>VZSE01003510.1:204736-246086 GCA_013398275.1 Promerops cafer | reverse complement strand
GAAACCATCCTGAGAAGTTCCTGACCAAAGCCATCCTGAGAAGTTCCTGACTGAAACCATCCTGAGAAGTTCCTGTCTGGTGCTGCTGCATCCTCCTGGCACCACTGCAAGGATTAAATTCACATTTTGGGTTTCTTTGTGCCGCTATGGATATGGAAAAGTCGTTGTGGCCCTGTAATCATTTCCACACTGCTGGGCTGTGAGAGGTGGGTCAGTGGAGGGTGGAGCAGAGCCATCCATGAGGTGCCCAAAATTCGTAGAT
The DNA here is from genome assembly GCA_013398275.1 of Promerops cafer. NCBI lineage: Eukaryota > Metazoa > Chordata > Aves > Passeriformes > Nectariniidae > Promerops > Promerops cafer. The sequence continues at coordinate 245,824 of VZSE01003510.1, read as the reverse complement.
TGCCATCTCACATAGTGGAATTTTTTAGGTTGGAAAAGACCTCTAAGACCATCAAGTGCAACCACCAACGCAGCACCACTAACCCATGTCCCCAAGTGCCACATCCACACATTTCTGAGCACTTATAGGGATGGGGACTCCACCCTGGGCAGCCCCAGTGAGGAAATTTCCCCTAATCTCCAGTCTAAACCTCTCCTGGCACAACCTGAGGCCATTTCCTCTTGTCCTCCTGTTACCCAGGAGCAGAGGCTTCCAAACTGCAAATAATTTCTGGCTCATGACAGCTCAGTACATCTGAGAGGCCTGGAAACAGTGTAGGAGCACCATGGAAAAAACACACACTAAAAAACCCCCCCAAAAACCCAAAATAAAGCAACACCACAAAAAATAAAACCAACAGTGTGGTAAAAGCTGGGCTTTGGGAGTGGCACACACTTCAAACACCCTCAAAGTGCTAAATATTTGCTCTATAACATTAAAGCAAAAGGGCACCTTCTGCACCAGTGCCAATTTGGGGGTGTGGAATGCCCCAGAATTGCCCAGGTACAGATGTTGGAGCACAGCTGCATGAGGAGCCCCAAGGCAGCACTGCAAGGACTCCAGCTCCTCCATGAAGGCCCTGGGTTTGCTCCAAACGGAGGGGAAGGATCCATGTGGGATGGTGCTTCTCTGCTGAGTTTCACTGCAGACCCAGAGAAGGCCAAGGGGGATAAATCTGTCAGGGAAGGACCACCAGGAATGGCCAGGAGGGTGCCCAGCACCTTCCAGGCTCAGCTGGGAAGTGTTGCAGGTTGGAAAACTCCAGTGCTGGGTTTTCAGAGTAAGCAAATATTCCAAGAAATATCCCTGTTCAGAGAGCTGGGGAAGCATTAAAGGGTTTTTAAAGGGACACGTTATGGTAATGGAGCAGCAAATGGCACAAAATCCAATTCACCAGGGGAAAAGCAGGAGCAGCACTAGCAAGAATTAGGAATAATCACTCCACAGAGCAAAGCCTGCAGGAGGAAAGCAAAAGTGTCACTGTGGAGCAGGATATAAGTGTGTATAGATATATATAAATATATATGTGACACTTTCCTGTTGACTCAACACCTCGGTGCAGGGCAAAGCTCCAGCTCCCAGATGGGTCACCACAGGCTCTCACAAGGGCTTGGTGAGAGAAGAAAATGCCAAAGCTGGCTCCTGCTGACTGCTTGTGAGTGTGCATTAAAAGAGGATCCAGTTTCATCTCGGTTTGGCCTTTAGCTGCCAGGGAATTCTCTGAAAATGCAGTGCACATCCACCACAAAGGGGTGGGTGGGGGATTTTTTCCTTTTTAAAACAGTGACCAGAACTGGCCCTTACTCCTCATGGCTGGAGAAGACAGAGAAAGGGGGAATCTCAAGGAAAAATGGGAAATAAATATGGTGCCCTTCTCTCCTGGAGCAGCTTTGGGGTATTTGGGCTGGGCCAGGTGCTTAAAAATACTCCTGTGTCAGCAAGGAGGGTGCAGGGAGAGGGAAACAAGACTGGAGCATGCACTGCCATTGAGTTTTACCCATTTTTCATTAAAATAATGACATGTTTCCAGCTCAGAACAGTCAGGCTGAAGGGGAAAGGCCTTGAATAGCCCTTTGGCCATATTTTGGTGCCCAGCACCCCTCTGTGCTGCAGCTGCTCAGTGACCTACCCAGGCTATTGGCTGAGCAGAGCAACGCTCGGCGTTGACACCTCTGCTTGGTCCCCTCCTGATGCACAGCTGGTACCTCTGGCTGCTGATTCCAGGAAAAATCCCAGGGGTTTCCTCACTTTGGGGATGTGGGACAGAAAGAAGCACGAGCAGCTTTCCCTCCTCCCATTTTGCACCCTACCAGAGGAATCTCTTTAATGAGTTCACATTTCCACCCTCGGGCCGGTGTGGAGCCCGTGGTCTCTGCCCGGGCTCCTTAATGCACGTCTGTGGAGATGAGGAGCACTTAGGTTTTAGAAAGCTTTGTGGGTTGCTGTGCTGCTCTGCTCCCAGGGGATGCAGTGCCAGGAAAGCTCAGCCCCTCTCCTTTCCAGAAACACCACTTCCCGCGCGGCAGCTGGCACGGATCCTCTGAACCCGCACAGCCCAGCAGCCCCGGGCTGTGGTGGTGGGGCTTTCTCCCCGTGGTTTGTTCCTGTTACCCACGATGATGGTTTCACCCTGGGTTCTCCCCTCCCTGGTGCTGCTGTCAGTCACCCCCTGGACATAGCTGTTATTTTATTTACATGATGTCAATCTCCCCCGGCTCCTACCCCTAGTTCTGGAGAATTCCCTGTGCCTCGGTGTCCCGTTGGCTTGACCCTCTCCACTCCCCATGCCTTTCCCATAGGGTGCTAGATCAGGGGTCCCTCCTCACTCCCCTCCCCACTGAATTCCAATTGGCCAAGGAATTTTAACTCCCCAGGATTAAAACCAAGAGCGGGTTTAGCTCTGCCCCTCTTCTTGTTCTTGCTGGCTTGGGACGATAACCGTGAGGAACTGAACGAGAGGGAGCCTTCTCTAAGTTCTCGGAACCTCGGCACTTTAGCACCTGCAGAGCAGGGAACAGCTCTGGGCACCAGCTGGCATCAGAGCTGCCTGGGGATTCCTGCCAGCCAGGGGCACCTTGCCCTGCCTGCTGAGGGGTGGGGAGCTGAGGCACGGCGCCCACCGGGCCGGCGGCACAGGAGCAGAGCCCTGGCTGCGCTCCCTGCAGCGCGCCCGGCGCCACACGGCAGCACCCACCAAAACCTGGCCCGGTCCCCCAAGCTGGCCCAGGACCTCCTGGTCACCACGATGGCAGAGCTGAGTCCGCAGGGCACACACAGCTTTGGGGGTGGTGTTGGCCTTGTGCACCGGGGGAAGAAAATCCTCCCTCCTCAGGTGTCAGCCGTGGGGGAGAGCCTCGGGCGCTGCCCGCAGCTGCCTCCTGCTCACAAAGGATGCACAAACATCCCCGGCCTCTTGGCAGTCAAAGAGACCCAAAAATGCTCCTGGAAAAGCCCAACCTGCTCCTGATTTCACCCTCCCCACCACCTCAGCGCTCTGCTGCTCCCTCCACAGCCATCCTGTCACTGTCCCCCTGTCACCACTGCCACAGCCCCTGGCAGGGGCCACACCACCCACAAAGAGACTTTTCCCTCCTGCAAATCCAGTCCAAAAACTCATTCCTCCAGGAACTGCCAGGATTTTCTCACAAGTCACAACTCCCAACTCTGCTTCACAACCTGTGTTTTGTTATTCCAGCATTCCACAGGAACACGAGCAAGAACTCCCCTTGCAAATCTCTGTACACTGAGCGCATTAAACTGCTCCCATCAGAAAGCACCGTGAGGGATGCCCAGAGATTTGGCAGGGCTGTTGTTTTATCACCATTGATTGCATGGAAATAAATCAATATTAAGACCTATTAGTGATAATGACTGAAAATACAAGGCTGTGTTTTAAAGAAAGTCAATTGCACCTTAAAATGCAACGGTTTGGAGACAAGAACAACATTTTAATGTGTGTTATCAGATAATAAACATATATTAACACTACTATAAAGGAATGAGGTGGAACGAGATGATCTTTAAGGTCCCTCCCAGCCCAAACCATTCCAGGTTTCCATGATGTGACACAGCTGTTCCCAGCCAAGAATCTCTGGGATCATCCTTCTCCACCTTCATCTTTTGGGGTTTATCACTGAGTCACAGGCAGACACATCATTTACTCTTCAGTGCCCAATTTCCCTTCTCTGAAGGTCATTTTTATCCTTTCTCCATCAAAGGACTCCTTGCCTCCCATCTCTTGCCCTTTTACTTTTTGGTTGCTCCCAGACTTTTCAATCTTTTACTATTCCACACCAAAGTTTCCCCAGGAAACTCAGCCTGGGAAGTAATTAATTAATTACTAATTATTAATGGGATTAATATGAAACAACAGGAATTTGGTTCTGTGTTTCTGCTATGAAAAGATTATTTTGGGATAGGAGGCCCTAAGAACTTTCACCTCACTCTTGGGCAGACTGGGAGCAGCACAGTGGCATCAGAGAGAGGAAAATCTGTCCCAGTCCATGTAGGGTGGGCAGAAAATTCTGTTAACCCTCAGAATACGTGGGTGAAGAGGGAGAGAATGCAGGGAATGTGCAAGAGGCAAAAGGAAAAGCGACACAGAAGGAGGAGAGAAAGGTGCAAAGGGCAGAGCTCACCTGTCTCGTTGGAAAAGCAGGTTTTATGGAATTTGCCCATGTAAAACTCCAGCCCAATAATGGCAAACATCACGATGGCGAAGAAGAGGAGCAGCCCAATCTGCAGCAAGGGCACCATGGCCTTCATGATGGACTTGAGGACAACTTGCAGGCCTGTGGGGACACAAAAACACCTCAGGGAGGGAAGGAGAACGGGGCCTTGGGAGTGGAGAGAAGGTGGGAGAGAGGGGCTGTCCAAGGGACAACTGAGGATTGGCAATACCAAGCAATGCTGCTTTTTCCAAGCTGCTATAAAACCATTTCCTGCCGTGGGAGCAGGAGACACAGTTGGGGGTTATCCTTTTGTGGTTCTTTTCTTCAGGTGACAGATCCAGTGGTTTGTTAAACTTCAGAGGCACTCAGAGGATTTTTCCTGAAGCTGCTGGAGTCCTGAGACTCAGCCTGCAGCTGAACCAGGTCCTTGGGGCAATTGTGGTGCAGCTTTAACTCCACCTATGACACCTGAGGGCCAAGCAAGCCAGTCTGGTGCAGAGCAGGGGGAAGAAAAGTTCATTCCCTCTTCTCCACAGAGATGCTGGAAGTGTCAGCTTCATCCCACCAAATTCACACAGTAGCTGGACTCAGTGGTAATTAAGAAATTGGTACTAAATTGTTATTACTGTTCTTAGCTGACTGTACTGAAATGGAAGTGAGACCACAGCAGGAGATTAAACCTCAGCTAATACAATTATTTAGCTGCATCAGGGTCTCCTACAGATATTTGCCAAAATAAATCCAATCTGTGTCTATACACCCGAGGCTGGAGCGTTTCTTTGGAAGGAAGATTGTGGTGGCACTTGGAGACATCAGGCAGGATCTGGACTGCAGAGGAAACCTGTCCTGAGGACCTCAGAGCGAGGGCAAAGAGAGAATTTCCCAGCACCTGATACTGTCACTGAGTTTGAGAGTGGAGGAGGGAAGCCAAAGCCCGTGGATGGGTGTGATGCCCCTGTCCCAGGGAGTGTGGGCTGCTCAGGAGCTGCCTGTGCCCCGCAGCACAGCCTCGCTCTGTCCCTGGCACACCCTGCTCTGCAGAAACAAACCCAGGGCTGGCCACCCGCAGCTTTGCCACCAGCCCCAAACTCCTTTTCAATTAAAGCCAGGGGAGATGGGGCGGGAGAGGCTGGAGATGGGGTGGCTGATGAGGTCCTGCAGATGCACACCACGAAACCCTGCAGTGATGGCAGCAGCTGCCTTGGAGGCCTGTCCTGAGGGGTGGGGGGGAAGGACCATCCTTGTCCTGCCACCTTGTACAGCACCAGCGAGGTCGAGATGGGCACAGACTTTTCAAAAAGCTTCAAGGTGTCTTTGACAGGAAAAATACCGAGGGTAGAAAAGGGAAGAATATTCTGTGTTTGTGGGTGGTTGCACCTCAAAGTTATGCATTTACAACAGGGAAAAAAACTCTAAAATATTCCACTTTCACCACATCACTAAAAACCTGAGAGCAATTATTGTGGGGAAATGTGTCCAGGACACATCCCCAGGTGGGAACACGTGTCCCACAGCAGGACAGGGACAGCTCTGAGAGGCCACCTCACTTTTGTGACATCCTCACACTGTCATTGCCACACCTTGCACAGGCAAAAGGTCCAGGAAATAACAGCCAGCAGCATCTCCTTGTTGGAGACCCTGCCAACAAATGCCACCTTTCCAAGGATCTGTCCTGGGTGGGAATTCAGATTGAAGCCCTGCCCATGAATGGATCCTGATTTCAGGAATTTTTGGTGCTGTCATTGCCCCCAGGTGAATTCAGAGAACACCAGAGCATCCCACAGGGCTGCAGCTCCTTCCAGCAGCTCTTGCTGGAGGGTACAAACCTCTCTATTCCACATCCAGGAATGAAAGAGCTCCTGGAAGTGATCCCTGCTGCGGGCAGAGCAGCTGGGACTGTGACACATGAAGAGGCAGAAGCCACGGTGTGGGCACTGGGATGGTTTCAGGGCACGATGCAGCTCCTCACAGGAGCATTCAGACCCTTCAGGTTCACACACAAAATACATAATTCGAGTAGGCAAGGTCAGATCCCACCTGCTCTTTCCCTTTATTTTCTCCCCCTTATTAAAAGGGTCAAATCCCCAGCACAGGATGCTCTGCTGATCAAAACCATCAGGAGATCCAAGCTGAAAAGCCTGAAAGCTGCAAAATTCATCTCTCAGATCTTCACACCCCAGAGAATTCATTCACCCCCAAAGGCAAAAGGGTCCTTGGAGAAATCCCTGCCCCTCACCCCACCAGGGCAGAGGTGGGAGCACAGCACTGGAACCAGCACAAAATGGGATGAGAGCCAGCCAGAGCCTGCCAAGGGCAGGAGCCACCAACCCCAAAGAGGCAGGGGGAGAAAATACTGCTGAGACAAGCAGTGACACCCCAAATGAACAGGGCCTTTGGGCTGTGGCACGACACTGTCACGACACTGTCACGACACTGTCACGACACTCACTTGGGATTCCCGACACGAGTTTGAGGGGCCGCAGCACCCGGACAGCTCGCAGGGTCCGCAGGTCAAAATCAGTCCCAGCAGTCGCCAGAATCCTGAAGGAAAACAGGAAAAATAATCCAGATTATTGCGAATTCCTCGTTCCAAAGCATGGCTAAGTGTGGTGTAAAACCAGCAAATACTGGAGCTGCTTTAAACTCTGTACCTGTGACCACATGGTGTTCACTGAAAGGAATGAATTCCCACAAACTCCAGGGCTGCTGTAGGAAAATCCCCAATCTCTGCCTGCCCTTGAGGCCACTGGACATCATCAGGCCACTAAAGAGCTGCACCCTGTGCCCCAGGAAAGCAAAGCCCAAAATCAGACAGAGAGAATTACCTGCCAGAACTTCCTATAATAAATTCACAAATCCTTCAATTTTATGTCAGGTGATTCCCAACACCTGAAGAAGTTTCTGCTTATAGTTTCTTCTCTGTGTGCAAAATTAATTTGTGTTCGGAGCATCCTCTTGGAGGAGAACACGCAGAGAGCAGGGTTTGAGTCTGACACTCCAGGAAATCCAACCCCCAGAGCAGAAGGGGTCTTAAAAATGTGATGCTCTGCACAGAGAATGAAATGGATTCCCAGGTTTGGGGCACAGCAAGGGAAGAAATATTGTCCCAGTGTCCACAAGTCACAATGATGAGAACTCAGGAAGCCACCACTGCCCCACAGAGAGCACAGCACAGCCCCCCTCATCAATTCCTGGGCTGCTCCAGCAAAAACATCCTTTATGGGGCCTGTGCTCATCTAAAGGTGGGATTGAATGATCCTGGAGGGCTTTTCCAGCCTAAACAACTCGGATTCTAAGGCAAGCCAGCCCAAACCCCTCCCACCAGCCCTCCATCCACTGCACCCCTCATGGTGACCATGAGAATCTGGCCCTTTTTCCTCAGTTTCCTGATAACAGGAGCCCTTTTTTCCCCTCTTCTTGACAACAGGAGCTGTTTTTTTCCCATTTTCTTGCTAACAAGAGCCCTTTTGCCTCAGTTCCTTGACACCAGGAGCCCTTTCTGCTTCATTTCTTGCTAACAAGAGCCCTTCTTGCTCAGTTTTTTAATAACAACATCCCTTTTCCCTCAGTTTCATGACAGCTTTTTGGAGCCCTTTTTGCTCAGTGTTTTTATTACAGGAGTCCTTTTCCCTCACTTTCCTCATAACAGGAGCCCTTTTTGCTCAGTGTTTTTATTACAGGAGTCCTTTATCCTCACTTTCCTCATAACAGGAGCCCTTTTCCCTCAGTTTCTTGATAACAGGAGCCCTTTTCCTGAGTTTTTTGATAACAGGAGCCCCTTTTCCTCAGTTTCTTGCTAACAGGACCCCTTTTTCTGCAGTTTCTTGACACCAGGCTGCTGAGCAGTCAGCAGTGATCAGCCACCACAAGACCAATGCAAGGAAAAGCAGAGTTTTCCAAAAGTACATCTGCACTCTGAGCTGTGCAGGATGTGGCCGTGGCAGTGCAGGGAGCACTCCCAGAATAAATCCCTGTCCTTAACTCACTGACTGAGTGAGCCTGGCCCAGGGAAGAGCAGGCTCAGCACTGCTGGGCGGAAAGGGCCAGACTCCATCAGCAGGAGGTGCTGGAGATCAGGAAAAAAACCTGCTGGGATCTTGGATGGCAGGAGGCAGAAGCCAGCCAGGACCCGAGGAGCTGAGCATTTATTCTATAGGACACCTGTTCCCACATTTTCACGACCTTAAAATTCCCATGACATCAGCTCCATGGATGCAGTTGGAGCACGAGCAGCAGGAGATAATTTAAACCAAGAACCAGCACATGCAGAGCCTTCTAATTTAATCTTCTGCACCCAGGCCAATGATTTCACCCTCTGCTCCCTTCCCTGCATCCTCGTGGCTTAATTGCTCACTTATGGACCTGTGCAGTGTGGGGATAACACAGGGAGGAGATCCTGACACCCACCTTGCACGACGCTCCCAACAGCACAGTCAGTGTGTGCTGAGCCAGGATGGATTTGTGCTGTCACCAGGCAGAGCCCTGCCTTGGGACAAGCTGAGGGGAAGGGCCCTTCATGCCCTTCTTGTTCTGCTTTTAAATTCAGAGAGAAAACGGGAGGAAATGGGCACCAGGAAATCTTCCAATGGGTTGAAGTCTTCATTCCACAATTTTGTTCCTCACAGGTTTGATGTTAAAACCAGTCTGTTCCAACTCTGGCAACACACACAAAGCCCCTTTCCCAGGAAAACTCTTGGGTTTGACCAGTTAAGGCATGAATTCCAATATAATTGTCACTGTCACCCCCCAGTTAACCTGCACAGGACACCCTGGAGCCACCATCTCCCGTGGCTGCAGAGCTGCTCCATGGATTCCATCACATCCCACCCAAATCCCACAGACCACCCAGCAGGGCTGAGCTGGCCCTGCTTCCTCTGCCCATCAATCCACCACTCCTGGGAAACAAAACAGCCCAGGTGTTGTCCAGAGAGGTAAAAAACAGCTGCAGGCTAAACAAAGCTGCAGAAAAATCATCGAATGGTTTGGGTTTCTCTGGGCACCCTGTGCCAGGGCCTGCCCACCCTCCCAGGGAACAATTCCCAATTCCCAATATCCCACCCAGCCCTGCCCTCTGGCACTGGGAGCCATTCCCTGGGTCCTGTCCCTCCATCCCTTGTCCCCAGTCCCTCTCCAGCTCTCCTGGAGCCCCTTTAGGCCCTGGCAGGGGCTCTGAGCTCTCCCTGGAACTTCTCCTCTCCACGTGAGCACCCCCAGCCCTCCCAGCCTGGCTCCAGAGCGGCTCCAGCCCTGGAGCAGCTCCGGGGCTCCTCTGGACTGGCTCCAGCAGCCACTGAGGGGCTGAGCTCCAGCTCTGGGGCTGAATCCCCACTGGAACCTGGCAGGTCAGTGAGGCAGAGCTGAGGAAGCCCAGGCTGGGTGTGCAGCACGTCCCCTGCTCCAGACAGAGCTGGATGCTGCAGCCTCCTGGCATCCCACGCTCACCCCTGTGAGCCCCAGCCAGGCTGTGCCAGCCGTGGCACCAGGGCACAGGGGGCCCCGAGGCTTTTAGGAAGTGTTGTGGTGTCAGCATCCAGCCCAGGAACCCTCAGGGTCTCAGGAAGGACCCCGGGGCAGCAGCTGGAGCACAACAAAGCAGCTCAGGAGGGGAAACTGTGCCAGGGTGGGGATGGCTCCTTTCCCCCCTACAAACCCAAAGCTCATTTACAGGATTCCAGTGCCCTAAAGTGCCTGGAAAAACATCTCAGTGAGGGGGAGACCTTAATTAACATCATCTGGGGCATTTGCCAAAGTGCCACCTTTGTTTCACTTTTCCCTCTGAAAGCTCAGAAAAGCCAGTGCGAGTTAGGTCAGGACAAGTGGGAAATCATCCTTAAAAAGAAGAGAAATGGAGAGATCAAAGGAGCCAGGCACATCCCAAAACCCTGCTGGAGCATCCCTGGCTGCACAGCCAACAGCTGGGAACAAAGCAGAGGCCATGGGGACCCAGTGCCAGAAGAGGAAATGGGTTGGGAAAAGCAAAACCAAAAAATCAGATTTTAGGTGACAAATGGCTAGATCTGCAGCCCTTTCTGTGTCTCAGTGGGCTGTACAGAAACACAGAGATTGGATATGTTTGGGATGTTGCCTTGGATTGCACTTCCAAGGGTTTAAGTGCAACAAAATCAATTCCTCCGTGGAAGCTGCATTTTTTGTGATGGCCAAACACCAAACCTTTCTTGTTCTTGTGCTGCTGAGGAGCACCTGGGCACCCACCCTGCCACCCCTGGGGGCTCAGGACCGTGGCACTCATTCCCCAGTTTCACCATCACTTGGTTAAATGCTGCTTTTCTCTCTCTCTCCTCCACTAACGAGCCCTGACTGACAGCTCTTCCCAGAGACAGCCCAGCTGTGGGATAAATGCTTGACAACTTTTATTCCAGCAATGCCTGGAATAAATTATGAAAGCAGCTCATTCCTCTGGGTATAAAAGAAAGCAAAGAATGAAGGCAAAGTTCCTTCCCTGAATGTTCTGATAACATAAATAATTAGCAATCCCTTCCTGTAAGAGCCTGGGAGCTCAGGATTGATTTGTTCTGGTTCAGCAAGACCCTGGCTGCCAGACACGGGGGATGAACATCCTCAGTGAAGCCCTGAGCAAAGAAAATGCCTTGGAATTCCTTCAGGTTGAGCCCCAGCACTCCAAATCCCGAGGACTGGAGTGGGGAAAAGCAAATCCTGTTCCTCAGGATCATCCCCACCTTGTCTGAGAGCCATTAATGCTTCCCGTGGGATCTCACCACTGGAGAACACTGGTGCCAGTGGTGAGGAGGAATCACTGGAATAACTTCGGGGTATTTTAATGTAACCTTGCTAGTTTTTATAAATTCTAGCCCTAGAAATAACCCCAAAACTTCTGAGAGAGAGAAAACTCTGGTAAATCACCCCAATTCCCAAAACCTGACTTTGAGCAGCCCCGTTCCCGAAACCTGTGGAGCACCAATGGGTAACAAGCCCCAGTGACCCCTGGGAATGGAATCCAGTGGGAAAACCAAAAGAAATAACTCCATGAGGATTGGCTGAGTAGTGATGCAGCAGCTTTCCCCCACGCCGGGTCCAAGCCCAGGCTGGTGGGGCTCTTCTGCTGGTGGAGAATTCGAGCAGCTGCTGGGTTTAACGTGCAAGCTGTGAGAGCAGGGAGGAAAGAGGCTCAGGACTTCCCTGGGGTAACACAGCAGGGTTTATCAGCCCCGAGGGTCAGGGGCCAGAAAAGCCCTGAGGGCAGAGAATCTGAGGGTTTGAAGGTCCAGGGGGAGGTGTGGCTGAGGGTCAAGTGTCCCTGTGGCTGAGGGTCAAGTGTCCGGTGATTTTCAGGCAACAAGGAGGATCGGGGGAGGTTACAAATGCTCATCTGAACAGAAATAACGGGATAGGAATACATTAACTGGGAACCTACAGGTGTACAAACGAGATGGAACTCCCGAAAGCAAAGGGAAAAAAGGCAGAGAGCCACTCAGCCATGGGGAGGGGGAAACAACCTATTGATTTCCTTCCAGGGCACCCAGTCTTGGTGACCGTGGGATACAACAGAGTAGTTCAAGGTGTTTCCCCATCTGTGGGTCACCTGCAGGCTGACTGTCACCTCTGTCCTTCCCAGTGTCTCCTCTGCACCCACAGGCTGGAGAAGGAGTTGGGAAAGGAAATACTGCATCATTCTGGCCCTGAACTCCAGCAGAGCATCAGCAGCAAAGAGCAGCACCATGGGGAGGGAGGTGCCACAATCTCTGGCCCTTTGTGCCACCGGGACACCCCTGGCCCCGCTTCCCTGAAGGCTCCGAGCGGGTCACAGAGGTTTGGAGAGGATGAAGCCAAGGGAGAAACCACCCAGCTGCACCCGCTGAGCGCTGCAGGAGGTGCAGGGAGTGTCCCGGGGGCGCCTGCTCAGAGCCCCTCAGCTGCAGGCACAGCACAATGAGCCCTTGTCCCCTCCCTGCCGCCCGCCCGCAGCCTGGGGACCCCGCCCGGTGCCACTGCGGGACGTGGCCTGGCGGATTGCCCCAGCCGGGAGCCGCGGGCAGCACGGGCACGTGCCCAGGGGTGCCACTCGCCATGCCCTGCGATGTGGCTGTCACTGTGCCCTGCGATGTGGCTGTCACTGTGCCCAGCTGGCTCGTGCCAGGCCTGCGGCGGCAGCGCTGGCGGTGCCACAGCCCTGAGCGGGGACACGCCGTGATCAGAGTGCTTGGAAAGGTGCCCTTTTCCACCAAGTTTGATTTCACGGCCTGTGAGCTTTATCTTCACTACCAAAGGCATGCAGTGGGGCCCAGGCCTGGGCTGGTAAGTCGATGCGAGGTGCTAATTGAGCGTTTAATTAATGGCAGTGCCAGGTTCAGCTGGTGGCTCTGTCACTCCGCGCTGGGGACTCCCCACCAGCTGTCCTGTCCCTGCCACACAAAGGGCCCAGCTTGGCAGGCCTCTGCCTCTCCTTTGGATCACCAACCCAGGCCTCAGCAGCCCAGCAGGCCCTGCACAGCCCATCTGATGCTCTCCTGAGTCCCACACAGACAGCACAATGGACACACGCCACCCTTTCCTGCCAGCAGAGCACCCCAGGCTGATCCCTGTGCTCAGATAAACGTGTGTGCTCCCAGATGGATTGTACCCATCAGAACAGCCTCGCTGGAGTCAGGGACAAAGCTCTCTTCAGCTCTTACGTGAAGGGAACAGAGGGCAAAGTAAAATACACCCAGGAAATAACAATGTTTGGCAGAAAAGTGCTTCAGAGGCACAAGCAGCCCATCCAGAAGAGGAGACTCAGAGGGGATCCCATCAATCCATGAAATACCTCTAAGGGGTGTCAGAGGGTGGTGCCAGACCCTGTTCAGTGACAGGACGAGGAGCAATGGCCATAAACTAAAACACAACAAGTTCCACTTCAACATGAGGAAGAAAGTCTTTCCCTGAGGGTGGCAGAGCCCTGGCACAGCTGCCCAGGGAGGGTGTGGAGTGTCCCTCTCTGGAGACATCCCAAACCCACCTGGACATGTTCCTGTGTCACCTGCTCTGGGTGACCCTGCCTTGGCAGGGGCTTGGCCTGGATGATCTCCAGAGGTCCCTTCCAACCCCAGCTCCTGTGGGATTCTGTGGTTCCCTGGTCTCACCCCAAACAGGGGCATTTCTGAGTCTTTTGTAGGCAGCACTAAATTCACCACCAGCCTCCAGCAGTGCCCAGATGTGAACACAAACTCCCTCCTTCTCCTCCCCCTCCTCCTCCTCCTCCTCCTCCTCTGAATGGCAGCAACGCTCCCAAGTCCTGGGAGGAGACAGAGCAAAACAGGAGCAGAATCCCCTCCCCAAAGCACCCAAAACTCACTTTTGTGAGTGTAATTCCTGAGCCAGGCTCCAGGGAGAACCCAGGGAGGGAGAGCATCTGGAGCCCCACACTCCTCTGCTACAGCCAGCCAGGCAGGGAGGGCCACTCAAACCCACCAGACGAGGATTTGCAGGGCTTGGACTGTGCCCAGGATGAAGGAAGATGTTCTGATTATGAGGCAGTTGCTCAGAGAAGTCCTTGCTGCTGCTAAGCAGGAGAGACAGGGACATGCAGCAGTGCAGAGTGGCAAAGGAGGCTCGTTTGCAATCAGCTCTGACAGCTGGCAGGAAAATGCACACGGCCAAAAGCATTCCAGGGAGCTCACGCTGGGAAAGAGGAGTGCAGAGGAGTTAAAACCATCCTGCACTTCACTGGGGCTCGGAAAGTAGGTCACACCCTGAGCCTCACCCATGAACAGCACAAAGGAGAGAGGCTGCTGTGTGTCCTTGGGAATGGGCATCCCAGAATGGCACTGCAGAGGTTCCCGAGGGCAGGAAAGCATTTCCTGGAGAGTTCTGGTGTCACCCACCCCACGGTCAAGTTATGAAGGGTTTTGTCTCAGTAGCAGACAAGATTCTTCAAGGGGAATTTCAGGATCAGCAAAACGTTTCAAGTATTTTTACTTTAGGGGATGTAAATGAGAGAGCAACAGAACAACATTTGGGGATTGTTTCATTTTTCAAGTTCTAAAATGAAGCATTCCTGGCTTTAAATACATTTTCCTTTTTAGTGGAAGCAATTCTTGTCAAGCCTGCAAATAGTTTTGCCTTGATTTAACGCTGCCATTTTCCCAAAAAATACAAACTCCAGAGCTCTGTGTGAGTGAAAAACGTCACCCAAACCAAACCCTGCCCTTCAGAGCTGTGCCAGGAATGCTGGAGGAGCAGGGCTGTGCTCTCCACGAGCTGCAAGCACAAAGCAAAGGGCACAGGCCAGCTGGTGGGTGGATGGGGGATGGATTTTCCTGCCAGGTGGGCTAACAGGGCAGCACAGACTGCGGGAGGAGAGAGCTCTGAGTCACCAAAACACATCCCAACCCTCCTTCCCTCCAGGAGCCACGAGGAGAAGCTCCTTGCCAGGCTGCCCTGGGAGCTGTGACGGAGGCTGTGTTATTTGGAGGCGCAGCCGCCTCACCCCCTGCGCTTGGCCAGCCCCCAGGAGCCGCTGACGAGCTGGGCAGAAAATGTCAGCGCTATCAAATCCCGTCAGCGTTTGAAAAGCAAAACAAAACGGGTGGGAAGGAGAGCTCAGCCTTCCCCCTGGTGCTGCTGGAGCTGCTGGGAGAGGGATGGGAGCAGCAGCCAGAGAGGGGAAGGGAAAACACCTGCCAGTGCTGGGCACATCCGGCAGGAGGGAAAGGAGACCTCGTGAGGTCACTCTTCTCTGGGCCCTGCACTGCGGGGTTGTCCCCACCCAGCCACAGCTGGAGCAAGCTCTGGGCTCTGCAGGGCTGGGGGATGTCCCAGGCAGCCACCCCACCCCAAATCTGCTGGGGTGGGCAGACAATGAGAAAAGATCAACACTCGTGCAGAGTGAGAGCCAAAACCATCCAGAAAATAAAGGGGAAAGCAGAGAGTGGACAGGGAGGTGATTCCTGCTGCCACATTTCACTGTTTTGTGCTCCTCCCCAGCCTCAGGGCACAGCCAGAGGGGGGTTTCAGGCCAAAAGGGATCATCAGCATCCCCACACCTGGGACTGTGCACTGCACCAGTGAGAGCCCCAAACCCACCAGGAGCACAACGTGGAGAATTTCACCAGGATGCCAAACACTCCTGGCCTTGCTTTCCTGTAATATCACAAAACATGGACACACCAGGGGTCCCTGCTGCCATCAGCACCCCCAGCACCTCTGCCCTGCCTGCACTCGGTGTGCTCACCCAGCACAGGCCTGGGGGGACACGTGTGACACCCAGGGAGGGACACGGGACACCCAGGAGATGTGGGACAGACAGGGAATGACATGGGACACCCAGGGAGGGACATGGGACACCCAGGAGATGTGGGAGAGACTGAGAATGACATGGGACACCCAGGGAGTGATGTGGGACACCCAGGAGATGTGGGATACCCAAGGAGTGCTGTAGGACACCCAAGGAGTGACATGGGACATCCAAGGAGGGACATGGGACACCCAGGAGATCTGTGACACCTAAGGAATGACATGGGACACCTGGGAGATGTGTGACACCCAAGGTGGGACGTGGGACACCCAGGAGATGTGTGACACCCAAGGAGGGATGTGGGAGATCCAAGGAGGAACATGGGACAGCCAAGGAGGGACATGGGACATCCAGGGATGACTTAAACCACGGATAAAAACCAACACCAGGCTCCAGAGGGGCCGGGGCAGGACCAGGATTTGTTGTTATCCCCCTGTGGATGCTGAATGGCTCCAGTCACTCCTCAGGGGCTCTGAGGCACCACCCTGAGGGGCATCACCAAGGCCCTCCCCTCCAGCTGCCCCTGAGCCTTCCCAGGAACAGCTGGGAGCAAGAGAGGGCTGCTGCAGTGGGGTTCAACAAGAAAACTGCAGCCCACCCACTCCCGGCAGTGTCCCCAAAGGAAACTCCTCTAACAGAGCAATTCCTGGAGAAAGGTGAAGTCTGGGTGGGCAGCAGGCCCCTCCCCAGGTGGGAACAGTCTTTTCCCTGTGCAGGGAGCTGGTTCTGAGTCACAGCACCCTTTGTCTCCAAGGTGAGAGCTCTCTGGGGAGCTTTTCCCAATGGATGCCCTGAGCAGGCACAGATTCCTCAAACGCCTCCTGTCCCAGCCTGCTGCCTCAGAGATCCCAAATCCCAGCATTTTTCCACCTGCCCCTCGCTCAGACACCCCGTGGTGCCACTGCTCACACGGGTAGGCAGCCCCTAAATCAACAAGGCTGGACTAAAACTCAGGAGATCCTTACAAAAAAATAAAATTTAAACTCTCTCTTTGCCTTGTGATCCCTCAGCTTTTGGAGGCAGCTGGGGTCAGGTTTTCAAGCTTTATCCACAAGCCACAAAAATACAGATTTTCAAGTAGAATCAGAAACTCTCCTCTTGCAATAGGGATTAAAATAAGGCCTCAGATCTCCTAATCTGACTGGCACTGTAATATTTCTTTTTTTAATTCACACCTTATTGCCCCTCAAGGGATATAATTATTCCTCTTTCCCCATTTTGTTGTTTTATTTTTGGCCAGAACTCTCATACCAAACATGCAGTGTTGTTCTAAGGAAAACACAGTTTGCCAAGACATCTAAAATATTGTGTATTCCCTCCATCTGCTTCTCCTAAATAAACCCAGGGCCTTATCTAATATAATGAGTAGCTGTTGGCAATAATTTCATAGCCATCTGTACCGTGCTTTAAACCTGTTGCAAGCTGGGCTGTGGACAGGGAAAAGTCAGAATTTATTTCTTCAGTATCAAAAGCAAAAATTGTAACTCCCCCTCTTCTGTTTTTTAGCATAATTTAGCCATGACAGCTCCCATGCTGGGTGCTTGGGGAGCAGTATTTCATGAATGTGGCAAAGAAATCCCATTTTTTCCCTGTTTTTTGCAGATAAAAGTCGAGTTCTGCAGCTGAGATGGTGCAGGGCAGTTCCAGGTGGGTGCTGCCTCCACGAGCTGGGTCTGCCACCACCACGTGAGATCCCTCACACCCCCACAGGCCCTGCTGGGGATCAGCAGCCCAGAAAATTTAATTCTTTAATTAAAAAGTCTCTTCTGGCTGCATTCAGCTGCAAGAACCACAGCCTGCAAGTTCCCAGCACCCAAATATGCTGAGGAGTTCACAGGATCATAAAATCCCAGAATATCCTGAGCTGCAAGGAATCCACAAGGAGCACCCTGTCCCACTCCTGGTCCTGCACGCCCCACCACGAGCCTGAAAACACAGTCCCAAGGGGTCACGAGGTGAATCCTCTCCCCATCCCCACTCAAACGGAGCCTGGACCAATTCAACAGCTCAAACAGAATTCATTTTGTTATTTTTAACCCTTGTTCTTGCCTGTTTGGAGGGGAGCTCCCACAGCCAAACAGAGCCACCACACCACTCCCCACTGGCACAGCTGGG
Organism: Promerops cafer; assembly: GCA_013398275.1. Classification (NCBI taxonomy): domain Eukaryota; kingdom Metazoa; phylum Chordata; class Aves; order Passeriformes; family Nectariniidae; genus Promerops; species Promerops cafer. The sequence continues at coordinate 228,247 of VZSE01003510.1, read as the reverse complement.
GAAAGAGGGATCCAGCTGTGATTACAGGCCCAGGCTGCCAGATGTGCAGCAAGAGGAGGATGCTGGAGTGAATTTATAACCTTTGGGACATGACAAAGCATCTGTAGGACAGCAGTAATGCTCCACTACTTTGCAGGATCCCAAAACCACAAAAGTCTTTGGATAAAGAGAATGGGAGGAACAAGAGCTCAGTGCCAAGGAAACCTAAAGAACTCGGTGCACCCAGGTGAACGTGGGCCAGAGTCCAGATATTCAGAGATCCCAGCACGGCTCCTGTGTGCCCAAAGGCCACCAGCAATGGCCCCAAGGATCACCTCAACACCAGCACAGCAACACCAGCACCAGCCTCAACACCAACACAGCACATGCCCATGCTCGCACTCTCCCTGGGCATTGGTTTGCTGCTCCTGCCTTCCTCCTTTTCCACCCCATTTTTCTCCACGTTTCCCATCCCTTCTCCCCCAGCACAGCACCACAATCCCCTTCCCACAGCCAGCACGAGCTCCCAGACACTCCCTGGGATGACAAAGTGGCTCAAGCTGGAAGGGACCACGGCAGGTCATCAAACAAAATCTGAAAGAGGGGAGGTTTAGAGAGTGAGGTCCGGAAGGAATTGTTCCCTGGGAGGATGGACAGGCCTGGCACAGGGTGCCCAGAGCAGCTGGGGCTGCCCCTGGATCCCTGGCAGTGCCCAAGGCAAGGCTGGACACTGGGGCTGGAGCAGCCTGGGACAGTGGGAGGTGTCCCTGCCATGGCAGGGGGTGGCACTGGATGAGTTTTAAGGTCTCTTCCAACCTGTAACATTCCATAACCCCGTCCCAGCTCCCTGCCTAGCAGGGTCCCTGGAGCTGTCACCCAGGACTGTGTCAGATGGGGTTTGGACACCTCCAGGGAAGAGGCTCCAAACCACCCTGAGCTCCTGTTCAGCGAATGAAAGGGACAGTGCAATGGGCAGGTGGGACCTGAGGGGCCAGAGCGATGTCACTGGCACAGGGAAGTGACATCTTTATAGCAGGAGAGGGCAATGTGCTTAAATTAATTGGCTGTTCAGATAACAGAGGCTCCTGCTCTCCACTGGGCTGTTACCAAGCCTGGAATTGCTGCAGATAAAAGTCTGGCAGCATTTTCATCATAAACTCCACATTTCTGGGCTGTAGATTCCAGCCCTTAAAAAAATCCATGCTGTGGGCAGAAATCTGCCATCCCAACTCCCAGCACGGCAGCAAATGTTTGTGTTTTCCAAATCTCCAGAGCAGTCCCGTGGGGCAGCTCTGGAGCAGAGATGGAGGCTGCAGCTTTCCAAGCTGTCAGAGCCCAGGCAGGGAGGTTTTTCCATGTGCTGCAGCCTCCTGAAACACAGGAACAGAGAGCACCCAGCAGGGCTACCCCCGGGTGTGGTGGTGCTGCTGATGTGCTGCAGCCACTTCCCCTCACATCACAGATTCAAACCCGAATTTCTGGAGCAGGAGAGAGAGATCCGTGGGGGATTTCTCAGCCAGCTGCAGGAGAGGAGCAGCCCGTGGCCCACAGCAGCTTTGAGAGGAGGCAGCGCGGGAGAACATCACACTGGGGCTTTGGGACGCCGGCCAACAGCATCAGATGCTCGCTGTTGATGCAGCCCATTGCTGTGAAATGGTCCAGAAAACCCCCCCAGCTCTTCGGCAGCCGAGTTAAGTGTTGTGTTTGGAGCTAAATCAGCCCGGGCTTAGCTCTACAGCCAACAGAGGAGAGAGAGCACGGGCAGGGAAACAGAAACCCAGAGCAGCGCTGGCGGTCCCTGCGGTCCTAAATGTGCAGGCTGGGCTCAGCAAGGAGGGCTGTAAGACCTGGCGAGTTTAATCATCTGTGAGACCAGTCACTCTCCCACTCCACGCTGCTTTTCCTCTCTGAAATACGCTGGTCTTGCCTAGACTGGGCTTTTTAGGGAGGAGGCGCTCGGTGTTTGACCGGGCTTCGCTCTCAGGTGGGCGGTAGTGCCCGCTCAGTCCCTCCCCACAGAGGCGGCTGCTCTGCGCTCCGGGCGCACCCGCGGCTCCTCTGGGGCTGCAGCCGCCCACGGCGGGCAGCGAGGAGCCGGGAGCGCTTTTCCAGCCGCTTGCCATTATGGTAATCGGGATTTGCACGGAGCAGACCATCGTCTAGACAGCGCTGAGCTCCGAGCCGGGAAGGTGCGGGAGGACTCAGCGTGGTTTCCAGAGTAAGCGGGTCTGACATTTGCGGAGTCATCGCCTTCCCCCCGCCCATGCGGAGCCCTTCCCTCCTCCCGTGCCCTGGAAACAGCAGCAGGAGGCAGCTCCAGACGTGGGGCACGGGGGGTCTGGGCCAGGGGGCACTGGGGGGACTGGGCTGTGTCCCCCCCAGCCCATCGGGGGAGATTTATCTGGTAAATTCTTGATCTGGTGTTTCCTGCGCCTAGCCTCAGGGCAGGGGACTGGGATGAGGAGGGAGGGCTGGGGACACACCAGCACCTAAAAACAGTCAAGACTTACAAATACTCAGCTCCTTCCCTCCAGCTTGTTTGGGGGCCTTCACAACTGGATCTGCTTTGTCCGTGCTCCGATTGCTTTCCCCGGATTCCCTGGAGCAGTTCACAGCCCAGGCCAGACGCTTCTGCAGCAGCCGGGGCCAGCCCGGGGACACTGCCATCATGTCCCAGGCTCTGAGGGGACAGCACAAAACAAGGCCAGGACACTGCAGCCTCAAGTCTAGCATGAGGGGCTGCCCTGGCAAAATGCAGAAAGAAACACTGAGTTCCAGAATGGTTTGGGTTGGAAGGAACGTTAAAGACCATCTCATTCCACGGGCAGGGACACCTCCCACTGTCCCAGGCTGCTCCAGCCCCAGTGCCCAGCCTGGCCTTGGGCACTGCCAGGGATCCAGGGGCAGCCCCAGCTGCTCTGGGCACCCTGTGCCAGGCCTGCCCACCCTCCCAGGGAACAATTCCTAATTCCCAATATCCCACCTAAATTTCCTCTCTTTCATACACTGGTGTGGGTTGGAAAGGACCTAAAGCTCATCTCATTCCAACCCCTTTCCAAGGGTAGGAACACCTTCCAGGTAAGTGACATCTCTGTGGCAATAACTCCAGCAAACCAAGAAGTGTTGCTTGTTCTTAGAAAAAGCACTCAAAGAAAGCTGGAGAAAGCCTTATTTTTCCCACCAAAAATGTTTATTTTCAGGGAAACATCAATTTCAGTTTTCCGGTGGGAAATAACAAAACATTTTGGTTTCGCTTTAAGTTCAAATATGACTTCAGATTTTATTTTTATTTGGTTACTTTAAACTGTAGCAATATTGTAAAGCAGGCTGAAAGCAGCATTTCCACTTAAAATCAGGCTGAGACCTCCCAGGGGGAATCTCTACTTTCTAAACCAAAAATTTTTGGAATGAGGATTATTCCTCCAGTATTTCTCAGTAGGGAAAAACGTGGATTTCTGGGTGACCATCCTTAAACCTGGAGGGAAAAACTGTCACTCTAAGTTGTCTCATCACCCCTTCCCATTGGGATGGGGTTTGAGGTCTGAGAATTTGGGATGGAGACAGTTTGGTGCTTCCAGCTCACCTTGGGAGCCACAAGGAGAGGTGGGGACAGCAGGACCCTCCCGAGGAGTCCCCAGCCACCATTCCCAGCTCCCTTTCTCCTGGCTCAGGGAATCCCACTCACCTTTCAGCTGTGACAGCTCCGATGACTGATGGCACTGTGATATTTACCCGAGCGTGCTGCTTGTCACAGCAGCCTTCAGCACATCACACTTTTGGCAGGCGAGGGAACTCCTCTCCTTCAGTTCCTTGCAGCTCATGGATTTATGATGGCCCTTCCCTTGTCACATTCCCCCAGAGCCTGGCATGGCGTGGAAGGAAGGAAAGCTCAGCCAGATGCAAGCACTGAGAAAGGGAAGAGGCTCCAGGGGGCTTGGATGGGGATGAATCCGTGGGATCAAGCAGGATCCACCCCAGAGAGACTTGGCGAGACACATCCTTCTCCTGGAGCACAGGGGATGTGCAGGACACAGAGCTCCAGCAAAGGAGCAAAGCCAGGCTGTGAGAGGGGGAGAAAAGGAGGGAGGCTGGAGGGTGCCAAGCACCATCAATGCCACGGCTTTGCCAAGAGCTGGAGGGACAAAGCTGACACCTGGGGTTTGCAGGTGACAAAAGTTACAGGCTGGGCTGCAACCAGGATTTGCATTTTAGCTCAGACCTGGCCTTTCTTCAGGGGAAAAAAAATTTGAAAGAGCATTTTAGCCTCAAAGTTCCCCAAACGCACTCTGGAGTTGCTCAGATGGAATGAGCAGGTTTTGAGGGACACATCTCCCCCCTTTCCTTTAACTCAGCTGCAGTCTCCTGGCAGTGGGACACCCAGTCAGTGCCCATCACTGTTGTCCCACCCTGCCCATGCCACCCTATCCCCTCTTTCACAAGGGATGCTGAATCCTGGAGTATCCTGGACTTTGCTGTCCCAGCCCTCAGCACCTCCTCTGAGCCAGCAGCTCATCCTCACATGCCCTTATTCCAGCTAAAATCACACAATGGACCTGCCAGGATCGATGTCTCGCCATGCCCAGCATCTCCTGGATTCTGAGCACAAGCTCTGCCAAAGGCCGAGCTGATGAACCCAAAGTGAGGGGAGAACTGAAGGCACCAAACTCATTAAAGTAATGAGAGCCCTGGAGCAGGATTTGTAACTCCTGTGCACAGAAAGGAGAGGCTGAATCTGCACACGCAGCTACATCAAACCCCTGCAAGTCACAGCTGAGTGCTAGAGTTAAACTTGCAGCTTTTCCCTGTCCCAGTTGCAGGAGGGAAGACTTTTTTCCCTTTCATTTTCCTCTCTCTCCTCGTCTCCCTTGTTACACGAATGAGGCAGCAGAATTTTAGCAGCTTTTATGTTCTGCAAAAGCTCAGAGCAAACAGGACTGCTCTGACCTTTGCAGTGCTCTGTAATTCCAGCAGCTGTCCAGAACCCCCTCCCTCCCAGGGAGAGGGGACAGCCAGGGAAAGCACCTTGTTGCTCAGAGTAAATCAGCCATGGGATTTTCCTGGTGGGAGAAGAACAAGGAGATGCCTCCCACATCACCAGCATTCGTAGGGATCAGCCAAGAGGGAATACTGGGAATAACCCAGGGTGGGGTGCAGGAGGCTCTCACCAGTCCCTGCCACACATCCCTGACCAGGTGGGAGCAGGGTGGGGAAAACGAGGGCACAGCACCCCAGGAAGCTCCCCGGGGTAGAGGTTTGTGCTTCAAAGGGGATGAAAGCAATGGCAAACACTTGAGTGCTGCTAAAGGGGAGAGGTCAGCTCTTCCCACAGCCCAGAGAAAGGATTCCCTTTGGGAAATGGAGCTGCAGTGAAGTCCTGAGCCTTACACAGAACCGCCAAGCCCAGCCAAGACCCAGTCCCAATCCAGGCCTTTCCCTGCAGCTCTGCCTTCTGCTTTCCTCCTCGTTTGCTGAGCTGCAGCTCCACAGCCCCATTCCCATCGGATGGGGCTGCTACGAAACCCATCCCGCTCACAGGCTGCTGCATCTCCCTCCCAGCTGCTTAAAACCACAAAGGGCTTCTCCCCCTGCTCCTTCCCCTTGCCCAATCCTCCTCTTTCCCTTTAACCTGAAACCCCCTCGAAGCAAACAGAGAAAACAGCCCTGGCTGCCACAGGTGAGCAATAACCCAGGAAATTTTAATCCCTGCCTGTGATTGTACAGAGGAACACAGAGTGAGATAAAAGGCTCACCAGCCGTGGCATTATTATATTAGAAAGGTAATTATCTCTTCTGCCACCTGACTTTGGGCTTTCTTCATATAATGAAGTTTCCAGCTCGTGTTTGCAGCCACAGGAGCAGCCACCACAGCCTTGCTAGAAACACGAGAGAGAAATTTCTGCTCTGGGGGGAGAGCCAGCAGAGCCAGGCTGGGAGGAGAAGGAAGGAAGGGAGAGGAAACCAGAGCTCCTGGCAGCTGCTGGTGCCTGTGTCCCACCCCAGAGCTGAGACAGCCTCAGGTTTCAGCCCAAAGCACAGCAGCACACGCCCAAATTCACATTTGTTTCAAGGCACCTGCCCCGTGGATCCTGATCTTTTGGGCTCTTTCCAAACCATCAGGAGGGCTGAGGGGATGTTAAAATAAAAAGGTGGTTTTGCCTTTTGATGCTGCTGAATAATGCAGGAGAGTGCCCAGCCCACGAGAGAAGCCTGGAATAGTTTGGATGGAAGGGACCTTAAATCTCATCCAGTGCCACCCCTGCCATGGCAGGGACACCTCCCACTGTCCCAGGCTGCTCCAGCCCCAGTGTCCAGCCTGGCCTTGGGCACTGCCAGGGATCCAGGGGCAGCCCCAGCTGCTCTGGGCACCCTGTGCCAGGGCCTGCCCACCCTGCCAGGGAACAATTCCCAATTCCCAATATCCCATCCAGCCCTGCCCTCTGGCAGTGGGAGCCATTCCCTGGGTCCTGGCACTCCATGCCTTGTCCCCAGTCCCTCTCCAGCTCTCCTGGAGCCCCTTTGGGCCCTGCAAGGGCCTCTGAGCTCTCCCTGGAGCCCCTTTTCCCCACCTCAATGCCCGATTGTCTTCCATCACAATATCCAGCCTCTCCATGGGGTGCAAGGTCAGCAAATGCTCCTGCCCGGCTCAGCCTGTGCTCCCCTGCAGCCCAGATAATTCACTCATCTGCAGCTTTCATCTCCTCCCTGTGCTGGGAAGATGAAGTCAAATTCCACCTTCCAAATTCCGGCCACCTCGTGCCACCCTGGCCGGTCAATAAATCCCTGCCACCCTCCTGCTGTGGTGGGCAGCTCTGAGATCAGGCCCCAGCACTGCTGGCCATGGCCCCTCTCACCTGTCCCACAGCTCGCTCTGACACACGGGCAGCCTTTCACCTGCTTTTCCTTATTTATTGCAGCAGGAAGGGAGAGAGGGGAACATCCCCGGGCAGCCTGTGTCAGCAGTTAGGAGCATGAAATATGTGGCAGGAACAGCTTTACAACCCGAGCTCTGCCCTGCCCGTCCCCCTGCCGAGCAGAGCCCCTGAGGATGAGCCTCGGGGGGGACAGGGAGGCAGGGCTGGCTCCAGGGGCAGCAGGGACCAGCTGGAACTCTGTCCCAAGGGATCTCTCTCAAGGGCCTCAAAGCCTCTCAGCCTCCCAGCTGCTGTTTGAATCCTCAGATCCACAGATCAGATCCACAGGCCCTAAGGCAGCAGAACCAGCTCTCAATTCCTCACTGCCCTCAGACTGCACACCCCAGCCTGGCACCAGGCACAACATGCTCCCCCCAAAAAATGCTCACGGCCACAAAAAATTCATCCAAACCCCCTCCCATCCCTGCACAGTGACCAACAGGAATTCTGTCCCACGGGATCTTCTGGCTGGCCCAAAGCCTCTCAGCCTCCCAGCTGCTGTTTGAATCCTCAGATCCACAGGCCATGGCCACAAAAACCATCATCCAAACTTCCTCCCACACCACATCTCCCATCCCTGCCTGGGTAAGATGAGGCTTGCTTTCCACAGCCTGCTCCACATCAGGTGTCTCCATTCTGTCTTGTGATCCTGACATCCCAAGCTGCCATTGCTGTAGTACTCTGACACCACTGGAGTAAATAAGCTGAGCCTAACATCTGTTCTTTAGTGAGATTAACCCCTGATAACCACGACCTGTGGTGATCACCAGTGACAGCAAAAAAATTAATGATTAAACACAGTTTAAACCTCCAAATACAGAATCCCAGAATCATTTAGGTTGGAAAAGGCCTCTAAGGTTGAGTCCATCCATCCCTGGGTAAATTATATTGACATCTACAGGTCAGACCAGCCCTGGACCCAGCACCCAGGACTGTGGTGGCCACAGCCACCTCCTGTCACTCCAGTGAATTGGAGACTCTGCACTGGTCCCTCCTGGCCCCAAGGGGCCTCCTTCGCCCTGGAGTGGATCCAGAAAGAGCCAATAACTGTGCCAGCAACGATTTAAGAGCCTCAGGCACAAGAAACAAGCTGAGCTCAGCCAGCTCTGCACCAGGGCTCCTCGGGGCAGGGCCTGTCACTGCCTGAGCACAGCATTCAGCCCAGCCTCAAAGATCCTCAAAGCTGACAAAATCCCAGTGAATCCGTTCAGCTCCCTGCATGGACATCCCCCAAGGAGAACAGGAGCACCCAGGAAGGGCGAGGCTGTGAAGGATCATGGAAAGGGTGTGTGAGGTGACCTCCATGGCATTTCCACCAGGAGCCATGTGCTGGCCTTCCCCCTGCAAGCTCGAAGTGCCAAATTCCCTTATAAATTCTATTGCCCCCATTTAAACAGTTTCCTTTGCTCCAAAGCTTCCAGCCCCAGCTATAAATGGTATTTAACGAGCAGCTGCTGGTGCCTGCTCCTATTTCACTTGCAAAAGGGCTCTGGCTTTGGCAGGGACCTGCTCTCCAGGAGGAGCCAAGGCTCCCTCCCTGCCTCCCCCCTCTGTCCTGGCCACCACAGGAGGCTGAGGGCATAGAAAAGTGACCCCATGTCTCAGGAATCAGGTGGGGAGTCAGGAAAAGGCAGGAGGCCACCTGAGGAGAGGCAGAGGGCTGATGCCAGTTCTAGTCAGTCCCTGGCATTTTAATATTGCCCTAAAAATTCCATGTTTCTGCTTCATCTGGGAGAAGCCCTTAAAAACCCCTTTTGTCCCCCCCCAGCCCAGCTTCACACACACCCCACCACTGCCAAGCCCCACCAAAGCAACGGGAGCCCGTGCAGAGCCAGCAGGGGAAAGGCTTTTGGGGCACGGCCTCAAACCCTGCACACATCAGGTCAGGACATCACACACTTCCCTCCCAGCAGGCTGCAGAACGGCTGCCAGGATCTCAGGGAGCTTTTTCATCTTTAAAAGGCAGAAAAGAGAACAAAAGGCAGAAATCCGTGTGCAGCACACCCAGATCTAACGGGGCTAATGAGAACTCCAGCTCCTGGGCTTGCAAACCCGCTCAGCATCGCTGAAATGCCTCTGCCATTTGTTCTCCCGGTGTTCTGGGAGCAGCTGGATTCTCTGCAGCCTCTGGGATCTGGGGCTGACCCACAGAGGAGCTCCAGAGGCTGGGGAAGGGAGCAGGGATTGCAGGGGAATGCTCTGTGGCACAGGCTGGGGGCATGAGTGCATGGCCACCCTGCCAGCACCCAGCCCTGGGGGCAGAAACCCCTGGCCAGGGCTGGGGGACACAGTGGGGACAATTCCCAGCACAGGAAGGACCTGGAGCTGCTGGAGCCAGTCCTGAGGAGGCCACGGAGCTGCTCTCAGAGCTGGAGCCAGGCTGGGAGAGCTGGGGGTGCTCACCTGGAGAGGAGAAGGCTCCAGGGAGAGCTCAGAGCCCCTGCCAGGGCCTAAAGGGGCTCCAGGAGAGCTGGAGAGGGACTGGGGACAAGGGATGGAGGGACAGGACCCAGGGAATGGCTCCCACTGCCACAGGGCAGGGCTGGATGGGATATTGGGAATTAGGAATTGTTCCCTGGCAGGGTGGGCAGGCCCTGGCACAGGGTGCCCAGAGCAGCTGGGGCTGCCCCTGGATCCCTGGCAGTGCCCAAGGCCAGGCTGGACACTGGGGATGGAGCAGCCTGGGACAGTGGGAGGTGTCCCTGCCCTGGCAGGGGTGGCACTGGATGAGATTTAAGCTCCTTCCAACCCAAACCAGTTATAAATACAAAACCTGCCCAGTCCAGTAGCTGCAGCATCTTTGGAGATCTGCAGCATTTCTGTGCTGAGTGGATTTCAATTAAAGCCATCACAAAGAGACAGGGCCTCTCTTCCCATCGAAATCACGGCAGCAGATCAGAAGGAGCAGAAAAATTATTTTTAAACTCTCTACCTCAGATGGTGGAGAGCCCCATCCTCTTCCACTGAGGGGAAAAACAAATTAATTGATACAGGTCAAACCAGAGCAAGACTCTCAATTATTCCCCAGTAATTATCTCCATAAAAATTTAAGCACACATAAAACCAACTCGGTAAGGTTTAGCCTCAAGATTTGCAACACAGGAAACTCATCTTCTAGAGAAAGAAATTTAAGAGTCAGCTCCCAATAACATCCAGATGTCCAGACAGGTCTCATTTGTATAAAACATCATTCAGGGCACTCATAAAATTGAGCTGCCAGCACACACACGTGCAAATTCCCAGCTTGTGTGTGAACTTGAGGAAACTAAAATCTCTTTATAATGTTTTACAGCATCTTCCCTCCACACACAGAATATCCCTTACAAAAGCACTGGTGTGCAGCCTAAATAACACAAGATTCCCATTCAACACCCTGGGAGGATGAGAAATCTGATTTTCATTCTCATTCTAAACACTGGGAATGGAAGAAAGCTGAGCAAACTCCTTTTGGAAAATACTTTCTCAAAGGAAAATGCGTGTGGAGTGAAACCAAAAGCGCTGGTTAATTTGAGCTGAATACAGTAAATGGCCTCAGCCAGGAAAAATGAGGAGCTGAAGGAGTAATCAAACATTTCCTTTCAGTGTTTGCTCAATTAGGTGGTTCAAAATGGTGCTTTAACTTGGCTAATTCTCCATGAGTCAGCACAAATGAGCTTTTAAATTTATATATAAAGCCAGAAAAAGGGAGCAACAGCTGATTTTCACACCTTGTGAGAAAAAGTAATGAGAGAAGTACCCGGCTCCACCGAGCACGCTGAGCTGATTTTCCTCAGGTTGTTCAGCAGAAGTGGAAAATATCAGGCCAAGCTCTAAAAATCAGGATCAGAGGGATGCCTGGAAGCCCCTGGAGCGCTCAGTCCATCCCTGGACCCTCCCTTGGAGGGATATCCTGGACTGGGAGCCGCCTTTCTCGGGGGGCAGAGCCCCAGGAGCAGGGTCCCTCCCTGCAGCCCCTGGCCTGCAGCAGAGCTGCCAGCTCGGCTGCCCCCTCTCCCAAATCCCAGGGCTGCCCCGTGCAGGCAGCACCTCCCGGTTCTGCTCTTCCCGGGATGGGCAGAGCCGCAGCAGCTCCGAGAAGTGGCAAAGGAGTCCCAGGAGCTCCCAGGCAGCTCCCATCTCTCCCTTTTCACTGCTTCTCCATGGGGCTGGTTCCTCTCAGCTGTTCAGTTCATCGGGAGCTTGATTTGGAAGGAGAATGTGCTCAGGGCAAGGTGGAGCTCCTGTCCCCACAGGGGCACCTCCCTAAGAACCTCCCCGTTAGCTCAGCTGTGCCTGCTGACCTCGGGGCACGCATCTGGGGCTGGGATGAGGGGGCTAACCCCAGAGCCACACCAGAGAAGGGCAAAGCACTGATGCCCTCCCTGGATCTCCAGCCTGGCACTCTGGCACAGGAGGCCACAATTTCCACCCCGGGGAGCAGCCCTGGGCTCGCTGCTGCCAAAATGGGCTCCTTGTCCTGGGCCAGGGGCAGGGAGCAGTGGCTCTGCTCCTGAGTGCCTCAGTGAGTGCAGACAGGAATGAGAGGGAGCTGTCTGCACAAACTGGGCCTGCTGGTAGGTAAAGCCAGCCACTGAGAGGTGAAAGGAGCAGTGAAGGAACCAGAAATTCCAGAGGAATTCCACTAATTGACACAGACTGTTGCTCACCCAAGGCTGTGCTGAATTCCTGGATTTAGAGAAAAAGAAGAGAGACACAAGGGAAAAGAAAATGGTGGGGGAGAGGAGAGGAGAGGAGAGGAGAGGAGAGGAGAGGAGAGCTCCCCCAGAAGGGATTCAAAGCTCCCAGCAGCTGATGAGCAGATCCTCTTTAAACATGCAGCACTGCCCTAAAATCCAGCAGAGCTCAGCTCTGAAGTTTGCTCTCCTGACTCCAAAAGCTCTGAGCCCGAGCTGCAGGAAGCTCCTGGGGAAGTTGTGCCCCTTCCCCTGGAGCTGTTCCCTCTGACAGAAATCCCCTCAAACCATCATGGGCTTATCAAAGCAGTTACAGCCTCGCCCTGCAGCAGGACACCCCCACTCCTGTTGGTTAAACACCAAACCAGGGCACAGGCTTCAAACAGGACAAGATGTTCTTATCTTGTTCCTCCAAGAAAAATCCCTCGGCTCTGCATTCAGCCTACCCAAACCAGGAACGAATCTCCCAGACTGGGGAGAGGTTGTTCTGCTCCATCATCAATTTTCTGACTGCGTCAGTGTCTGTAAAACATTTTTAGGGGTTCCCATGTCCCTGTAAGTAACAGCATTCCCAGTCAGCCCTGGTGGAACCTGCACGTGGCATTTGGGACAGGGCCAAGGACGTCCTACAGCCCCTGCTCACCCTGCAGCTCCCAGAGCCAAAATCAGGATCAAGTTTCCCTGGCTGGTTCAGTTGTGGAGGTCAGGAGTCCCCAGGGACAGGCCAATGAAACACCTCCTCTGTGCCCACTGATAATGGGAAAAGTGATCCCAAAAATCACATTAAAATCCCCCAGCAGCCTCTGCTGCAGCCACCAACTGGGACCAGCCCTGGGATTTACTACAACATTTTAAAAAAATGCAATGGCTGCTCTGAAAGCAGGAGAATTTCAAAGAAGGTGGCACAAAACCCACCAGGAGCAGAAGGAAAACCAGAAGGGAACCAGCTTGTTCTTGGTTTTACCCCATTGGGATAACTGGGTACCCCTGGAGACAGTCAGAGGGTGCTGCAGCACACGAGTGGAACACTCCAACAGCTTCCCAGCTGCAGACTGGTGCCTGGACACCTGCACTGGGATCAGCCCAGCTGTGATGCACGTCCCACCTTAGGTGAGGGATCTCCACACTGGCAGCGCTGCCTTGGGACTGAGCGTCCTGGGGCAGGCACAGCCCAGAGGTCTCCTGCCTCTTGGAAGCCCTGACTGTGCTGCCCTTGGCATTCCAGGTGCCCCTGGTGCACCCAGAATTCCCCATGGAGTGTTTTACCCCCTCAGGGCCAGCACAGCAGCTCAGGCCTCTGTTAAGGCCACAGTTGAACCATCAAGCTCCCGCGGTGTTCATGTTGAGGAACAATTCCCAAATTCCTGATGGCAATGGGCAGGAGCAGCAGGGCTGCTGGGAGAGGGAATGTTTCCTGTCAGGCCCTCTGGGAAAACAGAGCAGCTTTCAGGAATTCATTTATCATTCGGTGATTGCTTGAAGGTATAAGGGAAAAAAAAAATTAAAAAATAAAAATCCTCTGTGTTTTCTTGCAGTTATATCATTTGTTCTACCCCTCCCCAAAACACTGCTTAAACAGCCCCCACTGCTCAGCTGCAGCCTTGGAAATTCCTGCTTTTGGCTCAGGAGGTTGCCAGCCTTGGGCTTTGTATTTCAAGCAAAAGAGGATTGAAAGAAGTATTTTATCCTTAATCAAAACAGGATTATTAAGGATCAAATAAGAATCCCTCAGAGCTCATCCCCTTTCCAGATCACTGTACATCCCATCACCACCTCCAGAGATGCTCCCCCAGCTCTCCACGGAGGCAGAGAACACTGGGCACTTATTCCATAGAACCCCTAAGGTTGGAGAAACCCTCTAAGATCAAGTCCTGTTGCCACAGCTCTGCTGAGGCCACCACTGACCGTGTCCCCAAGTGCCACATCCACACACTTTGAAATCCCTCCAGGGATGGGGACTCCACCACTGTCCTGGGCTGGATGAGCCTTTCCCTGATACCCAGCCCAGAGCTCCCCTGGTGCATTTCCTCTCATCCTGTCACTCATTACCTGGGAGCAGAGACCGATCCCCACCTGGCTCAGGGGTTTGGAGAGACTTCCAAACTGCCTGGGTGCACAGGGGACTTTGTTCCCTGAGGAAGGAGCTGGGATTGGGATGGCTTCAAGGGGAGGGGACAGCCTGGCCCTGCCACGTGTGGGGCTCCAGCACATCCAGGACATGCCCCAGCCTCCCCCAGCCTCTCCCAGGGAGGACAGAGGCAGGAGGGCAGCGCTGTCCCCCCTGGGGCTGTGCAGCTCCTGCTGGGATTTCCCAGCGGGGCCAGGCAGAGCTGGGCTCCAGATGGCTGTGCCTGGGCCAGGGTGTGCACACAGCCAGGCCGGCAGCAAAAACCCTCCTGCAACTCAGGATCAAAGGCAGGAAGGGAATTCAGCAAGCCCAGGAGCTCCCACTGACCCAGCAACTGCCTCCATGTGCCAGGACCCAAGCCTGGCTCCCCCCTGCACCCTCTGCTCCTGAGCCCAGCTGCAGCTCCTCGGAGCATCCCTGGGCAGAGGGAGCGTGGAGGGAGCTTTGCTGCTCCCCACAAACCTCCTGCTCCCCTTTCCTCGTGTTCCCATCACCTCAACGGGCAGCACGTGGAGCGTGGAATCCAGGGATGGTTTGGGCTGGAAGGAGCTTAAATCTCATCCAGTGCCACCCCTGCCATGGCAGGGACACCTCCCACTGTCCCAGGCTGCTCCAGCCCCAATGTCCAGCCTGGCCTTGGGCACTGCCAGGGATCCAGCGGCAGCCCCAGCTGCTCTGGGCACCCTGTGCCAGGGCCTGCCCCCCCTCCCAGGGAACAATTCCTAATTCCCAATATCCCATCCAGCCCTGCCCTCTGGCAGTGGGAGCCATTCCCTGGGTCCTGTCCCTCCATCCCTTGTCCCCAGTCCCTCTCCAGCTCTCCTGGAGCCCCTGTAGGCCCTGGGAAAATATTACCATGAACCACACAGGACATTCATTCCCACAGTTGCCCAGAGTACAAGAAAGGAAAATATTGATTGGAAGTGGCTGCAGATTTTCTGGAAGAACAGTTTTCTGGCAGAAAATGACAATTTGATCGTATCAAAACTTCCTGCTGGAAGGGGTCAAACTTAGCAAAAGCTCATTTAGGAGAACAGTCACAATCTGTCTGATTGGGTTAAACACACTTGTTCTTGTTTTGAAAACATCTTTATTTTCATTTTATCAAGATTCACGCCAGAAATAAACTCCAAAAACAAAATTAAAATATTTTTATCCCCACCTAAACAAGCCCTTCTCCTTGGAAAATTCTGACTTCAGCTTTCCAAAGAGGGATTTTGACACTGCAAAATATTTTTGGTGTTGTAGAAACTCCAGGTTCTGCCCTGACTTTGAACCTATGTGAGTACTTTTTGCGCAAGAAGGTTAAGAGGATGAATAAATTATATAGAATATTTGGAATATTTGCAATAATTGTTTTAATTTTTAAACTGACATCAATTGCAATCACACCTCTTAATAAGAATGGGGGAAGCTGAGGGGATCTTTGGTGTGCTTTTGTGGAAATATTAGTTCGTTTGGTAGTTTGGTTTGGTCTTTTTGGGTTTTGGGTGGGGTTTTTAAAGTTGCTGGCTACAAATCAAGGTCCTGGTCCAGGAGACTGGCCAAAACCCCTCCATTCCAGCAGACCCAGCTGGGATGCAGAGTGTGACCTCTCCCCATGGATGGGTGGCAGTGACATCCCTGATTTTTCCAGGCTGGAACCCCCCATGGCAACACCGCGGGCTCGTTCTTCCCAGTCTTGCCAAACAGAGCAAAAACCTGCAGTGTGAATAGCAACAAAAATCAGGCAAAAAATCTGAGCCCCAGAGCCACAGCAGTGTTTCTGTTCTAACTCCTCCTGATTTCAAAGTATCCAGGAACAGAACCTTCCCTGGATGCAGGCTGCAGGTACAATTTCTCTGTTCTTCTCCCTGGTTTTCACTCCGTTTCTCCTCTCCCCTGTCATCACACATTGATTTCATTCACCAGCGCCTTTGCCTTGTTCCCTCTGGTACTCCAAAGGCATTTCATTTCATTTCCATTTTTTCAGACATTAAAAGCATTTCTTTTGAATTCTGGTGCCTTCAGCACGTGAAATGAGCCTCAGCTGCGCTGAAAAACCCCAGCCTGAGCTCGTTACACGCCTGTTCTTCAGCGGGAATTAAGAGAAAGGGGGAAGCAGCTGCCACTCAAGTCCCCCCTGCATTAACCATGCTCCAAGTTCAAGAGCAGAATGCAGAGGACACAGCTCCAGGTGCAAACCCTGCTGCTCCTGCTGCTTCCCGGGATTCAGAGCTGGACAGGAGTGGTGGAGCCTGCTCTGGATTTTTAGCAGTATGGTGTGACTGACACAAAATCATGGAATCACAGAATATCCTGGGCTGGAAGGGATCCCCAGGATCACCCAGCCCAGCCCCTGGCCCTGCCCAGACCCCCCAACAACCCCACCCTGGGCACCCCTGGCAGCGCTGTCCAAAGGCTCCTGGAGCTCTGGCAGCCTCGGGGCCGTGCCCATTCCCTGGGGAGCCTGGGCAGTGCCAGCACCCTCTGGGGGAAGAACCTTTCCCTGCTCTCAGCCTGAGCCTGCCCTGGCCCAGCTCCAGCCCTTCCCTGTCCCTGTCCCAGAGCAGAGAGCGGAGCTGCCCCTCGGGAGGAGCTGCAGCCCCCGGGGAGCTCTGCCCTCAGTCTGCTCCAGCTGGACAATCCCAGTGCCCTCAGCTGCTCCTCACGGGCCCCTCCAGACCCTTCCCCATTTTCTTAACTCTCCATCAGCTTTAGATCTTTCTTCTAAAGGTGGAGCCCGGGGCATCCAGAGCAGAGGGGACTCTGCACCCACACCTCCACCAGGTGAAGCAGAGCCATCAGCTCATCTCCTCAGAACAGACCCCCATTCTTGCAGATCTCTCTGGGACAAGGTTGGAAATTCTTGTCCTGGTTGGAGGCATCTTCCCACCTCAGGGTTGTGGTTCCTAATGCAGCTCAGCTCAAAGTGATGTTGAGACAGAACCAAGCCAAGCTGCTCCACTTCGCCTGCAGTGAGCCAGGAGCCAGCTTTAGATCTGAGTTTGGGTGACCTGATTTTACCTTCTCCTATTCCCTGGGGGGGTGGGCAGGCCCTGGCACAGGGTGCCCAGAGCAGCTGTGCCTGTCCCTGGATCCCTGGTAGTGTCCAAGACAAGGCTGGATGGGGCTTGGAGCAGCCTGGGACAGTGGAAGGTGTCCCTACCCATGGCAGGGCTGGGATGAGATGAGCTTTAAGGTCCCTTTCAACACAAACCATCCCTGGTTTCCCCCTTACAGAGGGTGGACATTCTCCCATGATTTCTAGAACATCACCTCCTAGAGGGGACAGGATCCGTGTCTGCAGCACTTTGCACAGCAGAACCCCCTGTACCCAGGCAGCCTCAGCATCCCAGCCGGCCTTGCACAACAAACACCTCCTGAACATGGCCTGGAGCTGGGCCAGGGCAGGCTCAGGCTGAGCTCAGGGAAAGGTTCTTCCCCCAGAGGGTGCTGGCACTGCCCAGGCTCCCCAGGGAATGGGCACGGCCCCGAGGCTGCCAGAGCTCCAGGAGCCTTTGGACAGCGCTGCCAGGGGTGCCCAGGGTGGGGTTGGTGGGGTGTCTGTGCAGGGCCAGGGGCTGGGCTGATGACCCTTGGGCTCCTTTCCAGCTCAGGATATTCCATGATTCTGGGCCCCAAACACCACTCCTGCCCATGCTCTGGGCAGTGGCCGCTGCCCCACACCGAACCCACAGAGCCCTCCTGGCTTGGCTCCCACTGCTGAGCGGGAATTCCACAGCGACGGGAGCGGGCTGTGAGTAGCAGCCGGCTTAGCCGGGCTCCGGGGCAGCAGGAGCAGCTCCTGCGTTCCCCTCACCACAAACCCAGGCGGCTTTTCCCGCGGGCACTGCTCGGCACGGGCGTCTGCCTCGTGTGGGCACTCACACACACAAACTGCACAGCCCCTTCGGCCCTCGCTTACCCCAGCAGCTTTACAGGTTCTGTGGGATTTAGGGCCTATTTTAGCCTTCATCCTAAAGTGAAAAAGCACCCGACCAAAAGAAAACAACCCCCAAAATCATTAGACTGAGAACTATCAGCAGTGATTAACAGAGAAAAACAACAAAGGAGCTCCCAAAACACACGAGCTGGGAACAATCTGGGGGAGCTCTTTGAAAGGAAAGCTTTTCATCAGGCTCAGCATGGCACTGAGCCATCCCTCTGATCCATCCTTCCCCTCGTCTGCCACACCAAACACCCCGCTGCAAGGATTGTTTTCACCTCCAACCAACCAGCTTTCATCATTAGAATTAAAACAGGATCATCTGCTGCCACAACAGTGCAGAGCAGCAGGTGCTGCCAAGGCCTCGGGGTCAGCCCGAGGTGCCCATCCAGCACGAGGTTGGGGTTCACCAGCAGCTCCCCCAGCACTTGGCATCCCTGCCCATGGATCAGGATCAGCTCCTCTCCCCCAGCCGGGCAAACCTGCAGACATGAATTGCCTTGTCCAGGGTCAGGTAAAAGGCCACTGCAAACCTGGGAGAAAGAGCCCACTTGGTCCTTTCCACGTGTTTTTCCCAGTGGGTCACGGTGCCACATCATTCGTGTCCCCCGGGAGGGATTTGGGACAGGAGCTCTGCTCTGCAAAACACAAACCCGTGCTCAGAGCTGAGCTTGGGCTCAAGGGTTTAACAGGGAGGTTCTCAAGGTCTTGTCCAAGAGCCACAGCTCCCAGAATGACCAGGAGATGGACGGCAGTGACCACTGTGAGGGCACTGAGAGGTCCCACACTCCCAGCCTCTGCTCGTTCCGGTGCCCCTGCTCTGCTGGGAGGAGCTCGGGGCTCCCCGAGGCTCCGCAGCAGCAAAGCCCGAAGCCCCGCGGGGTCCCGCAGCCATCCCCAAGCTCCCTCTGCTGTTCCCGAGCGCGGGTTACAGCCCCTGGCCTCCGCCCAGCCGCACCGGGGCAGGAGCGGGGTGCCCCGGGGGACCCCCACCCCAACAGCTCGCAGCCCACCCCACACTGCAGCGGAGCTCGGAGGCGAGGCGGCGTTTCCTTGGGGCGGCTGCAGCTGTCGGCACATGGGCAGCGGCCCCAAAGGAAGGCACAGGCTCCTGTTACTGAGGAGCCTAAAGACAGCACACGGCTTCCCCCGGCTCCACCAGCGCCCGCCTCGACTGGGGAATGATTCATCTCCATCTCCCGAGGATTTTTCTGGTAACTGCTGCAGATCCACCTTGGGATGACAGAGCAAAACTAGCAGCAAACCAATCTCGTCGCTTCTATTTTTTTCCCCCCACTGAAAAAGCCATAATTTCAGGATTGAGGTATCACAATCACTGCTAAGGACGAGCTGGCTCCTTACGCAGAGATTTTTTTTTTTTTGAAAATCTGTTTTCAGCTGACAACGTTAAAGCTGCCACCCATAGATTTATTGGGGGAATTTATGAGCCAGCGAGGAAAGCCACCAAAAAAGGAGGAAGCAGAATCCATTCCAAATCTGGGGACAAGGAACATGTTTCAGTGGGATTGAAAGGTGTTAAAGTCAGTAAGCCAGAGAGAAAGCAGCACGAAATAAATACAGATACCCTCTAATCCCTAAATACTCTGTCTGGAGGACACGGAGAACTGTGCTGCAAACTCAAAGCAATAACTCCTAAAGGGCAGCCAGACCTGCTTCCCAGACTGATAAGGAATAAGGATGAAAGCAAGGAAGCAGCAGGACAAGTTAAACAAACACAAACACGTGGCATGGCATTTATAAGGGGGAAAAATAAGAATGGTTTTCCTTGACTGGGACTTTATTTCCAGTTGGCTCAAGAGAGGGAGGCTGCTCTGGCAGACCCTGGGGATTGCTGGATCCCACCAGCACGCTCCAGTGTCCAGCATGGAGACACCTGGAGAGGTTCCCTGCCCTAAAAATGCCCCACCAGCATTTGTGGTGCTTTTCTGTGCCCACCCCCACGGCAGGAATGATGGACACAATAAACATCTCATGGCACATGTGAAGGAAAGGCCAGGGCTTGTCACCACCTCTGCCTAAACCTGTCCCCAACGGGGACATGCCCCTGCAGTGGTGACAGGGGACACGCTCACCCTGTCCTCCCACAGCCACCTGAGGGGCAAAGCTGTGCCTCCAACGAACCTCGGCAGGGCCACAGATCCATGACAAAGAGAAAAGAGAGGAACAGTGGGATCACAGACTGCTTTGGGGTGGAAGGGACCCTAAAGCTCATCTCACCCACCCCTGCCGTGGGCTGGGACACCTCCCACTGTCCCAGGTTGCTCAGAACTCCCTCAGCCCGGCCTTGAGCACTCCCAAGGATGGGCAGGAACAAGGCTCCAAAACTGTTTTTAAGTTCAAGAGGTGCATTTGCAGTTCATCAGATTTTTATATGTCTCTGTGCATATATATATATATATGTATAAAATATATATATATATATATATCACAGACACACCACTTTTTACATTTTTTTATTCAGCTCCTGGGCAAAGCAGGCAGTTTATTATTTATATTTCTCTCCCCAGCACACGCAGGAAGTTCAGTAAGAACCAAGCAGCACACAGGCTGTGCTTCTCTGCTTCTCTTCTCTCCCCCTCCCTTAAATCCTTTTAAAAATCCCTACAGGGGAATCATTTACTAAAGAAAACAGAAATTTGAGGTCACAGCATGATTGTCAGAAAGGCAGAGGAGGGCCAGGGCAGATTCTGCTGGGGACATGCAGGAGCTGAGACAGGACTGAGGCCCCAGCTCACGTTTATCAGGGACAGCAGGGCAGCCTGCCTGGGATAATCCAAACCATTTTCCAGGTCCACGAGAACACAGCACTGATGGGAAAAGCTGGCAGGAGGCAGAGCTGGGGCCAAGTGAGAAATAAGAACCAGAACACCTGGCTGCAGAAATGGTCTAAAACATCCCCAAATAATTAGCTCCTCAGCATTATCCCTTTCAGCAGGAATGACTGGAAATGAAGTGGTATTTAACCAGCGACTTGGAGGCTTTAACACTGCAATATTTTCAAGCTGGGAAGAGGGAAGGGGGCTGTTGCTCTAAACTTCTGCCAAGTTCTCAGGGGTTGGGTTAACAGAGCAGTAAAAATAAAATAAATTAAAAAATATAAAGGGCTGAACTTAGAACATCCAAGCAAGAGAATTTGTGGGAACTTATTTGAGGCTCAGCTCAGTTTGGGTTCCAGCAATGGGCAGTGCAGGGGGGCTATTGCTGCTGGCAGGACCCTGTGGTGACAAACACCCCCGAGGTCACAGCAGGGCTGGAGATGGGACAGGGGGGCAGTGCCAAGCAAGGGCTGTGGCAGAGCCTGTGCCAGGCTCACTCAGCCCTTGGGGGGCAGAGGCACCAAGCCCCACACCCAAAGGGACCGTGACAGTGAGGGACAGCTCAGACACACAGAGCACAGCCCTCCCCACAGTGCTGGTCCTGTGGGGTTTGCACCTGGCTGCTCAAATTCATTTTGGAAACGCTTCCAGCAGTTCTCCAGCCCAGCCAGTCCTTCCCCACTCGCCCTTCACGGTATCTGCCTTCAGCAGAAGGAAACCTCCCACAGCTACTCTGCAAATTGTTCTGTAAGTGAGCCCCAGATTCTCCTCTTCCCTAGGAAACAACCTGTGGAAGGGTCCTCAATGTCCACCATCAAACCCTCCAATAAACACCTCCAGTACCCATCCCACAGCACCCTCATCCTCCCCTGGACAGAGCTGATGGAACAGGGGACTCCACCTGCTGCCGGCCGTAAAACCCCAAACAGAGGCAGAGGGAAGACCAGGGGGCAATTCCTAGGGAGGAATTGGTTTCTTTAGCAGCTCCAGCTCCATCAGGCATGAAAGTTGAGGATGCTCTTGGGGGAGGCAAGATTCTTGTCTCAAGGCAAACTGGCCTACTCACTCTATTTATAGAGGAGAGGCAGCATTTGAGCCCTGCTGCAGCTCAGCAGAGCCCACTGAGATGCTCTGCTCGTTATGCAAGTGCTCCAGAGGCAGGTTTGTCCCCTGGCCCAGCCCCACAAGGAGCTGCAAGGGCCACGAGATGTCCCATGCAGGGCAGGAGAGTCCATCCGGCACACGGTGGGGACAACAGTGGGGAAACTCAAGCACGGGACATCCCTCTCCTCCACGGACACCAACGGGGCCTGGAAAAGCAAAACAGAGCATCCAGCTTTCCCTAAACCCCTCAGCTGGGAAGGACGTGGAACTGCCAGGAAAAACAGGCAGAAAATGGGGTTGTTTGGAGGCTCCTGTGTTGATGGCAATGGCAAGACTTTCAGCTCTCTGGGGTCAGCGCCAGGCCTGGGGACACCCCAGGTGTCCCCTCATCCATGGTGGGCCGACGTCCAGGGAGCAGAGCAGGGGCTGCTGCTGCAAGCAGGACTTTGGCCCTCAAGGTGCTGTCCCTGCTTTTGGGACCAAAAGAGCCACTTTGGGACCAAAAGAGCCTCTTTGGCCGCCTCCAATATCCACAGGAGGCAGATGTCAGGCGGTGACCATGATGCAGCCAAATTAATGAATATCCCCTTTCTTCTCCTTATCTTTCCCAAGCAAATTTAGCCTCCTAAAGAATGCTTTGCCTGCCTCCTATCTCAGCTGGGAATAACAACAAAGGAGCCATCAATGGGAATTTAATCCTCATCTTTTAGGATAAGGTCACGGGATGTTTCAGAATTCAGAGTTCTCTTCATGCACCGACAGCAAGAGCAAGAAAGGCACATTGAACAGCAAAATCTTATAAATCTCATGCTTGTGGGAGCCCTCCAAACTGAAAATCTGTGGGTTTATAACCAAACCCCAAATCTAATACATCCATAAACACTGAGCCCTTCCTCACATCCCTCAGTCCAACTCGTGGGAGCTTCCCACAGGGATGGGATCAAACCACAGGGCCATGAGGGTGAGCAGCTAAATGGGAATGGATTTTCTTCCCAGAGCATCTGCCACCTTGCCCAGCACAAGGGATTCAAGTAAAGCCACCAAAGAAAAATATTTAAATCTCTACGGATAAATTCCCAGCCAGAGCTGACTGCTACAGTGTCAGGGACACTTAACCATGGAGCAGAACTTGCTAAACACAATGGGCTGTGCTCTTTTTTAGGGATAATTCACCAAGACCCAGGGATTTCCTGGGCACCTCCATCACCCCACCAGCCTGCCTTGTTACTTACTCCTCATCCTCAATATTAACCTTTCAGAAACTGCTAAAACTCCAAACTGGGATGCCACAGGAGTTCATCGTGTGACAAGCACAATCTTGGAGGCAGAGGGGACAATCAAGGGACATCACTCAGGGCTTCTTCAGCACAAACAGAGCAGGGTTTGGAGTTTCACTCAGGAAGGATACAGCCGTTTCCAGCACGGCTCACAACACCTGCAGGGACACCTGGGAATTGACCTCCCAGACACGGCCCTGGCTGGATTTCTCCCACATCACCCTGGAGCATCCAGTGGGGTGGGATGCTGGGAGGGCAGCTCTGCCTGCTGGGGCAGAGCACCACTTCCCTTCTCACACCTCAATATCCAAAAACTCCATCGGCCCTTGGCCTGCACCTGCCCCCTCTGCTGGGAGCAGGAGAATCTCACACAGGGGTGGCACCCAGACTGTGGTCCCTGGGCAGAATTCCCACCAGTGACACCCAGACTGTGGTCCCTGGGCAGAATGGTCCCCACCAGTGACAGCCACACCTTGCCCTTGCGGGCTGTCACACCAGTGCAGTCACGGGGCTCCCACCCTGCCACCCTGGGCCCCTGGGCTCCCTCCCGCTTCTGCATCCCCACACTCAAACCCTCCAGCCCCTGTCCATCCAACCCTCCAGCCCCTGTCCATCAGTCCCTTCAGTCCCTGTCCATCTGCCCCCCCAGCCCCTGTCCATCCATCCCCCCAGCC
>VZSE01003510.1:51759-204510 GCA_013398275.1 Promerops cafer | reverse complement strand
CATCCAACCCCCCAGCCCCTGTCCATCCATCCCCTCAGCCCCTGTCCATCCATCCCCCCAGCCCCTGTCCATCAGTCCCCCCAGCCCCTCTCCGTGCCTCGGGCAGCTCTCCCAGCCCCCCCAGCTGAACAAAGAGCCCCGATGCCTCCCACACATCCTCAGCCTGCCTGGAGGGGGAAATGGGCTCTGCTGCTGCTGCTCACCGCGGGCACACAGAGACAGGAACAGCTCAGGCTCTGTGGGAGCCCCTTGGCATCAGCCAGGCTGGGGCAAAGGGACCAAACAAATAATTCTGGGCACAGAGGGACTGCCCCAGGCTGGAATGGAACCAGCAATTAACACCATTGCTCTTAAACTCATCGTCCAGTGGTTACTAGAGGCAGGGAAGGCAGCTCTTGGTCCTTGCTGGAGGCCAAGGAATGGTGGAAGCCACCTCAGGCTGGGCTTTGGGGCTGCCCCAGAGGCAGGAGGGGTTTGGGGTTTGCCAGACTGTCTCAAACCCAATGTACATCCTCAGACTAGACCTGTAAACCAGCCCCACACTGCTCATCTGAGTAAACCTGTGGTAGACTAGCTCCAATGCACATCCTCTGAGTAAACCTGTAGTAAACCAGCCCCACACTGCACATCTGAGTAAACCTGTGGTAAACCAGCTCCAATGCACATCCTCTGAGTAAGCCTGCAGTGAACCAGCTCCAATGCACATCCCCAGAGTAAACCTGCACTCAGGGTGGGGAATCAATGGGTTCTAAGAGAAACCCGGGAATTGTCCATAAACCAAACTGGGATTCCACTGCAGGAGCCCAGCTGGAACATGGATGGTTTTGCCCCGACCTTGGGGTGGGAGATGCAAAGAAAACAGAAGCAAAGCACCAGCTCTGGGTGAGCTCTGGGTGTGGGAAGGGCACAGATGGCTGAGACTGACACTTCAGGGAGGAACACGGGACCTTAGCGAGTTCTTGAAACATTACTTTTAACAAAAACTGGCTGAGAGCAAAACATTTCTCGAGACAAATGCCCCTAATGGCAATGACAGAGGCTGAAAAGAAAACGAGGATCCTGCAAACACACCCAGAGTCCCAGGTCAGACTGGAATATTTGACTGTTCATTGCCCCAGGCTCCATCACAGCAACGGCATCAGCCCTCAAATGGGGCTGACAGCAACACGGCATTACTGGGGGAAGGAGGAGAGGAGAGGAGAGGAGAGGAGAGGAGGTTAACTCATGGTTATCGTGTGGTTGTCTCGTGGTTAACTCGTGGTTATCATGTGGTTATCTCATGGTTAACTTGTGGTTAACATATTGTTATCTTGTGGTTATCTCGTGGTTAACTCGTGGTTAACTTGTGGTTAATATATTGTTATTTTGTGGTTATCTCGTGGTTATCTCGTGGTTATNTGGTTAACTTGTGGTTAACATATTGTTTATTGTTGGTTATCTCGTGGTTAACTCGTGGTTAACTTGTGGTTAATATATTGTTATTTTGTGGTTATCTCGTGGTTATCTCGTGGTTATCTCATGGTTATCTCGTGGTTAACTCATTGTTATCTCGTGGTTGCAGGGGGAGCACACTGCCAAGGAGCAAGAGAAAAAGCAAAATGAACCATTTCTCTTTTGTTCTCCTAAAGATCTCTGGCTCTGGGTGAGGACAAAACAGTTCCCCAAAGCTCTGAAGCTTTGATTCCTGTTAGATGTTAAAGAGAGGCTCCTTCAGAGACCCCCTAAGCCCAGCTTTACCAGGCCAGCCCAGCTTTCTGTACAGTCCTGCTGTGTCCATGGCAGCCCATTCCTGGGGGCTCTGGGGGAACATCTGCCAAGAAACCTGTGCCAATAATTTGGGTGTTTCTTACAGTCCCTCCTGTCTGGGATCTGCCACATGGACCAACTCCTGGCCAAGACAGCTCAGTTTGGGATTCTTCCCTCCTCACTCAGGGGCTTTGATCCCTTCCTGCCTGCCCCCAGGGACTTCATTCACCATCATTTGCTAAATGGAGCCCACGAGCTCCCCATGATACACAAGAACCCCTCTGGACCTCAGGGCTCCCCCAGCCAGGAACTCAGGAAAGCTTCAGCTCCAACACTGAAGCTGTCCTTGTCTCCGTGTCCCTTCAAATGTCCCCCAATAGAGAAATAAAGATCCTTTAGTGCCTCTTCTGCCATGAATTGCACATGCACAGAGGGTACCACCCTCACCCAGCAGCACTCTGTGTTCTCCAAAGGCTCCAGGACAACATCTGAGGTTACCAAGCAGCACCTCCTGGGAGCACGGGTCAGCCCCAGGGCCTGTTCCCTTCCAGAAAACACAATTATTCACCTAATGGGCAATTTGCTGCCATCTGGACACTGAGAGCTTGACCTGTGCTGTGCCAGACGTCGCCGTGAGGTCAGTGCCTGCCACTGCTGGAGCCGTGGCTGCTGCCGAGCACACATCACAGGCACCTCAGAGCCCTCAGATGGATCTTCCTGTCTGCCCAGCAAGCATCCCAACGTGACTCCTCCTGTGCCACACGGGTGTCGGGCAGAGCAGGGTGGGAGGGAGGCCGAAATTCCACTCCTCTCTCTCCAGAGCCGGGAGCAGCTCCTCACTTCCACGGAAAGCCAAATGTCACTTTGCAGTGCTCCAGGCTGAGCAGAGCCCACAGCTCCCAGCCCTGAGCCGTTCCCAGGGAGAGTCAGGCCTTGGCACGCCTGCAGGGATTTCAGCAAGAGAACACCTCAAGGTTGTTCCAGCAAAGGCTACTCCAGCATCAGGTGTGAGTCACGGGACAGGAAAGGAGAGGCTCGGGAAGGCAGCGCTGCCAACAAATCCTCTCCTGCTTGAGCTCCACCTGTAGGACCCCAGTCAGGGCCTGAATCCCAGTTCCCTGCCCAGGCCCAGCACCCAAAGATGGAAGCTCTGCTCTAACAGAGGAGCACAAATCACGCTGCAGGTTTGATTTCACTGAGAAGCAGAGTCCCAGGAACCTCTGTCCCTTCCAGCAGCTGACCAGTGACCACACAGCCACACAAAGCAGCTCTGACAGGAAGGAGAGCAGCACCAAAGTTACGGGGCTTTAATTCTCCTGCTTTTGGGCTCCAAGGGGGAGCTGAGGACTTGGCAAGGGAGGGGAGTGAGTGTGTGCACGCAGGCTGGGATGACTGAGCCTGTATCCATGTGCATGAGCGAGTACGTCTGAGCAAGTGGGCTGGAGACGTGAGCGCCACGGCAGCAGCGCGTCCCGAGCAGCCTCAGCCCAAAGCCTGCCTCATTTCCACGTTATGAATTGCAAAGGACCCACAATCACACTCGAGCAGGCAATTTAAAAAAAAAAGGAAATAAAAAAAAAAAAAAAAAAAAAGAGAGAGGAAAAAGAAGAAATCAGACATGAGAAGGGAGGACCAGGGAACAGGAAGCCAAACACAGAACTATTTCCAGGAGGAATAACAGCCATATGGAAAAAGTTACCAAGATGATGAATTCTGCCTTCAATATGTTCAAGAAAGAAACTGCATCAGACCCAGTCTGGGGGTGGCCAGATCCTTCAAGAGGGGAGAGAAAAAAAAAAGCTGCCACCCCAGCTTGAACTTGAACATTTGGTGTTTCATTTGCATCTTGGAATGAGGCAACAGTTATCAGTCAAACTTTGCATTCCTCACTTGGATCTCTGCCTTGCCAGGTCACATTTGTGGCTCTCACATAACCAGGGATCCCCCCACTGCAATATGCTGCTTCTGGCTCGGCCCTGCAACCGAATTCCAGAGCAGCTGACATGGAAATTTACCATCAAACAGCTATTAAAGTTTTACCTCAGGCTGTAAAAGCTGGAGTTGGTGTGCTCTGCATAAGGAATGGAAACCCGCCCTGGGCTCACGTGCCCCGTGGCACCGTGCCACCCTGCCATCCTGGAATCCGGGCTGGAGAAGTGCAGGCATGGGAATCAGCCCCAGCCCTACAAATCTGCAGCTCTCTGGAGGCTCCTTGGCTGCACTGCAAACGCCACCTGAATGAGCCAAGGCTGTTTCCAAGGATTCGTTCTGCTGGGTTTGTGATCCCATCTCGCCCGGGTCTCTATTTTCACATCCAGTTTTATTTCCTCACTTGAAGGGCTGGGGGAAAGGGAAGCACAAAGGGCCATGGAGGGATTGCACAAGGACACCTCAGGCAGAGCAGCCCAGCAGCTGCCCTTGTGCAATTTCCCAATTTCTCCCCAGATTTCTCCCTGGTGAATTCACAGAGGCGCCCCCTGAGGCACTTCCACTGTGTGGAGACACCTCTCTGATTCCAAATCTTCCAATGCGGGTACATCACTCACGAACTTAAAGATAATTGGGATGAATTCAGGTTTTTCTCCAATTAATGGCAATTTCTTTTCCTACTTTGCATCCCAAGTTCATCTTGTGTCTTTCTTTCCCTGCAAATCACCACCCACTTGCCTCCAAGGGTGGACAGCCTTTGCCAATACAAGTATCCAGCAGAGAATTAAAGCATTAAAGAAAGCATTAACCATCACTGGGTTCTTCCATCACCATCAAGCTCGAAACACCCTTTATTCAAGCTACAAGTGGGCTGCTGTACATCTCCTGCAGATGTCTGTGTGTGAGGGGAGAAACCACAGCAGCAGTGAAATCCCCTCGTGGCTCATTAACAGGAAGGAATTGCAGTTGGGTTCTTGCTGCCAAAGGAGCTGTGGCACTGATGGCATTGCCTGAGAGGGGCTGGTCTGTACCTTTTGTTTTACAGCCCCCTCTGAACCCCACCCCAAGCACAGCCACACCTCTCTTGCTCATCCCTTTTGTCCCTAAAACCCAGATAATGATGGCAGAGATTGTTCTCTTCCCCATTGCTCACCATACCACATAACACAGTGACATCAAGCTTATTTTCCCTAATTCCTACCCAAAACTAAGGCCAGTGAGACATTTTCCAGCACAGAACAATCCCACCAGTGTGCCAGACCGTGAGCCCCACGGATGAAATGCAAGGGAAGTTGTTTTGTCTGAGATGCAGAAGTGACTCTGCAGGATTAAGGAGCCCAAAGAGATTTTGCCACCAGCAAGGTTAAACAATTGCTTCTTCCTTCCTCCTCTCCAAAGTGGCTGATTAATTCGGGAGCAAGGTAAACAATAAACAGTGATTATGTGCATGGGGGTGATGATTCAGCCAAAGCAGCAGAGCAGCATTTGAGTAACAGGCTCCAAACATGGGCTTTATTTTGCCAGTGACGATTCCCCCGTGAGCAATGGAACAAGATGTCTCAAACAGCCACCAGGCAACAGCACAGTCCCAGTGTCCAGAGCTCCCCACACCAGCAACCCAAAGGGTTGACACCAAAGTTTAATTTTTTTTTTTTTTCAAAAGAAAATCAGCCCATAGGGGACCACACATTCCAGAAGCAGTTTTTTCCATCCAGGCAGCAGCGAACACAAACCAGCTGGGACATTTCAACTGGCGTGGCAGTGCCTGGGAGAACATGCTGTGTCAAAAGATATCTTCTGGAAAAGTGAAAATGTAGCAGGACACCTGCAAAACATCTCCTTTCTGCCTGCATAACTAAGCCCTGAAAAATTTAAATGGGTACTGCAAGAAAAATGTGCTGGGGGAAGTTCTGTGAAGCCATAAAACCCTGAGCCACTGAGGGGATGAAAGAAATCATGAAGGCAAGCATTTGTGCTTCTGCTTTATGCCTCATATTTTTGTTTTGCCTCATCACAAGCCTGATTGGATCCTGTCTGTTCCTTGGATAAAGAGAAGATGGAAATGCTTTCTGTTGCATCAACAAAAAGCAGCATGAAAGAACTGCACGGGCAGCGAGCCAGCTCCGGGGCTCTGCAGCACTCCTCAAACTGCCTGGAGCCAGGGGCATTTCACCTCCCTGCATCCACGGTGGGTGATCTGTACCTGCAGAAGTTCAGTTTGCAAGCCCAACATATTTTCCCAAACACCATCACCTGGATGGGGAAAGAGGGAAGAGCCCCTCTCCCTTAGTCCCTTTGAGGGCGGGCAGCTGGGAGTTGTACCAGGACACCACCAGAATCCCAAAAGCCTGGTAAATCCATCCAAACCTCTGTGGCTCCCAGCTCTCCCAGCTCATCCAGCAGCACAGCCCCACCCTGGCTGTTTGAACTCACCTGCTGTCCCCTGGTGACACCTGCCAGGGTCGTGGCTCCAGCAGCAAGCAAGAGGTTAACAAATCCAAGGAATATATCCACTCCACTTAAGCAGAGCAGAGCAGCAAGGGGGCCCCGCGGTGTTGACAACTCTAACAGCAAATTAAGAAGCTGAAATAAAATGCACCATCAAGCAAGCAGCTGGAGCGAGGCCAAAAATCAGAAATAGATGTAAAGAAAACTAGATCGAGAAATCAGCTCCAAGCAGGCTCATTGAGCTCAATTACTAGAAATTAGAAAAGGAAATGGAAAAATTGATATTGGAAGGGCAGAATGCATTCTGTGGCATCAGTGATGGCTGCTCTGTTTATTGTCTCCCTCCTAATCATGCTTTACAGCGTGGGACTGGCGATACCAGCTCGGAGTGCCATCGATACGGGAGGACAGCCTGACACTTCCAGGCAGCAATTCACAGCTTATGTTTGCAACAGCAGACCTGAAGGGAAATTCGGTGGCTGGGGTGTGTCCCCGTGACCCTGGTGGCACTGCCATGTGCTCACAGCTCGGCTGCAGCCAGCCTGGGGAACACGGAGGGCCTCTCAAGAGCTCCCATCAGGGTTCTTCTTCTACATTTGAAGCTGGTACAGTCCTGGTTTGAAACTCTGCTCTGCAGCCAAGAGCACTGATAGAGAGGAGATGTTTGTTTAAAAAGCAAAGAATAACAAAAAAAACCTCATGGGCAGCATGGAATAAAAGAATATTCTGAGTTCAAGAGACCCACAAAGATCAAGTCCAACTCTTAGGAGAATGGCCCAGAAAAAACAGCAGAAAACAACAGAAAGTTTTCGCCCTCATGGTTACAGGAGCTGGCAGTGCTGCAGCAGTGAGCAGAGAGAAGCAGAGCCCACCTTGAAGAGGTTTGGGGTCTGGGAGCCCTCAGAGCTCCCAGAACAGCTCCGAGCAGCAGCCCCTCCCTCCCCACAACTCTCCTTTCTCAGCACCTCTCCTGAGCCTGCCCAGCTCCTCCCTCTGCCTTTGCACCTGGGAAAATCAGCCAAATCTGTCAGTTTTCTTCTGTGACACACAAACCTGTCACTCCAGGTGTCCCAGAGACAGAGGGGCTGGGCACAGCCCTCAAGTGTTTGTGTTTCCAGCACAGGGCAGCACTGCCACCTGTCCCACCCTTCCCACTGTGCCCTCACTGCCAAACACCTCACAGGGAGGTCTCTGGTTTATCCCTGAGGGGGCTACAAGAGATGCAAACCCCAAGTCCATTATGGACATTCCAAAGTGCATCTCCTGTCTGGGGAGCCAGGATCTCAGAAAGGCTGAAAGCAGCTGCCTTGACCTGGAAACTGTCATGAGTTCAGGTAAAACCACTTGGCTTGGCTCAAGTTCTCCTAAATTTGGGAGGACTTGTCCTCAATTCCTCAAATCTTTTGCCCAAAGAACCTTTCTCAGGGCCTTGCTTTGTAAGTGCTCAATCACAGTTTCCCTTCAGCCCTCCTGCCACAGCTCCACCTCCACTCCCTGCATCCAGTCCCATCCTTATCCCTTGTGCTCAGGGGTTGTTGGGAAAGAAATTCACCCCCGCAGGACAAACTGCTCCTCCTGGAATGGAGCAGGACCACAGAGTGTCCCCAGAAGGAGAAGAGCTCAGATTTGTCCCCAGGTGTGAGCAGTCCCATATTGCAGAGCATGCCAGGGCACAAACCCAGGTACCACCTGTGCCCTGGCATGGGGGCAGCCCAGAGACCCCCTGAGCAGGACTCCAGCCTTGCAGTCCCTTTGCCTCCCTGGAAGTTCCATTCAGCTTTCCCTTGGCAGGGATGGAGATGGATTGGGAGCTGGAGGAAGCGTTCTCTCTCCAGCTCACTGCTTGAATTGACTTAATTTCTTCAAAATGTTTTCTGTTATTAGATTTCAGAAGAGGAAAAAAAACCCCTGTGAAGTTACACAAGCGAAAACAAAGAGCAGATCCCTGCATTTGCTGATTTAAAGGGCTTGTGGGTACAAGCAACCAGAACTTTATTCCTTCAAAGAATTCTGTCCACTGGGGTCAGCTGCATCGTTCAAGTTTGAAAGTTACCTGGGATGAATCTGCGTTTTTCCCCAATTAATGGCAATTCCTTTTTCTCCTTTGCATCCCAGCTTCACTCCAAAGTGCAGCTGTGTGCTCAGCAGCTCCCTAAAAACCAACAAAATAACTCTGTCCTCCGAGGAGATCTCACCCCACATTTGGCATTTCCGTGAATTTGATGGGATTGACATTCCCTACCCCTGAGGAAGGGCACGGCCAAAAATGCCTCGTGGCAGTGGCCGTGCTGGGCAGCCCCACACGCAGCACACGCAGCCCAGCCCGGCCAGCACGTGCCCAGCCCACGAGCTGCTGGTGCCCGTCCAGCCCGGCGCAGCGGGATGCTCCACCACCATCTGATGGCTGCCTGGGGCCTTGTGGGAAGCCAGTGGGATTGATCCAGGTCCTGGCAGGCAGGTATCCGTGCGTCTCAGAGCCGCTGCCTGCCAGGACCGGGCTGGGAGGGTGCCAGGCACGAGCGGGACGGGGTCCTCTGAGGTCTGCTGGCACCTCACGGCACCTGCCCCGTGCTCAGACACTGTGCTCCGAGTCTGGCACCTCGGAAAAAGCTTCTCCTGCCCCTTGGGGGATGCAGCTTTATCCCTTTTCCATGCTCCAGCTCCAAGGGGAACAGCACAGAGCCCCAGAGTTATCCCAGTTCCCTTCCCTGGCCTGGCTCGGGGCGGTGCTGGAGGGGCTCTCAAGCAGTGACATTTCCCTTTTCCTTAAGCAAAGGGAAGTTCCTTTTTTTCCCAGCAAGGCCACAGCATGGAAAAGCAACCAAGAGGGTGGCGTAGGCCTGAGGCTGCCAGGAAGGCATCAGGGTTCATGAGGAACAGCAGAGAAGCTGTCAGGGAGAAGGGGGCGAGGAACACCCGGCAAGGAAGGACTGCAGGCGAGCAGGGGTGGGTGCTGGAGATGCTGGGGAAGCTGCTGAAGGGGTGGAGTGATGGGGAGGGGAGGGTAAAAAGGGATTCTGGGTGTAAAATTTGGGGCTTTGGTAAACCAGCCCTGATTTGCAGAAGGGAAAATGTGGCCAAGCAAGAGAAAAATCCCAGTCTGCCCATCTGAGAACAGCAGAGGAGAGATTCAGAGAGTGGCAAGCACAGAGCAGAGGAGGTGGGGTCCAGAAATCCAAAGCAGCTCAGCCTGGGTGAGGACAGTCCCATGAGGCACCCAGACAACACAGGGCGGTGGGAATTTGTCCGTCCCCAGCTGAAATCCTCAGCAGCTCCCTGCAGAGCTGCTCCCTGCAGAGCTGCTCCCGAGGGAGGCTCGGAGCCCTGCTCCTGCAGAGCTCAGGATACGGCACCGCTCCCGAGTGGGCGGCGCAGCCTCATCCTTCATGAATGAAAACTTAAAAAAAATTGAAAAAAAAAAAGGCAATACAAGAAAGAATCACACCACCCACCAGCAGGTACTCTATAAATACCATGGCAGGGGGTGTCTGCAGAGGAACTGGAGGCACTGACTTCATGGCGTGCTCAGAGCCACAGATGCAGCTTCATTACCATGTAGAGCTCTTGGCTGAAACCTCAGAGCTGTGCTGAGCTGCTCTGAGCTTGGCCTGGATCTCTGCCCCATCAAGAGCAGGAAAACTATGAACAAGCCCAATTCCTTCCCCTGGAAAACAGGAAAATTGTTGTGTTTATACCACAGTGGTACCTGCAGGCATCCCAGTCCTGAGGAGGATTTAACTATAATCTCTGCTTGGAAGATCCTGCTTGAAAACACAACACTCAAAGTCCTTCCTCAAATATTCGAGGTCTAAGTTGGGCTGAAGAAAGTTGGTGCAGCTGACCTTCACTTTAGTATAAACGTGCTGAGCTCTGCAACAGCCAGAGCAGGGCAGAATTAAAATATTTGGCAAGCTCCAGCTGAGCTCACCTGCCTGATGTGCTCACTAGGCAGAGAGAAGGAGGAATCCCAGCAGAACCCTCCACAGGAATCAGCTTAGGGGAGAAAGTCATTGCTCTGTGGCTGGAGCAGTGCTGGTCAGGGCCCAAATCTAGGCTGAGCTGCACTTAAATCACAAAACCACCTCATTTCTGCATCAACATACCCCATATAACAGTGACCAGACCCCAGTCCTTTAATTCCTGTAAGACCCCTAAAAATCTCCTACAATGCAGGTTGCAGCAGCGTTCATTTAGGAAGACAAAAAGATATAAAATCACATAATGGCACAAAGAGACCTGTCTGCTGAGAAAAATGTTTGGGTTTACTGTTGCAGAGAAAGAACATTGTTACCTGGAGAATGAGCCTAGAGGAAGAGCTGGAATGATGGGAGGGAACACTGGCTGGATCACAGGAGGCAAAGCTGGCTCAGGCACAGGCAGAAGGTGCTGGTGAGGGGCCCTGGAGTCGCTTGTGCCAATATCCTCTGCAAATGAGAGAACCTGGAGGGCTCTGCTGTGCTGTTGACTGAGCTTTGCCTGCAGCAGCAAAGTCGAGGGAACAGGAAAACCAGGTCCAGCTCCCAGGAGGATTCGAGCTGTTCCTCACGCTGGGCCTGTGGGTGCCCCTAAAGAAGATCTTTGCTTCTCTGGCACAGAAGGTAAAACAACCTCAAGTTGTTACCAAGCAGAAAAAGCTCCAACCACGGCCCAACCAGAGGCAGGGCTGAGCAGGGACCACAAAGAACCAGTTCTAGCTGAGCCCAAACTGCCCAGCTGAGCCCAACCTGGAGCCACCAGAGAGTTTGTGTCCCCATCTGGCTCACTGAGAAGAGCTGGCAGTGGGATCCCCATGGATATTGTCACCTCAGCAAACAGGGCTGTCCCTGGGCATTACACAGCTCACAGCAACCCCAGAGGCTGAAACGCTCAGCACAGCCAAGGCTTCAGCAAGTCCCGGGGCTGCTTTAAGGGGAGCAATTACCCAGCTCTAAAGCTGCCTGTAGGACCCCTCCTCTGCACTATCCTCGGGATTTCACTCGGGGTGAAGATGCTCACAGATTTTAGCTGGCTCTGGAGAGCCAACGGGATGCAGCTTGGGGTTTAGCCCTGTCTGAGCACAGCACACCTCAGCAGCACAGCACAACAACAGCACAGCACAACAACAACACACCTCAGCAGCACAGCACCTCTCAGCACACCTCAGCAGCACAGCTGCTCCATCTCCAGCCAGCCCCAAAGGCAGCCTTGTGTTCCCCTTTCCTCAGGGGATGTGGTAGCAAAGGGAAATCCAGCACTTTGCCACAGCAACAGCAGTGCCAAGGGCCAACGCACAGGTTCCCTTCCCTGTGGAAGTGTGGAACCAAACACACAGCTCCTCCAAAAACTCCCTTCCAAGAGAGAGTTGAGCAGGAAAAACTCATTAAAAAAGAGATGTACTCTAAATTTCCCAAGATTAAGTTTATGTGCCTGAGCTCCCACTGGAGCCGTATGAGTGGAGATCTTTATTCTGTTCCTTCACCTCTTCTGGCGAGAATGTGACTTCAGGCAGAACCTCTGCGTGCAGATCTAATAATGATAATGATATTTTGGTGCTCATGGAAGGTGGTTTTTGTACAGTTATTCCTTGGATTAATTCCCACACCAGCTCTCCACGTGTCTCATGTCATGGGACAGGGCACAGCTGATGGTTTAACCCAGCACTGGCTGACAAGCACAGGAGGGGACAAATGAGTGAAATGCCACCACCCAACTCACCAGGGTGTGAACCAGCAAAACAAGAACTCAGTAACTGCTCTGTAATTCACCTCCCCCATGCACCAGGCCCAAAAATGAACAAACACAACTGACCAGTTATCAACAACAACCTTTTGATGATGTCAGACCCACAGCAAAGCATCTCAGCCTCACTTTTCCAACAAAACTCGTTGCCTGAAGAGCAACAAGGTGGGGAATGAGGCTTCTCATGGAGACCAAAACAAACCAACCTTCCCCTGTAGTCACAGTCTGGCCTAGCTTGAACTGCCTTTCTAGATCCTCTAGAAAAAGAAAGGAAGGGGAAAAAATTGCTTAGCAAGATGATTAAATAAAATGTTAGCTATTCCAGCTACCCACTGGCTCTGGCTTTGACGTCAGAGCTGAATGCATTAACTAAATTTGTCACTCAACAGCTAAAAATATCTAAGGCATTAAAAAAAAAATAGGGCAGTGCTGGGAGAACTGGAGGTCCTCAAGAGGCACCAAACCCCTCCAGGTGGGGTTCACTGTGCTCTTGGGATTGGGATGTGGTGGAAGAGCTGTGGCTGGTGAGCATCCAAAGGAAGGGAATGGATGCTGCTGCCTGTCTGCTGCTTGGACTGTTGGATTGCCAAGGATGCCCAATGTGTTTGGAGATTTCCCCTCTTCCTCAGCTTCCCAACAGGTGACCAGCTGAGCTGGGATGCTGGAATGAATAATCCATACTTTTAGGGGTCACTAGAGGAAAGAAAACTCCCTTTAAATGATGGAACAGAACCGTGTGTTGAGTTTAGGAGCCAGCCTTGTTCTTTTCCAGCCCCTTCCAAGGTTTTTCATTTCTGAGGGAGCTCTCCCTGCTCTCCAAGGGTGCTGTGGACACACCAGGTGCCATTTCCAAAAGAGAGCAGGCAAAGCCCAGCAAACACCAGGGTAAAGGCTAAAGCAGCCCTTTGCTTTCGTTCTGTGGCAGCTCCCCGAGAGTCAAACATCCTTCACCACAGCTTGTTCTCAGCCAGGCTGCTGCTTAAATCCAGAATTCCTGAAGGCCTTGCTGCAGGGTGGCAAATACCTGAGCAGGGAAACCAGCTGCACAGTCTGGGGTGTCCTGAACTGTCCAGGGTCGATGCAGAAGGAAAAGGAGAAGGGCCAGAGAACTTTGGCTACAGGACAGAACCAAGAGGAAATAAGTCTGGGGCAAAACAAACTTCTACTGATCATGTTTGTGCAGGCCCTGATCCAAGGATCCAAGGCCAGCATGCATTGAACCCCAGGAATAAATCCTGGCTTAAGTGTGTTATTAATGTTTCACTGATGAGAACAGAGTCGAGCTGGTGCTTTGGACTTGGGGCAGAGACCTGGAGCACAGGAATTACAATAGAGAGATGCTTGAGGTACCTGAAGTCCCTTCCTGCTGCAGTTCCTGTGGCACTGAAGAGGAGGCTTTGCTTCACTAGTATTTTACAACAGGTTTACTTCTTACTCTGCCAGAATTTGCATGGGAAAAGCAGTGGCAGGAAACAAAAATCAGAGGATTTCGTGCCCACACTTGGAGGGATCATTGTAGTTGTGTTGCTGGATACTGAGAGAACTCAGAGAGTGATCCTGCAAACTCCCATAGCCAAAATCCTGGCACTACACATCAGACATGAGCCAGTGAAGGAGCAGAAACAAGATTCCAGGTGATTAAGTGGCATTAATTGCTGTGGGAGTGGGCAGGCCCTGGCACAGGGTGCCCAGAGCAGCTGGGGCTGCCCCTGGATCCCTGGCAGTGCCCAAGGCCAGGCTGGAGCAATCTGGGATGGTGGAAGGTGTCCCTGCCCACGGCAGGGGTGGCACTGGATACATTTAAGCTCTATTTCCACCCAAACCCCTCTGTGATTGCATCAGGCTGCAGTACCAGAGCCCAGACACAGCTGGGGTGAAATGCCACCAGGGACAGCACGGCGAGCAAAATCTATTTCCACAAAACCACGGGAGATTCAAGGTTGCAGAAACCACCCAACGTGGAAAGCTTTGATGGAAGACCAGATGGATAAAAGATATTTCTATTACCAGCTGGAATCTTTAATTTTGCTCCAGCCCACAAAGTGCTGACTCCCCTCACCTGAGCCCTGTTAGAGCCGTGTCACCTCCCCTCCTCCTGACTCTGCTCCTTCCCCATTGTGGGACATTAACATATGTCCAATCTGCTGAAGGTTAGGGAAGGAGTTTCTCCCCAAGAAAGGTTAATAAACAAAGAAGTCCTGCAGTAACAATACAGCCATTGTGTGAAAACTTAATTGGATCAGCAATGCATCAAATGTGCCAACACAGGGACAAACTTGCAAAGGAATTGTTTAATCTCAACCCTAGGTCAGAGTCTAAATGAGTGCCTTGCAACAGAGACTGCTTCTAATTGTACTGAGAAGCTACAATATGCTGGAAATAAAAGCTGTGGGTAGCTGGCTCTTATTTTTAAAGCAAAAATTTATTTCTTTAGAGATTCAAACAATTCAGACAAATATCAGCTGTAATATTCTTTAAAACAATGCATTTGGGCAAAGAAAACCTTTTTTTAAAAATCAAAAATAATATTTATTCAATACCAGCCTGATTGTAGTCAGATTGGACTGGTGAGTACAGGAATCCACCAAAGCAGGGACAGCAGAGAGAAGCTCTGGAGGTCACTCACCCAGGTGTCCACCATCTTCCCATGAAACAGGGGCAGGACACTCAACACACAAAGTCCAACATGAAAAATTTTATACTTTTGAAGCTGCTGCCAAATTGATTGAGTTGATTTTTCTTGGAAATGTCACAGTGAACCAACACACTCCGGGAGAGATGTCAGCCCTGGCCAGTGAAGATGCAGTGTTTAACTGGAGAGGAAAACTTCCATCCTCAGCTCTCACTCGATGTGAGCAGCCCCCGGGGAACTCAATTTACAGCACTGCTCACAACAGCCCAACCTCTCTTTGAAGCAGAGTGGAGTCTCCTCATCAAAGCAGCTCATTTCAACCAAGGGGAACAAACTGCTGAAAAAAGGGTTTCTGGGTGCCTTGGTTGTAATGGGGAGAAAATTAAAAACAGAGAAGAGCTGACACTGACAGCCTGATGAGTACCATGTTCTGTGGATGCTATTTATAATATTCTATATACACACACTACATAATAGATACTATGAGTATTTAGGTAGTAGATACAATGATAGAATCTACTATTGGCACCCCCGAGGCTGCCAGAGCTCCAGGAGCCTTTGGACAGTGCTCTCAGGGGTGCCCAGGGTGGGGTTGTTGGGGGGTCTGTGCAGGGCTGTGAGTGGGACTGGATGATCCCTGTGGGTCCCTTCCCACTCCAAGCACCCTGTGATTCTGTACTACACAGGATTTACTAAAGGGACCAAAATTATACAGGTATCTCATCCAAAGGATGGTTTTTTAAGTGACCACAGGAACAAAGCAGCAGGAAAATGTCTTTCTTTTCCCATATAAATGAAGGATTATACATTTACCAGTGACTAGGAGGGAGCACTTCTCTTGTTTGCTGCTTCTCTGGTTTCCTCCATCTCTGGGCAGGAAATCCATTTTGATGCAGGATGAGCAAAATGGCAGCTTCCCTTGGGAGAAGCCATTCAGGGTTACAAATACCAGAGCAGTGACATTTCCCACCCAGTCACTCCGCCGAGGGCTGGGGGCAGGGACAGGGAGGGCCAGGAGGAAGGAGCCAGACACCACTCCCAGGTATCCAAGCACAACGGGCACAGCTCCCTGGAGGCTTGGGCAGATCTGGAATCATCAGCACAGATACTCCAGGGCCAGAAACGTGGGGCAGGCACGACCTCTGGGGGGCACAGATGTCTTTGCAGCACAGCTGGAATGTTTTCTTTATGCCAAGGCACCATAAAACACCAAAGGGAACACAGTCCATAGACTGACACCCCAAAAACCATCCCACAGCCTCAGAGCCTGTAGCACCATCAGTTTGCCTCTCTCCTGCCCCATCCAGAAACCCCAGCCTGTTTTCCATGTGCTGGATGGATTTCAGCAATGCTCCAGCAGGAGGATTCAGGATCCAGGTTTGTTACAGCTGCAGAAGTTGGGGGCTTTGGAAGGCTGAGGTGCCCCTGCTTTGGGGCAGGGCTGGACAGGGCACTGGCGTCTGGTGCTGCTGGGAGCAGACAGATCCCACTGCCCCGGTGCTCTGTCCCAAAGGGGATGATGCCACTGTCCCACAGTGTCCCTCTGTTGTGTGGCTCTTTGTCATTTAACCCTCTCAAAGCCTTGTCTGGGCTCATTCCTGAGCTCTGGTTCAGAGCAAACCCCACTGGGAGTGGAGAGGTCCCACCCCACACAGCCCCACGGGGCTGTCCCCACAGAGTATCCTGAGCTGGAAGGGACCCACCAGGATCATCGTGTCCAGCCCCTGGCCCTGCACAGGACAGCCCAAGGGTCACATCAGAAACTGGGGATGACCCAGAGTGCTGCAGCATCTCATCCAACAGCCCCATTCCTGGCCAAACACTTCCCCCTGGGTTTTCCCAGCACACTCCTCTTAAGGATCAGACCTTTAAAGACACTCAGGGCACAAATTCCTCAAGTGCAACTGCCCACTAAGCAACGTGGCCCCAACACAGTGCCCATGGGAAAGAAAAGCCAGAGCAGGAGCACAGGATGGGTGCAGAAGGAAAAGCGAGGTGGGAAGTGCCTGGTCCTGGCTGGGATTTTAGGTCAAGTGAGAGAGGACCAGAGTGGAGGAGGATTCTCTCCCACATGGGTGTTGTGTGCCCAAACACTGCTGAGCATCAGCTGCTCCTCCCTGCACCACCCATCCTCCTGCTGCAGCACATCCCCTCCATCCTCAAGGTGAGGAGAGAGTTCAGGTTTCTCCAGGGACAGCACTGCCCTCTCTGCACCAGGGGACAAACCCCAAAACACACACCAGAGCCTGACCCCCACCCTGCCCCAGGGTTGTCACCACTCCCCTGCTCCCAGCACCTCCCTTCTCCCAGCCCTGAGAGCACTCTTCCTCCCTCTTCCATCTTCCAGCCTGAATTATTCATGGGTGTCAGCAGTGGTGCAGAAGTACAGCCAGAGATGGAACTCAGAGACACTTTGGGAAGCCATCGCCTCATTCCCAGCTGCAGATCCCCCAGGGCCGGGCTCCAGCCACTGTAATGAGCTCTGGAAGTACCTCAACACTCAGTCCCCAGCCCCAGGGGGAGAGGAACCAGCACAAGAGCAGCTCTAATGGTGTAGCACACAGGCAGGGATCAAAAACTCCTGCTGAATATGGAGGAGAGGAGATATATGCTCGCACATAAAACATAAATGCCCTCACCCATCAATATTGATGTTTCCCTGTTCCCATAGAACCAGACCAAGGATAATTACATGCAATTTTTATGCTGCCTCTAACATACTTCAGTCTCTGCACATCAAAGCCCGGGTAGGTAACGCTACAAGTTGCCAGGAGTGTCATGGATCAAAATGGAGCTCGTGGAGAGAAGCATGGGTGGCGAGGTGGGCAGGGCAGCAGCCTCTCCACGCTGCCTGTGGTGACAAAGGGAATAATAACGCAGGTGATCACAGGCTGGGCCCAATTATCCCCATGTCCAAGCCCAGTGTTGGAGCCTGGAAGGGCAGGGGGAGCTGGCTGGGAGCCTGGTGGGATATCAGAGCCATGAGATATCAAAGGCATGCGCAGCTCCGAGCCAAGCACAGAAACACCTTCAGCAAACCCCAGGTGCCAGGGAGCAGGAGCAGAATTCCTGGCCTGGCATGGAGCAGGAACAGCCAGAGGAGCTGGAGGCAGATCCCTTCCCAGCCTCCCATCCCCAGCTCGGAGCGAGGGCTGCTGCAGTGCCTCGGGGGAGCCCTGCTGAAAGCTTTTCCAGAGCTGGCACATTTCCACCCCACCTCCCTCCTGGAGGCAGGCACACCCCCAGCCTCAGACCCTAAGTGCCTCTAAATCAGAGGCTGGGAAGCGTTTTGCACAGCCTCGGGAGGCAAATGCAGGCTTTCCTTGCGGATGCAGCAGATAAACAAGCCCTTGCTTTCCCGAGGCCACGGGAGCACCTTCCCCTGTGGCTGGATAAAAGCGAGGACCACACAAAACACACCAGCCCACCACGCCCAGCTCCTGCTCCCTCCGCCACTCCGCAGCTTTCCAGGGAGCACCGAGGGATGGGATCAAACACAACTTGCACCAGCTGGCCCCAGGCCCATCTCCTTCTTGCCAGACAAACCAAATTCCCAGGCAGCAACGCCCAGATGTCCCCGTCCCGGGCCCGCGGGTACGAGCGGCATCCGGAGTTGTAGCGTGCGGGAAAGCGAACGCGCAATTTAACGTTTTCCCCTGAATGACAGCTTTAATGAAAGACATCTCAGCACTTGGAAAATCAGCATAAATGATCAGTTGCTAATCTTGTTCTCCCAGTAACTCTGGGAAGGCAAAAATAGAGCAGGCAGAATAAACTGGGGGCTGCAAACGGGGGTGGGGAGGGAAGTGGGGGTATGTTTTGCTCCTCTTTCTGCGAGCTCACATAGCAATTGCCACTGATTAAAAAACCCACTTTTCTTACAAAAGGCACGATTTGCTGAGCACCAGTGTTGAACAATAGTGGGGGCTGTCTCCAGGCTCAGCAGAGGGAGCTGGATCAGTCACTTTTCGTGCAGTCTTGAACCTCCTACACCCAGCACGTCCCTGCCATCACCCGGGGCCTTTACCCCAACCTGAGGAGCCACAGGTTGGAAACTCCCTGGCCCAGAAACTTTGCAGGAGGGGAACAGATAGGAACAGCAAAAGATGAGTGGGTGATGCAGATTTTCTACCTCTAAATAAGCACAGAGCCACAAGACCCCATCTGAAGACAATACCTCTGCATTGACTGGACAGGTTTTTATGTGCACAGAATCCCAGACTGGTTTGGGTTGGAAAGGACATTAAAACTCCTCTCCTCCCACCCCTGCCAGGGGCAGGGCACCTTCCACTCTCCCAGGTTGCTCTGGTCATTAAAACTTCAAGGTAAAGCCCAGGGGGAACGAATTCCCCTCCTGTGCCCCAGGCCCTGCTTTGAGCCAGGCCTGCATTCCCCACTTCCCGAGGCCAACACAGCATCCTCTGCTTTGCCTTCAACTTTTCCATCTCTTCTGCTCTCCTCAAAATCTAACTCTGGCCCTGTCACCATGGCACCTGAGTTCCCAGTGGCAAATTATTAATCCTTACAGCATAAGGAGGGACAATTTTGACATCAATATATGACTTGTAATAGCTGCTGTCTGTATGATAGCACCGTTTTAGTACTTCTTTTCATTTCTGTACTGTTTTATGAGGCTATTTTCTTTATTAGTGCGTTTTTATAGCTTGTGCAACACCTTAAGTGTCTCCAAGAAGGTATTTTATAAATAAAATTTTAATGAGATTAAGGATTTAACTCCAAGAAAAAAACCCACTTGGCCAAGTTGTGAATCACATGGTCCCTGTTCCATACCCTTCTTGTTTGTGCATGTCCTCATATAGCCCACAGGTTTCTAGTTTTGGTGCCATACTTCTGGCAAAACAGTTGGAATCTCAGCAGATCTTCATATTTCACATGGAGAGCTAACAGGACTTTTGGAGAGGTCATATTTCTTATTTTCTGTGCATTTCAGAGCTGAGTTCCAAAACTATAGTTTATATCACTTTGTTCGAGGCTTTTTAAAATTTTAATGGCAACAGAGCCACCAATTACCTGCAGCCAACAGGATACAGCCCAGCAGGCCAGAGAGGTTATATAAACCTGCTCCTGTGGCAATTTGATTTCCACTTGCACCACACAAACAGGAGAATTAAGGCTGGACAACCCTGGCTCACTAAATTATCATTAGGGTGC
This sequence comes from Promerops cafer, assembly GCA_013398275.1. NCBI lineage: Eukaryota > Metazoa > Chordata > Aves > Passeriformes > Nectariniidae > Promerops > Promerops cafer. The sequence goes on along the minus strand of VZSE01003510.1, from coordinate 184,865 downwards.
AGCTAGAGAGCAAAGCAAGAAGGATGACGTGGGGCTGAGTCTCTCCAACACACACTCCTAAATTACAAGTGCAACTGGTTCTCCAAAGAAATACAGCTCTTGTTTGGTTTAACTCAGGAGGAAAGGTCTTTAAAAGTCTCAAACTCAGCAGAAAGACCTGGCTGCCTTCCCTGGAGCACATGAATTTCACAGCCCACCTTTAAGGACAACAGCAGAGCCTTTTTTTTTCCTCTTTCCAAAAGGACAACAGCAGAGCCTTTTTTTCCTCTTTCCAAAGAAGCCTCAGCAGCTTTCCCTATCAATCCAGCAATTCCATCTGTGGGGAAACAAGAGCCAGTTTCAGAGGGATGCTACAGCATCATTTGAGTTAAAAACTGGGCACCTTCCCAGAGCACATCCTGGGACACCACAGCAGCCCCACAAACTCCCCACGGCCCACACCCTGCCTCACCTTACCCAAACAGACTTTTAAATACAAATAGCATGTAAAAAACCCCCAAAACACCTCCATTCTCAATAGACACAAAGACTTCAGCCAGATACCTGCTGGTCCCTGCTTTTCTCAGAGAGGAGGAATTCAGGAGCAAACACCTGAGCCTCAAAGGTGATGCCAGAGTCCAGGTCTCAGCCTTTGTGCCCAAGCTCAGCCAGCATCAAGTCTGTCTTTGGAATCAGGGCAGCAGCTGCTGCTCCTCTGCCTTTTTCAACCTTCCCCTCACTCCCCTGCTCCCAGGATTCCAGGAGGGTTTGAGCCACCTGGAGAAGATCAGCTCCAGGCCATTCCTCACCTGTTAGCTGGGCCAAAGGGGGCTCAAGGCCTTCAAAGAAAACCCCTCCTGCTGAACTCAGTGATCTCTCATTTTTCCATCAGTGCTCCCCACACTCTCAGACATTCTCCTAACAAATGGGATCTTTCACCAGGATCCCTGGGGAAACGGGCAGGTGCTGCACTGACAAAGGAAATTCTGCCCTGAAACAATTCCTGCTTTTGGAGACTGTTGAGCTGAAGGAAAGGCTGTTAAAGCACCACAGGGGCCAAGATTTGAGGACAAACATCCCTTGGGCCTCCCAGGTGGCCAGGCAGGACGTGTGAGCAGGAAGCAGCATCCCATGGGTGGTGGCACCCTGGGAATGGCTCAGTACCTGGATGGAGGCAGCACCTTCCTTCTCCACAAGCACTTTGAGCTCCTCCTTTCCTTCTCCACAGACACTTTGTACCACTCTGCTGTGAAGTCCTCCTTCAAGTCTGAATCCAAAAGCCTCCCAGAGCCTAAAGTTCCTTTATTTCTCTAAATCCACCTCCCAAGCCCCCTGAAATGAGCCTTCAGTGTATCAGCAGCAAAGACCTTTGGCACAGAGTCCATTTCCAGTGATGGCCCATAACTGCTTGTCAGAAATACCATCATCAGCCCACTTTGTATTAATCAGAGCTATTCACAAAAGAAAAACAATTTCTCCCTGCTCCCTTCAGGTAATTATATTTTGCCCTGCAGCATGAGATTTTATTATGTTTAGTCCCATTTTATTTTGAGCCTGAAGAGAGACCACAAAGTCTCAGATAGGAGCAATAAAAAGGAGATGATGCTCAAGCCCAGTCTTTGCAAGTCAGCATCTGACCTGAGTTAAAATCATTCAAGCACAATAGGGGGGGAAAAAAAAAGTCCTTCAGATTTGTATCTCTTTGAAGAGGGCAGGAATGCTGGCTGAATCATGAACTCTGGGGAATATGAATGCCTCCCGAAGGAGAGAGGCCTTCATTGTCAATGTGCTTTAAAAAGAAAAGAATGTTTCATGTGGGTGTGGGCTGTTGGGTTTTTTGGTTTTTTTTGTTGGTAGAGCAAGTGTCCCATCTTATTTCTCAAATGGTCTTTTCTTTGTTGAAGCCTCATCTATTAATAATCCTTCACTGGAAGGGGAAAGGGAAAAGCAAGCTTCTGTCAGACATACAAGCTGTTAGTCTGGGGTGGACAAAAATAAACCAAAGCTGCACAATTAGCTGCACCCCAGGTCACTTGTCTGGAGTTCTTACTGGCTGTAACCATCACCTTGCTGAACTTTCCTTAGGAAACATGGAGTTGGGCAGTGCTTGGGACCCTGGAGTGTCCTGGAGTAAATTGAGGAGGTTTCCTGAACTGTCCACCACCACCACCTGCTACATCAATATCCTCAGCTTGGGCCCAAGACAATATTTTGGTCTTGAAAACATAGAGGAACAAGACCAATGGAATCACAGAATGGTTTGGGACAGAAGGCACCTGAAAGCCCATCCAGTGCCACCCCTGCCAGGGCAGGGACACCTCCCACTGTCCCAGGCTGCTCCAGCCCCAGTGTCCAGCCTGGCCTTGGGCACTGCCAGGGATCCAGGGGCAGCCCCAGCTGCTCTGTGCCAGGGCCTGCCCACCCTCATCCTGCCTGTACTCCTGATGGACCCGGACATTCAGGGAGCTGCCCTGGGTTCAGGAGCTTCCTCAAGATGTGCTGTGTTTTCTCCATAATATTCACTCCGAGCTGGCTCGGAGCCCCTCAGAAACAGGGGGGGTTTTCCCTCAATCCCTTCTCCGGTCTGAGGCAGGTCCCTGGTGCCAAACTGGCCAAGGAGCTGAGGGTTGATCACAGGTGGCTGGACCTGAGCCCTTGCTTTGGTGGTGATGCTCCACCCTCAGACTGTGGGACGTGGGCAGCAGCTTCAGGAGGGCTCTGGGATGAGCTTAAATTTGCAACTTCCCAAGTGAAACCTTGCCTTGTTTTCACAGGTCTGCTCCAAACTGCGGCCCTGCGCGAAGGAATCGAATTTGCTGGAAGCGTCAGCCCGGAGCTGTGGCGGTGGTGGGGATGTTCAAATGCCACTGCTGAGATCAGCCGTGCCTGGGAGAGGTGTGAAGTGTAGCAGGGAGGCAGCCAAGTACCTGCGTCACCATGCAGGAGCCTGCCTGGTGCCACCACGCTGCCGGCGAAGGCACAGATGCCGTGTGAGCCCGCAGCAGAGCTCCTCCTCACACAGGCAGCACTCACAGGATCCCCGCGTCTTCCCGGGATGGGAACCCAGCCCTCGAGCCAGCCCTTAGCCCAGGAGCACGGCGGGGGAGAGGTGACAGTGACAGAGACTGAGCTGAGAGCCCCATAATCACCAGGGCACGGCGAGGTGGCTCCCGAGCTGTTGGCACTTCTGCACTGCCAGCTCCACGAGGCACGTGGGTCCCAGCCTGTGGGATTGCAGGGTCCCTGGTCCCCAGGGCACCCACAGCCCCAGCATTTGGGACTGCAGGGTCCCAGGGCACAGCCCCAGCATTTGGGACTGCAGGGTCCCAGGGCACAGCCCCAGCATTTGGGATTGCAGGGTCCCTGGGCACACACAGCCCCAGCATTTGGGATTGCAGGGTGCCAGGGCACACACAGGCTCAGCATTTGGGACTGCAGGGTCCCAGGGCACACACAGCCCCAGCATTTGGGATTGCAGGGTCCCAGGGCACAGCCCCAGCATTTGGGATTGCAGGGTCCCAGGGCACAGCCCCAGCATTTGGGACTGCAGGGTCTCTGGTTCCCAGCCCCAGCATTTGGGACTGCCTGCCCCCTTTCTCCTGCTCAGAGGAACAGCATTACTCTTTGCCATGAGTTCTGCTGCAACATTCCCAGTCTTTCTCTTCCCCCCAGGTCCTCCAGCTGCAGAAAAGTATGCTAAATCATTAAAATAATTCATGTTTCAGGTCCTTTCAAAGGCCACAGCCTGGTTTGCTGGGTTGAGGGGTCCCATTTTCTCCCCAGGTTTATTTCTTTTGCTTCTGCAGCAAATACTCAAGCACGACTCAGGTGGGAGAACCTCGGCAAACACATCTCGGTGTGTGGCAGGATCAAAGCTCTGCACACAGCAAAAGGAACAGACCACCCCTGTCACAGCAAAGGGCAGGTTCAGAACCTTGATTTCTTTGGAGAAGGCTAAAGAAAACATCTCCGTTCCCAAATAACACCCCAGCCAAAGCTGAGCTGCTGCACAACCCTCTGGTGCACCAAGAGTGGGACTGAGCCTTCCTCTGTGGGGTCTGGGTCATGGACAGGACCCTTGGGGATGCCCATGACTGGCAGTTCTGTGGGGTGGGATGAGCTGTAGCCATGTGAGCCAACATAAGGGAAGGGGTCCAGTCCCAAGAGCAGCAAGAAGTGACCCCATGTCCCCCCTGCACATGAGGAGTCATTGATCACCTTCCATCCCCTTCCCTCACCAGCAGCCAAAGCCTTCAGGCCAGAGAAGGAGCAGAGCACAGGTGGGTCTGCTTCCAAAGACCCCCAGGGGGAGTGGGGATGGCAACTGCAGCAGCTCCTTCGTGGAGGGAAAGGGTGTGAATTACTCACCTGGAGTCCACAGAGATCCAGCCTGAACACCCCCAGCACAGCCCCTTTCCCACTGCTTCCAGCACCCTTCTGTCACACGTTTTCCCTCCCACACCATGCACTGCATTCCAGCCGAGCCCGAGCTGGCTGTCCCTGAGCTTTCTGCATCGGGAACCTGGAGGAGGAGCAGGAGAACTGAAACAACATTTCCATGTGCGTCCCGGCCTTCCAGCCCCGGGGCGTCAAACAGCCGCAACAAACAATCCAGGTATTATTTTGTGAGCTAATTCCATGCACTGCCAAATCCAGCATGAAAAACCTTCCACCCAGAGCCATTCCAGCTCAGTGGCACCAAGCCTGACTTGTTGCCAAGCCCCAGAGCCCAGGCTGCAGTGTATCAGCACATGCTGCCTTATCTGCAGGGAAATAAACCCAGACCTGCTGAGCACAGTTGAGTGCAACATCACCATAGAAACCAGGCGAGGAACTGGGGGAAGTGGCTCTCCCCAGCTCCCTTCAACGTGACAGCAAGCAGAGCCCAGCCCCTCTGGGCCGGGGTGGGCTGGGGTGGGCGAGGGGGACGCCCGGAGCAGCCCAGCCCCGGGGCAGCTGTGTCCCGCTGGGGAGATGCCCCACTCGCCCCCTGGGCTGTGTTTTCAGCCTCAGGCAGGTTTCCTCCCCAGCATCCCCAGGATGCTGCCGTGGTGCTGCCTGGCCCTGCACACCCCAGCAGGCACCCACAGGCACCGAACACCTTTTCCTTCTCACCTGTGCATTCCTTCAGTGGAGGAAGGGAATAACCAGCCTGGGATGAGACCACCTTCCACCTCTAGCACAAATTGAAACCCATCCCCACTCTGGAGTCAATCTTGCGTGTGACAAGGCGTTTTCTGGAGAGAGAGATGTATGAGGAAATCCATCCTCAGCTGTGGTCTTGCCCAAAGTCCTTGGAGTAAAGGCAGGAAGTCCCAGCGAGTGTCACATTCCCCTCCTGCCCTCCCTTCCAGGCTCGCGGGTGCCAGGGATCACGGCCATGACAGCACGTTCAGTGCAGCACCAGCAAGGCTGGACTGCAGAGACGTCACAGACACAGCTCCCCAGCCTTGCCAGTCCCAGAGACAGAGATCCTGGGCTGTGCCAGTGCCATGGAATCCCGGAACCATGGAATGCTCTGGGCAGGAAGGGACCTTAAACATCACCTCATTCCACCACCCCCTGCCATGGCAGGGACACCTTCCACTGTCCCAGGCCACTCCAAGCCCTGTCCAGCCTGGTCTTGGGCACTTCCAGGGATCCAGGGGCAGCCACAGCTGCTCTGGGCACCCTGTGCAAGGGCCTGCCCACCCTCACAGAGAAGGATTTTTTCCTAATATCCCATCTGACCCTGCTCTCTGGCATTGGGAAGCCATTCCCCCTTGTCCTGGCACTCCACCCCTTGTAAGTTGTCTCTCTCCATCTTTCTGTTGGCTCCTTCAGGCACTGCAAGGCCACAATTAGGTCTCCATGAAGTTTCTCTTCTCCAGGCTGAACAACCCCAATTCTCCCAGCCTTTCCTCCCAGGAAAGGTGCTCCAGCCTCCCATCATCCTCAGGACTCAGGAGAAGTCCTTGGCTGCTCTGTGAGTACAAACATGGCGCTTCCTCCCACATGGGGTTACTTTCTCCTTCCTTTTTTCAAGAATGACCTGCAATTTCTCCTTGTGCTTCACCAGAAAGAAAAGGAGCTGCTGATCCACTGGCCCATGGTCTCTTATTTTTTACATCTCTCTTGTCCACTTTTAGTCATCTTTTACATTACCTGACCCTAGATTTGTCATTAGTACTGCTCCAGTGCTACTGGTTCTCATCCTGACAACTTCCATTGCTCTTCCATGAACTCCATTAGATACAAGGATCAGAGAGTAGCTCAGAAAAAGCTCTTTTGATCTTATATTGACATTTTTTTATCCCAATGTAATGATAATGGGTTTATTACTATTTTCACTTATTTTATTACTATTTTCACTATTGCCAGGCATTGAGGAGATTTTCCACTTGCTCTCCACAGCTTCACCTGGATCTCTCACCCTTTCCCCACAGTTGCCACTCCCTTAGGGTGCATTTATCATCCAGAAACTCAAATTATCCCCCCCATGGCATGAGCTGTCTTTCTATGGCTGTCAGCACTGATTCCTCCTGTTCCCATCCTGTCTGCTTGGTCCCCACCTCCCGAAATTCGTGGCTAAGCTCACTAATTCCATGGGATTTTGACCCTTGCATCTTCACACCCCCTTTTCTGGGCCATTAGCACATTGTCCATCAGTGTTTCCTGCCAGAGGAGATGCAACAACTACAGCCTTACATGAAAGCTTCATTTCTTCTGAATCCCATTCCCAAAATCCAGATGTGGAGCCATTGTGCTGGAGAAAGGAGTTAGATTGTCTGGCAAACCAGACATTAATAACTGTCCCACAGGTTGAAATTGAGTCTCGAATTGGTTTCAGATCCAATTCCTGTTTGTATAGGACCGAGTAAAATACAGGCCTGGATCATCTATGAGATCTTTACAAATGGGGATAAATAGGTTCATAAAATGAAATGTTAGGTAATAATGTCTTAAATTAAAATATTGTGGATGTGATGATTGGAAGATGAGATTACCCAGGACAGAGCCCTGCTTCTGCTGAAGAACTGTAAAAAGAAATTCAATTCAAAGCCCTTTTCAGATGCTTTGAATTTGGGAATACTGGGAGAAGGCACTCAAAGACGGTGATGTGTGCAGGGGAAGGGGGACTGTGGCTGCCCCTGGATCCCTGGCAGTGCCCAAGACCAGGCTGGACATTGGGGCTTGGAGCAGCCTGGGACAGTGGGAGGCGTCCCTGCCCATGGCAGGAGGGGTGGAACAAGTCCAACCCAAACTATCTACAATTCTCTGTATAAAAAAATATTTTGCCACCTTAACAGCTCTAGAAATGGCTCCTCTTTGGAATGTCCAATGTGAAATGGAAGAAGCTCTTGGTCCTGGATAGGGACTAAAATTGATTAAACCTTGGCGGGGGGGAAACCAAACAACCATGGGAAAAAACCTCAACTTTCTAACAATACTCAATTCACAGAATTCACAGAATCACTGGGTTGGAAGAGACTTCCAAGATCATCGAGTCCAACCCAGCTCCAACACCTGAACCAAACCCTGGCCCCGAGTGCCACATCCAGTCTGTGTTAACCACACCCAGGGATGGTGACTGCAGCACCTCCCCGGGCAGAGCATCCCAGTGCTGTATCTCCCTTTCTGTAAAACACTTTTTCCTAAGATCCAGCCTGGATTTCCCTTGGGGCAGCTCAAGGCTGTGTCCTCTGGTTCTGTCAGTGCTGCCTGGAGACAGAGACCAACCCCCCTGAGCACAGCCACCTTTCAGGGAGCTGCAGAGAGTGAGGAGGGCACCTCTGAGTCCCCTTTTCTCCAGGCTGAACACCCCCAGCTCCCTCAGCCCTTCCTCACAGGGCTTGTGCTCCCAGCCCCTCACCAGCCTCGTTGCCCCCTCTGGACGCACTCAAGCCTCTCAATGTCCTTCCTAACCTATATTTTAGCTCCTCCTCCTAAATCAGATGAAACCTGTCCTGGTCTGTCCTGGGTGAAACTGGTGGGAAGAGAAGAGACCCTGGGAAATGAGAGGATGAACACATCAAACCTTCCAGCTCAAAACAACAACAACAACAAAATTGTAAAAACTGAATGAGCACACACTGAGGGCAGAGGAAATCCCAGGCAGAGACGTGTTGGAAAAGGAGGGACAGCCCAGCTGCTCCTCTCCTGCCTGAGGGCTTCCAGGACTGGCCTACAACTGGTCCAGGGCCATCTTGGGCAGATTGTTCTGTAGAGGAGTTACAAAGAGGCTCTAAGAGAATCCTGCACGGCTCAGAGCCCAAAAGACACCAGAGCAAAGGAGACGGGGATACGGCGCTCGGGGCGGTGATTGGCCGCTGCCGTGCTCGCTCCAGCCAGGAATTTGCTTGGAAAACTCTGCTCATTCTTCACTCAGCTCCTTTTCCCTCTCAGGGAGAGGCAGAGGGGACCTGTGAATCCTTGCTTGGGCAGAGGGGGTGGTTATTGAAAGGGTTTTTTTGCTTCCAGTTTTGTTCCTCCCCTTCCTCACCAAAGCGCCATTTTATGAGCCACAGCTTCTCAAAGAGCATTAAAGCTTCAGAGCATTTTGTGAAGGATAAAATGAGGAGAAGGCAACTTTCTTACAACTTCACTGAAATCCAAGGAAAGCTGGGGGAACTTCCATGGCCCTCCAGATCATCAGCACAGAGGCTGAGGAAGAAGGAAAACCGAAAATGGAATGAAATCTTCAAGTGCCTCTCCAGCAATTCATCCATCCCGGGAGGAACAGGGAGGCCTGAGGATAGAAACTGTCCCTTTTCTAAACATCTTAAACCTGAGGTAATCAGTGTAGAGTCAGGTTTTTTCAGTCATTTTCCTGAGAAAAAAAAAGAGAAAGTAAAAAATCTCCGTGAGGCAAGAGCCACCTGTGCTTCCATGCCCTGGGAATTTTGCTTGGAGATGCATCTTCCTGCCTCTTGTCTGCCTTGGGTTCACCCCCTCCTTGGCTGCAGCCCTTTGTGATTTCCTGTGTTTGAAGCCTGCTCAAGCTTCTCTTTGTTGCACAAAGCCTGCCTGTAATGCTCCATGTTTTCCAGGAAAATGCTGGCAGGGGATCCATAACCTTCCAGCATCCCTTTCTTGTTTCCTTCTAAGGCCTGAACTCTTTCAGTGGCCACTTCAGATGTTTTCAACTGAATTTAACATCCAGGACCTGCCACCAGCAATGCCCAAATGCTGCACTGAGGAATTGGGTTTATTCCAGGCCACAGACACAACAAAGCTTTGCATAACACAAAACCCTTCCTATCAGCATCCTTCCCAAAAAAAAAGGTTTCAAAACAGCCTAGAAAAGCAGAATAAAAGCTTCTTCTTTTTTACATCATGCTTTTCTTTTCCCCAGAATCCCTTTCAGGGCTTGGTGCAAGGGACACAAATCATCTCAATTACAAATAATCTTCATTTCCTGATTCTCTGTTTACTTTGCTGTGTTTCCCAGCCAGGTCCAAGGTCTTCCCAAGGCAGATCCCTTCTAATCCAAGAGGAATGTGTTTCAGAGGAGACTGGCAAAGGAAAATCCCAATTGCTGGCACTTTCCTGAGGGGGAGACTCTGTCTCTGAGTGCAGGAACAACAGGAAAAAATAATCATTGCCACCTGGAGCTGGACAAGGGAACTTTTCAGTTGGATGATCCAAACAAACTTTTCAGCTGGATCATCCAAATGAACTGGAGAAAATCATTTTATAGAACCACAGAATGGTTTGGGTTGGGAGGGACCTTAAAGCCCACCTCATTCCAACCCCATGCCGTGGGCAGGGACCCCAGTGAAAGCCCATTGTGCTTTCCCAGGGAAAAAGCATCCGAGAAAAGCCACCTTAGGCCAACCAAATATTTCATTTCACCTGAAGGTAACAGATTTATGGCGTCTGAGTCACTTAATTAATTTTTATTTACAGTTTAGATCAGTGCTATTTCCAAGCATAAAGTCAAAAGAAGCATTTCAAGTACATAAAAGCAATATATTTCAAAATGAAACACTTTCCATTTTCTTCCTTCTCCATTTTTGGCTTGAAACATCCATATTTCACCAAATGGATTAAGAGATTAAAAAAGAAATCTCATGTTTTCTTCATGGTGTTACTTTTTTCCCTGTGTATGCTCTTAATGGGCTCTTTGGACTTCAGGAGAGCCCTTTGTTCAGCAAAAAGGGCTGGAACAAATTGCAAACAGCTCTTAACGAACACATCAGAGTTTAGAAAATGAGGGTGAAGGAGACCTGGGGTGGCCCAGCTGCTGGAGAAGGTCACAGCCCAGCTGAGAGAGCTTTGCTGCCTCTGCCTGGCAAGAGCCAACAGCCTCAGAGCAACCTCGTGTCAAACTCCCAGCACCCAAACCTGTAAAACATCAAACCTGTAAAACATCACACCTTCAAAACCAGCCCGTTTCAAACTCAATTTGTATGAAATTGGCAAAGACAATATTGTCTTTCCCCAGGTGAGGCCTGTCTTTAGAAGATACCTGATCTGAGGAAGCTCAGCCTTGCCTGGCACCACACGACTCAAGTGCCCAGACCAGAGGTCCTGTCATTTCTTGCTTGAGTCATCTCCAGCCACCAGGCCCAGCTGAATAATCTGACCTCAAAGATAATCCCAAGATCCATTTCCAGCCCCTCTGGATGAACCAAGTTCCACAGCATTGAGGAAATCACCTGGGCCCAACCATTTTGAGCCCTTCAGAGCAGCTCTGTCCATCTCGCCCTGTCCATCTCTCCCTGTCCCTCCCACCACGCTGCTGTGACCTTCTGCTGTTTCAGGTCAACATTTTCCACTTTGACTCACCAGAATTTTCCTGAGGGTTTCCTGGACAATCCATCTGTGCAAAGGGGCAGAAAGTGCCACCTCAGCTGCTCCCAGATGAAAATTTAGATGAAGAAGCTTGTAGAGATCACTTGGAACAATCTCAGGGAGATCCCTGGCTTCCTTTAAAATAAAGGATCATCCAATATTTGGTCCAAAGTAACCAAAATTAATTGGAATGCAGGACAGCCAGGCTCTTGTGATTCTACCCTCAGCCAGGTGGAGGACAAGTTTCTCTTGATGCCCATGACTTACACCGTGGAACAAGACCAGAGTCACAGCTGACATTTCTGCCTGACTGGGACAGCATTCAAGACTCAAGAAAATAACATCATCCAGGAGGGGACAGGAATCAACTGATTGTGCAAGAAACAATCCCTTCCAGGAAACAAACTCTCCAGAAGAACACCACAGGTGTTTGTCATTGCCATGGAGCCATTTTCAATGTGCTTTTTTTATGCCCCTCCTTTTATTTTTCCTCTTTACAGGAGGGGAAGGGATCAGCAAGCTCCTTCAGAGATGTTTCCTGCAGGGTTTGAGACCCACAGATGACACTTTTACAAAGACAAGGAAGGAATAAAGCAGTTTTCCATCAGAAATCACACTTCCCCTTCTTGACCTCACCTCTCAGATTTCAGTATTTCCTTAACAAGGAGTTCCCAGTGACAGCACCGAGCTTTTCTAAGAGCCAGGGATTCTTCATCCAGCCTGCAATGGGTCATGTTTCCCAACATTCACTCAGAGAGTAACTGATTTTATGTAAAACCAAACTGTGCAGGAAAAAACAGCCTGGATTCAACAGTCCTGATCCTGGACATGCTCAGCCCCTCTGCAGGAAACGGCCCCAGGATGTTTTACCAGCTGGAACAGTCACCTCACGTAGCACATGGATGCAACCACCAGGATGGATGGCAGGGAGCTGTGTCCCAATGTCCCATGGGGCTTTGAGGATCCAGCCAGGAAGAAAAGCAATTAAAGGGCAAGGAAGGCTTAGGGAGGCCGATCCTAAGATGTGTCACTGCCAGGATGGCAGGACTACAAAGAGCCAGTTTGGCTGGAAATGCCAAGAGGGCTCCATGACCCTGCTGGGTCAGGGCCCCATTTTCTGTCTGCACTGGGAAGATCTGCAGTGAACTTCACAGCGAGCGCTAGGGCAGGAAGAATTTACCATGCTCTGTACCTACTCCCCTTCCTGGCCCTAAAAAGCAGGCAGCTGCCTAAACCAAACACCAAAGCAACGGAGGTTTTGTTCCTTGCTTTATTACTCTTCTACTACTCCCTCCTTAATTTCCTCTCCTCAAAGATGGGTGATAGTTATGTTTCTCTCTCATCTTTCATGAGATATTCAATGACCATCTCTTTCCCAGTTACTCCAAACTCCTTGATGGGTGATGCAGGGAAGAAGGTGTCCATCCCCACCAGGCCTCGTGAAGACTCTCTGAGGGGATCTCTGTGGAGCATTTGGATTCAATACAGGGCTCACACAGAGGATTTCAGTCCAGGGAAAAAACTGCTTCCTGTCTTAGCCCATTTTATGAAAGTTTCTACTAAATAGCAGCAGCAGGGCAGCGTTACAGGTCTCCTCATGGATCAGAGGGAGCAGCTCTGCTGGGAGGAAAGGCTGGGACAGCTGGGATTGTTCACCTGGAGAGGAGAAGCTTTGGGGTGACCTCAGTGTGGCCTTGCAGTGCCTGAAGGGAGCCCACAAGATGGAGAGAAACTGTTTCCAAAAGCATGGAGTGACAGGACAAGGGGAAATGGCTTCATCCTGACAGAGAGTAGGTTTAGATGGGATGTTGCAGAGAAGTTTTTTATTATAAGGAGGATAAAACACTGGCACAGGTTACCCAGAGCAGCTGTGGCTGCCCCTGGATCCCTGGCAGTGCCCAAGGCCAGGCTGGACATTGGGGCTTGGAGCAGCCTGGGACAGTGGGAGGTGTCCCTGCCCATGGCAGGGGGTGGAACGAGATGGTTTTAAGGCTTCTCCCAACCCAGGCTATTCTGTGATCCCTTGATTACTTGGGCAGGAGCTGTGAACAGAAAGGTGTTCTCTGCTCTCCAGAGCAAGAAGGTTTCTAAGACACAACTTCACCCTTAACTCATGATGCAATAAATTTCCATTTTTACAGATGGGGGAATGAAGGAAATTTGGCCCGGGGTCAGCTGGGATAATGGAGGAGTTCTTGCCTGCAGCGCCTCGTTCATCCCATTTCATCAGGCACTTAATCATCATTTAATCCAAGGATCCTCACTCATCCTGGTTCTCAGAGCCCTGCGGGGAGTCTTTCAGTGTCACCCGAGATATTTCAGGCTGGGGGCCTGGCGAGGACATCTCTGAGGGTGGCATCAATTTTCTGCATCCTGTTCCTTGACCCTTTCCTTTGAAGAGCTGCCTTGCTCCAGCAGAAAAAGCAGAAGGGGGTTAAATGGCCCTTATGAAGATGAAATAACCCAACAGCAGCACATCTGTTTATTTAAATCATCAGGGTCATCTCACTTGTGATCCTAAACATGAGAGAAAGGAGTTAAACCTCTTCTGAAATCTTCTGTTAGAAGAACCGAGGCAGAATTGCAGCCTCCAGGGATTCATGAGGAGACAGACACCCGAGAGATTATATTTAAATTTTAAATAGCTCTGGTTGATTGGGTCAGGGCCTGTTTAATGACACAGACTGATGGCCCTTCAGGTCGGGGTGGATTTTTCTTGAGGATTCTGGCGCCAAGTAGTCATTACGACATGAGGTAATTATGGAGCACATTCATTAGCCCACAAACGGGTTCAGGTTGCTCCACATACCTTGTCCATCCCTCTGCATCCTCAGATGCCCTGGGAGGGATAAAGGGAACTTGTCTGTGTGACTTTCTGTTCATTATCTTTCTGTATCAAACAATAAGAAGGTGTCAAAAGCCCCATCACAGAGCTCAGATTTGTACGGAATAGGTTAAGTAGCTCTGTAAAAATAAACAAATTGAAAATCTAATGGTGAGAACCACAAAAGCAGAAACAGGGAAAAGTCTGATTGGTAGACGGAGTGAGCACCCTAGAAACTGAGGAGATATTCATGTTGGTAAGACTTCTTTTAGACACCAGAGTCAGTTCCTCATCCATAGCCAAGAGAGCAATTTTAGAATTCAGCAAGATCAAGCACAAAGCACTGGTGAAGTGGGAGAAAAGGCTTTCCTGGAAGAGAGCAGACTGAAAATCCCTGATGCTTAGTGCCACCAGTTGTTTCTCACATGAAATAAGTGGGGTCAGATTTTCCATCCTTGTGCCCAGGGCACTGAGAAACAGAAGTGAACCTGGCAGGCAGAAGGACAAGAGTTACATTAGCCCAGAGCTGGAGTTCTTCCTCTCCTTTCAGCAGCATAATTCCTGTCCTGAGACGTTCCTGAAGCACCCACTCACAGCCATAAGGACAAGGTAGAACATATTTGCAAAAAAAGATGACCACAACAATCTGGTTTTTGCTCCAGAGGGTCAAGAACGAGCTGATTTCACACGTGCCAGGCTGAGCCTTAAAAAGCAACAGGGCTCTTGCTAATGACTCTGGTGTCCAGGACAAAGTCACCCAGAGATGTGCTCCAGCCACACTCCCAGCCTCCAACAGTTCCACAAAACCAATTAAAGGGCTGAAAACTTATCAGGACCCACAGTCTTCTGCCCATGGTGGTTCAGACCAGCTTGAAAGGGACAGTTTGAAGGACTTTGGGGCATGAGGGACTAGAAAGCCTCATCCAGAGGTACAAAGGATTCCTTTATGGGACAGTAATTACTTGGCAGTAAAGGACATTAATTTGAAGTTAGTAGGGTTCAAGATATTCCATTATTCATCATGCACCCCATTTGCAATGAAATCATTTCAAAGTGATGGATTCAAATTTAGGCAAGTGATGCTGGAATGGGACAGAGGATAGACTTGCTGTGTTTTATGGGCATAAAGAGACCCATAAATTTTGAATGTTAAAAAGTCATTACAAAGAGAAAAAATATTTTAGCTGTCAAACTGGCTGTCTTTATTGCTGAGGGAGTAATTCCATGGGATACAGGAGCTCTGAGCTGGGAAATCTGTCCTGCAACATGGCCAAAGGATTTGGGGATCTGATCTGAAACCCACTGAAATCAGCAATAAGGGGGTTAAGGATCTGCTACCCACAGCAAACTGCTAAAATGTAAACCCTAACCCTTCCCACTGGCAAAAGGAAAAGCTTTTTCCAAAGGTGATGAGCCCTGAAAAAGCAGCTGCGCAGAGGTTTGGCCAGATTATCATCCCAGAGCCTGCAGGATGGATGGATGTGTTGGAAAACTTCCCTTGCACACCAGAACATTATTGAGATGGGAAAGAGGAGAAGCACTGGGAGCTCCCTCACCTTCCCATGGTGCTCTCCATGTGGAATTTGACACACCAAAATCCTTGGAGTAGGTCCCAGGAACACACCCAGAGCCTACAGGAACAGCAGCACCACACCACTGCAGAGCCCAAACCACTACAACAGCCCTAGAGGGGATGAATAAAGAGAAGGAAGAATAAAACCCCTGTGTAGATTTGTCCCAGAATTTAATTCCCCTGTCAGTCCCACAAGTCAGCCCAAATCAGGTGGGATTTGCATCTCCCCTTTGGAGCAAGAAGTATCCAAGTATTACCCCAAAACAACTGCACATTGCAGGATCACATGGCTGAGAATGTGCTGCCTCTCCAAAAAAGAGTCTCAAAAGTGGCATTAGACTTGCTATTAAACAATGTAGAGAACATGATCCTACCTCAGCAAGAATAGAAAAAGAGTAGCTATTTCCTCCTAATGATCTCGTTCCAAGAAAACTTGGAATATATGCTTAACGTTGCAGACAGCTTTTCCTATGCCTGCTAAGCACTTCTGCTTGAAACAAATATAAACCTCATTTCACTTTATATATACCAACAAAATGCAAATTACAAGTGCAAGAGTCTGGAGCCTTCATCCTTTAGCTCATCTGTATCCCAGGCTCCCTACTTGCAAATTATGAATGTCTGCTCATGGATTTTCTATTTTTTTTTCCAACCAAATAACTTCTGCCACATTGTGTTTCTCTCCTGCAATATAAATAATGTTCACTTAACAGTGAATGCATTAGAGAACTATGTTTCCATTGAGTTGTCATTTCCAGAAATATTCTTCTTTTGGGTAGAAATTTTCCATTCTCAGTCTCGGCTGAAGAACAGTTTTTCACCCCACTTATTTCTATTTTTTTCAGTATATCTTGCTCTTATTTTTAATTTTAAAGTAACAGCACTATTTCCCAGAAAGAAATGCACTGCAAACACAGACTTTTCCCCAACCTGTAACTCGAGATCTATCTGGGGGCTGTTTAAACCCAGCTGAATTTCTGAGAGCAGGTCAGTAGTTAAGGTGAATTTCCACCAGAACCAGTGCAAAGCATCAGGAATGGCACAGGGAAGAGGAGGGAAAGAGGAAGAGCCCTCAAAACTCCCAAGATTTCCATATTGTGGCAGCTGGGAAAAGCAAAACACTGGAATAGCTCCTGAGCAAGTTATAACCCCAGTGTTGAATGGGGATGGAGTTGGAACAGGGAGAAAATCTTCCCTTACTTTATTGACTTTCATCTTTTTCAAGTATTTAGACAATTCCCAGTTTGGACAACTGAAATAAAACCAGAGAGGGAAGAGGTTTTATTCAAAGTTCTCATGATTCCTTTTTCACTTGTTCCCTCCACAACTCAAACAACTCAACATGAAAACCAACTGGCTTTTGTCAGCTCAAATAAACACAAGAAATGCTGCCCATCACACAAAGACTCGCTCAGTTCATGGTTGTTTTTTGCCTTGCTGCTCCTGGAAGGAGTACAGGATCTAGGCCAGCAGCTTCATCCACTCCCCAGCCCTAAAAATAAACAGCGTTTGTTCCTTGCCCCTTTTGCTTCACAAGATCTAAGATGTTAAATATTCAAAAAAGCCACATATAGAAACCTGATTCATCTCAATTATTCTTGGACGTTTTCCTCCTAAAGCACAGATACACCAAGGGAAGAAATAATGCCACAAAGTTTGTTCCTCCATGGCACAGCTCCACCAGCAGCAACTTCAGAAACCACTTTGGACTAAGAGATGGCAAAGAGGGCTCAGTGATGGGCTGGGTGCTGGAAGGTTTCACGTGAGTATTCAGTGCAAGTTGTATAAACTGCCAGCTTTAAGCTAAAATGTCCACTAGGATGTTCTTTGCCACCATCACCTGCAGGATTTTTATTTCCTGTGTGCATCATGAGGTGAGAAAAACATGAAGTTACCAACAGGCTTAAAGCCACACACTCCCACCTCTTTTGATTGTTTATAGTTTTCTACCTTTAGGTGGAGTTTTCTAGGTGCTGTCTGAGCCCTAAATCTAGGAAAACCATAAGAAAACTCTGGTGTGAGTTCAGGAGAAGCCCTAGAAATCTGTCCATTTGGATTGGTGTCCTAAAACTTGTCAGGGAATGAGCCCATGGAGGAGAAACGAGCCTATTGCTGTTCCCAAAAACAAATTTTGAAGGTATTAAGTGAAAATTAATGGTTACTTTTGTCTTTGATATTCCTATACCTCCCTTTGCACCATAAAATAGGAAACATCAAAGTCTGTTTCACAGGGGTGTTGTGAAATTGAGTTAATGTTGGTGTGAAGCTCTCAGACTGTGGCAATGAGGTCCATAAAAAAGAGGCCTGGAAGGAAATGATGGTTCCCATGTTCAGCCCACAGTTTGAATAAGCCTGTAAATAAGACTTAGGGCTGTGCACGGAACAATAAAGATGGAAAATGACATTAGAACAATCCCTTCTGCCACCTCAAACGAAGTGGAGAAGTGTGGGGTTGATCAAAGAGAGCCAGGCAGGTTAATGCCAACACTGCCCCACAGCCAACAAACTGCTGAGCACAAAATGGGTTTGGGGCACCGAGTCTGCTTTGCACCTGGATCAAACACTCTGGGGATGGAGCAGGAGCCTGGTGGGGTGTCCCTGCTCCAAGCTTATCCCCACTGAGCATTTCTGTGCTCCCAGGAAGGTCATCTCCTCCCATTCATGCTCAGGATGAGGCCGACATGGAGCCTTCCTCCCCATGTGCTGAACTCCACAGGAGCTGAGCCCTGAGAGCAAACAGAGCTGGGACAGGATCCATCAGGTGTGTGCTGCAAGCACAGGTGGTGGAGGCTCAGGGACAGGTGTGTGTGGAGGGGCAGGTTAATGTTTGACAGCGTGAGGAGACCACGTGCACCCCAGGAGCACAGGATGAACCAGGCCCATCCCAGCGGGCACCTGAGCTGACCTCACCTGCTCCGTGTGCTCCACCACCTGCCTCTCACCCTCTCCACAAGGAGCACAACCAAGGCTTTCCATCAGGGATGGGCAGGGCAGGCTGGCTCAGAGCAGCCCAGCCCCTCAGCAGGTGGAGACCCATAAAAATCCCCCTGGACTCAGCACTCGGGTCCTGTGTCCAGTTCTGGGCCCCTCACTGCAAGGAGGGTGGGAGCGTGTCCAGGAGGGGGAACGGAGCTGGGGAGGGGCTGGAGCCCCAGGAGAGGCTGAGGGAGCTGGGAAGGGGCTCAGCCTGGAGAAAAGGAGGCTCAGGGGGGCCCTTGTGGCTCTGCACAACTCCCTGCCAGGAGGGGACAGCCGGGGGGGTCGGGCTCTGCTCCAGGGAACAGGGACAGGAGGAGAGGGAACGGCCCCAGGCTGGGCCAGGGGAGTGTCAGCTCAGACATCAGGAAGAATTTCTTCACAGAAAGGATGAGTAAACCTTGGCAGGGGCTGCCCAGGGAGGTTTGGAGTCCCCATCCCTGGAGGAACACCTGGACGTGGCACTCAGGGCTCTGGGCTGGGTGACAAGCAGGTGGAGGTCAGTCACAGGTTGGATTCAAATTATCTCAGAGGTGTTTTCCAACCTAAATAATTCTGTGATAGATCAAAAAATCTCCAGTGACCACAACTTTGGGATGCAACCCTAAAATTAACCTAGCTAAGTTCAAATTCAGTTTCTACAGGCTGGGCCATCCCTCCAGATGGGTAAGCACAGAGCAATCAGGAAGAGTTATTAACAGAGAAAACATTTCATCCCAAAAGTGCATTTTTAGGGATGCTCTAACTCTCAGCTGGCTCCATCTGCCCAGAGATTGAGTAGCATAGCAGCAGGAGAGAAACTTTTTGCTGGATGGTTTTGATTGAATTCCCCCCCGCCACATTCCCCCTGGATTTTGGTCAACCACAACACTTTAGTAACTCAAGCCAAGTTTGCCAAAACCTTTCCCTGAAGAAAGGCAGCATGGAGAACATTTTGTGTGCCAACATTGTTAAATCGAAACCTTTAGAGTCTGGTCTTTTCTACTTGAAAGGATGTCACAGTTTAATTTCCCAAATAAAACTGAAGTTAAAAAATTAAAATTGAGAACATTAAAAGCTCAAAATCATCATAATCCAGATTAGACAAAAACATTACTCCTCATTTTCCCCAATTTCCTTGCCTTTTTAATCTGCTTTTCGTATGAAACTCAGTTCTTTCAGTGCTTCTGCATGGCACAAAACAATTCCCTTGATTTTTCACGGAAGCTGAAATCACGGTTATTTGCACAACCAAAGAGGTTGCACCACATGCATTTCCATACCTCTCAGACAGCTAAATTTAACGAGTTAATTACGTGGGGAGGAGAGGGGAAGTGGAAGAAAGGCTGCACCTGGCAGCGGCCAACCATCTCCGCCTGCTCCAGGAGCAGCTCTGGAGCCCTTTCATGGAGGAGCCTCTTCATCCTCCCATTCATCTGCTCGGTGCTGGAACACGCTGGCAGATCTCAGCCCCATTTGGCCCCATCTTAAATCCACGTTTGAAAAACTACAATAAGTCAAAAAAAAAACCAAACCAAAAAAAAAAAAAAAAAAACACAGAGGGAGAAAGCTGAGAGGTTTAATTACTTTTATCCCTGTCTGAGAGGCGCTTTCAAGTATAGCCAGGGTTCCTGGAATTGCAGTCCCAGTGCCAGGGAGAAAATGAACAGCAAGACACAGGCTAAAAAAATCCCCGGCTCCCGGATATTTGCCTGAAACTCAGCTCGTTTCCAAGAACGAGGCACTGTTAAGTCTGGCTGGGGCTGATCTCCAGCAACGCCCTTCCCATCACTCTGCTCCAAGGTTACGCCGAGCCTGAGCTCGGGGATTTACGGATCCTCCGCACACGCACAGCGCAGGCCGGATGAGGTGGGAAGCGGCAGGAGGTGGGTTTGGTTCTGCTGGATTTAATGAAAGCACGGGCGGGCAGGCTCTGCATCCGGCACAGGCCCCACGCAGGAGCCGCTTCCCTAACGGAGGAGCTCCGGGGAAGGCACAGCTCTGCAGCCTCCAGACGCAAACTGAGATCCCAGGAGTCATTTCCATGGAGTCACCTTGGCGGTGTCCGCAGCACCGGGCGTGCTCCGCAGGCGGCACGAGGCGCGGGGCGGCGGTGCCACGGCAGGGCAGGCAGCCCCGGGAGCTCAGGTGCCAGCTGAGGTGCCAGCCCTGGGATGCTCAGGGTGATCAGGCAGCGAGTGGAGCCCTTGCCCAGGATGCAGCTCTGCTGAAGGGTACCAGCTCAGCAGTTTCGTACCTGTCGCCTGCGTCAATGCCTCGGCTCCGGCAGCGCGGGTTCTCTTCGGCTGCACTTTGAGTCCTTCAGCCAAGGCACGCCGAGGAACCAGGGGGATGCTCACCCCACTTCTACTTAAAATCTTTTAAAGATTTTGTTCGTTTTGGTTTTGCTCAAGCCCCTCGTTTGTAAAGAGGAAAACAAACTTAGATGTGACCTCATGAGTCTGGGGATGATGAGCTCTTGTAAATCACAAATTTCTCATGGCCAAGAGGCAGCACCCAACACTTGTGGCTTTCCCTGCACCTCACAGACACCCATGCACTGCCTGGCTCTTGGATGTAAACACCACAGGGCTCTGCCTCATGGCTCAGTCCCTCAGGCCACTCGCCTGCAGCTGGGCTGCCCACACAGCATTTGGAAACACAGGCACGAGGCAGCTGGATTGCACAGATCCCTTTCTACAAACATTGCTGCAAAAAAAATGATCCAAGAGGCTCAAAGTATGATGGAAAGTACACAACAGACACACACCAAGGCCTTGTCTCTGTCCTCTCTTGAGCTTTCTTCACCCTGAGTCACTGTGGCCACTACAGGCTCCTTCCCAGTCCCACCTCAATCCCTCATCCCAACGCCCTGAGGATTCGGGTGGAGCTTTCCCAGCATTTTCACTGCAATCCCAGCTCCACTCATGCTTCCTACACCAGCAGCAGGACCAAAGCAGTGCCACCACTGCCCAACACGAGCTGTGTGGGGAGGCAAGGGCTCTGGCCCTGCAGGACAGCCCTGAGCAGTGGGGCACCCATTAAATCCCACCCCATGGAAGGGGCAGTGGGCAGTGACCTCTTGGTGGACAGTGACCTCTCAGTGGACAGTGACCTCTCAGTCCCACCTTTATACAAGGTCCTGAGCAGTCTCACAGCAGGATTCACCTTTCCATGCACCTCTCCTGCAAGGACATCCAGCTTCTCTCTGTCACCGTCTTCTCTCCACGGATAAGGATCCTCTTTCACAACCCACGTTATAATCAGTTTAACAACGCAGCAGCCATGGACAGGAAGTTCTTCCTCTCGATCCTCTCATATCTCCAGGCCCTTTGTCACATGATAAGCTCGTGGACACTCTGCAGTGTCAGCAGCAGAGTCCCAGACACCTCTAAGATGTCAGATCAGGCTCTGCAGTTGGATGGACAAGGCCTGGAGGATCTCCTGGTGCTGCCAGTGATGCTGGGGTGGTTTTAACTGAGCACTCCAACACCATCTCTACCAGGGCAAGGGAATTACTCCCTCCTAACCCCCCTGGCACAGGGGAATAAACCCTGGTTTATAGCACAGTTCATGACACTGACCACTCATGCCTGAACAAGCTCAGCTGCTGCAGAGCTGACAACATCCAAGAGCAGGTTTGGTCCACACAGAAACCTGGGAAGATCAAGAGGAATAAATGGCTGCAGCACCAAGGATCCTGTTTTGCAAAGTCACTTTCCTTGATCCCATCCATATTTCAGCACAGCTCCAACTGAGCCCCATTAATGTAATTGATTCTTAATGGCATTCTCCAAGAAACCATGTGAAGATTTTAACAGGCTATTAGATGGAAATTAAGCCTCACCCAAACCTTCCCCCCGTGGAACAAAGGTTTCCAAAGATGCAGGGGGGCTATTCCATTCCTGCTAATGGACAAGAAGGCTGATTTGAGGGAAAGAGATACTAATTCTGCATTTTCCAGCCCTTACAGAGGGACACCAGCAGTTTGTAGTTACAAGGAAAGGGTTTCTCATCCTTCCCACACAAGCTGGATCAGAGGGCCGCCCTAGAGGGATCAGAAGCAGAAGTGCTGTTTGATGAGCTGGAGGGCTGCCAGCTTTCAAAAAGGAAAAATAAATACAAATTTTGTTTGCTTTTGTCCCCTGGGCACCTTCATGCCAAGCAGGCCTCAGCTGATTGCTCAGATGTGGCCTTTGAAACCCAAAGATCTGAACCTGGCCCGAGGTCACAGCTGTGGCTTCAGCGTTGCTGGAGCCCTGGGGAGGCTTCTGGGGAGGAAACCTTTACAGCCCCATCCTCCTGTGGAAAGAGACACCAGGAAAACACTCCCAACTTCTCCCTTCCATTCATGAGCCACAACTTTTGAAAATCAACCCATGATTCCTGCATTTCAAAGCCAGGACATGATCCTGAGCACTGACTTTGCCACGGAGGACATTCCCCTCCCTCCATCCAAGGTGGAGCCCCTCATTTTCACACCACAAGCCAGTGACAAGACTCGTGGACATTTCCACTCAGAGCATGTCACCTCCCCCAAAGGTGCAGTCCTGCCTGGGGTTCAGCTCTGACAGACACCCACAGCTGCAGCTCTGTGTGTGCCACGCCGTGGATTTAACACATTCCCCGTGGAACACGAACGCTGAGCTCCGTGCAAGCGTCTCCCACTCACTGTGAGTGAGCAGCTAGAAGAGTTCTAGCTGATGATTTCTAGAAGATGATGCTGTTACCATCTCTTTTACTTCTGATTCAAGTTCCCCACACTTCATTTCAACATTTTTAAAGGCTTATTTTTACTTCTTTTGAGACGTTTTGAACTCACTACTTTTCAGTGCTGACAGCCAGCCTCCTTCACGAGTACGTTACAAAGTCAGGTACCAGCTCTGCCTTCATTTTTAAAGAGGTGGAAATGGGGAAACAAAGGGAAAGGAAACAGCCTAAAATCCCTTATTAGCCAAAGACATGAACAGAAGAGAAAAACAGAACACCCAAAATCCCGTCCAGTGCCCAATCTGCTCCAGAAGAGAACCAGAACTGCATTATCCTGGATCTGCCTCTGACACAGCATTAACTGCTCCCAGAGTCTCCTGTTCTTTCATGCTTCAAATTAAAACAAGAAATTGGATCATGCCAAGCCTCCTTTGTCCTTTTCACCCTTTGTGAAAGGCAGGGGTTACCATCATTTTGTATCTGTTGTAACTGGCTTTAAAGTTGTAACCAGACAGTGAAAAAAATTAAACATTTTTTAAAAATAGGCTTGTGGTGGTCCCATCTGTACAACTGGTAACCAATCTGAGCATTTCCAAATCCTCTTTTATTGTACCTATCCAATGTTAGTACTTTACTGATTATTACAGCCAGTCCAGAGGTAAGTTTGGCCACACAGCTTCAGGAATTTGGAATGCTTCTGCCCAGGAAGTGGGTAAATAAGGCTGAGATTTGGAATCAGAAGACAAGAAAGGTAAAATTTTTCATTTCAGCACATTTCTCAGAGCAGAGATAAGCTGCAGAGATCTGTGATGAGGTTATTCATGTTATCAGCTAAATGGTTTTGAACAGATACAGCATCACTTACTTGGAGCACGTGGATATGACTTCTGAAAATAATAGGACTAAAAAGAAATGTAAGAAGTTTTCTGGACTTCAGTCTTCATCCTGCGGCCAGAGCAGCCAGGATTCAGCAGTCCTTGTCTTCATCAAGCCAAGACTTCCCCTCATCTTTTGTCCAGGCCTGTTTCTAATGACCCTCAGGAGAGGTGTTACCCACCTACCAGCAGCCAAGAGTGCAGATCCCTTCCCAGTGTGGAAACAGCTCCCTGCAACCTCCCACAGCCTTTGGCTGCCGCCCTGCTCCCAGCGCTGGAGGCCAGAAAAGCAGCAGAGATTTGTCTTTGGCACTGGGAGGGAGGTTTGTTAATGCTCCTCCCCAGCAGGAGAGCTTTCATGCCTGACTTGTGGCAGCTGGACGAGCTCTCAGGTCTGCCTGAAGCCTCATTGAGGACAGGGCCACCCTCTGATTAGATAATTTCACCTGCCAGAATCTTCTCCTGCGTTCCAAATGCTGCGAAGCTGGGAGGCTGCAGCTGAGATCCTCCCAAAGCAGGGTCAAGGGATGTTCCACCATGGAAAGGGAGCAGTGACACCCCTGCAGACCAGGTCTGAGGGTGTCAGACCTCCCTGCTCTGCAAAACCAACCCCTTTATCCACATTACCAGAAACCACCTGGGATTCATTTTAAACGAGTGACAATTTTCAGCCCCAGATCTTTTCCTGAAGCTGAAGCCTGG
Organism: Promerops cafer; assembly: GCA_013398275.1. Taxonomy (NCBI): domain Eukaryota; kingdom Metazoa; phylum Chordata; class Aves; order Passeriformes; family Nectariniidae; genus Promerops; species Promerops cafer. The sequence goes on along the minus strand of VZSE01003510.1, from coordinate 160,471 downwards.
GGGGTTGGAGGGCACCCTCAGCCCTGGAGCATTGAAGTTTCTCTCTGAGCTGTAGCAGGAAGAGGTTTGATCTTTAAATCAGAGGTGCAGTGGTGAAATAGCAGCACTCCTATGGATATTGTTTCGTGTCTAAACTGACAAAGTCGTATTCCCAGGTCAGGTTGTAACAGGCTGGATCCTGCTCCCGAGCCATGGCTCCCACAGGATTCAGAAGAAATTACAAGATAAAGAAAAGGACAATTATGAAACAGCCTGTTCACATTTCCACCTGACTTATTGCAGGGAGCACCAGGGAAAGGCCTAATCATCCCCCTTCAAAAAGAACCATTTCCCTTCCAGCGGATCTGAAGATGATCTCAAGGCTACTTTGGTCTCAAGACCCAAACCAGCCCATTTCAGCTGGAGCAAATGCTTGTGATGATTTCCATGAGTTAATTACATTTCCATTGGTGAAGAAGTTCTAAAACTTCATTTTCGTCACTGATGTTTTTTGAGTCCTACCAAAATAGATAGGGAAACATGATTTCCTCTCTGCTTTTCTTTATCTATCTCACCCTTATGAGACTTTACTCTTAATTTTAACTCTCTCAGCCTTTTCATTTCTCCTTAAATGGACACTTCTTCAATGCTTTAATCATTTTCACAGCCTTCATCCTAAGCTCCCATGCCCAAACTTTATTTAAGGATGCTGGTTCAGGGTGTTTGAGAGGGGAAACTTAGCCAAAAGGCTGAAACATTGAACTGTCTTCCCTTTTTAGTTCTTTTTAATTGGAAAATAAGCTGAGACCCCCAATTTAAGTTCTTTTAAGTCCTTTTGCAACCAGAAGCAAGCTACATCCAACCAAGTATTTCTGATTATCGGAGTTCTTCAGCACAGGAACATTTTGTAGCTGAAAAAGTCTCAGTCTTCTCCAAGCAGCTCATCTTTGTCCTTCCCTTCTGTACTTCTACATCATCCCATGGACCATCAACGTGCTCCTAAAGCCTCAGTCTGACTCTGGGACCTTCCAGTTGTGCAAAGCCCTACAAGGAATTTGTGTAACGATGCAAAGGAGGGGAGACAGCTTTAACCCCCTTCAGAAACTTCCCTGAGGAACAACCTTCTGCCCACAGATTCCTGGCTGAGAGCAGCCCTCCCCTCTTTGGAGAGCCCCAGGAACAATTTCTATTCCCAGGGAAGCCCAGCACTGCTCCAGTCTCTACCCCTGATCCTTTCCTTGCTTAAATCTCACCCAGCCCAACCTGAACTGACTTGAACTGAGCCAGCAGCTAAACCCATTATTGTCTAAAATTGGGTTTAACTCAGGAGTGACCTGAACTTCTTGCGCCAGAGGGAGGCTTTTAAAATTCTGCAGCTGATCATGAGAACCACCTACACAAACACACCCAGCCCTGCAGCCAGCTCAGAAACCAAGACAACTCCAGCACTGACAGAATAAGAATATCCACCAGAAATATCCACCAGCAGCCTGACCTGCTTCCTGAACACTCCACTCTGAGATCACCGAGCAAATGAGTTTGTTTCATTTATTAATCCAAAAACCATGACAGGTGACTTTCCTGGCCACCAAAATATGGGAAGATGGAGGAGGGAGGAGACACAATTGTGTCAGACATGTATTTAGCTGATGCTGACCATGCCAGGAGGGAAAGGTTTCTCCTGTGTATTGTTTAGGTGGCCATGCTCCTTTGTGAGGATCAGGGAATTTTCCAAAGCCTCTAAGCTCACCCCACAGGTTTGATGAGTGCCACAGGAGGCAGGACTTTCTCAGCCTGAGCTGCTGGGCTTGCCCAGGGCAGAAGAGTGGCCTTCCCACAGTCAGGAGCTCATCCAGAGCAGTCATCCTGCAGCCTGACCTCATCCACACAGGATCCCTTCCTCTGTCCCAACCCCCTCAGACCCTTCAGCACAGAGCAGATGCAAGAGAGCTGAAGTTAAGCAAAAGTTCTTGTGGAATGGTGTGGAAAAGCATCTCCAGGTGCTGATGCTGGACTTGGCTTGACCTGGAATTCACACATCCTCTGGCTCCAGCTTCCAGTATGGAAGCCTGGCCCTGGCCAGAACATCCCACACATCTCTTTGGTGGTTCAGCAAGAACAGAATGGAAAACCATTTTTCAGAATCCAAGTTTTCCAAATCCAAGTTTTCTTGATGTTTTCAGAGAGTCCCAAGGAAGGGAATGGTCTGAGAGCACCCAAAGCCTTTGGGGTGAGATGTGGATCCAAGGACACGTGTGCAGACATGACACTGCTGGCACTCGGGCTTAGATCCCAACTAAAACCAGGCTGATTTTCCAAATGCTCACCCTTTCCCACAATCACAGGCAGGCTCCTCTCCTCTCAGATGAGCAGGCACTTTGCCATCCAAAGCTGCTCCCTTGGAACTGGGACACAGCAGCACAAGCACCATTTGAGAAACAGGAGTCTGAGGTAACCTGCACCCTCCTCCTCATCTAATTATGGGACAGCACTCAACACCACACACAGGACTTGGGTATTTTAGGCTTGGCAAATTTTGTTTGTTTGTTTTTAAACTAGGAAGCATTAAAAATAAGAAATTAAAGCCCTTGGGAGCTGCAGTTTGATTTGCTGGTGTGGGGTTGAATTCCCAGTATCCACACCCAGCTCCAAGAGCAGCTACCAATGTTTTGCACCTCTAGGTGCCCCCAGCACACGGTTGCCAGGGCAGGATCACACATTAGGAGCAGATCCCAAGGTCCAGAGTCTTCTCCCCACCTGCAGGCTCTACAATTGCCTGTGCAGCTGCTTCCCTCACAAGAGACAATATTTCCCTGCCACCCACCTGCCTTTGAGAGCCATAAAAAGCTAAAAATACTGTCTGGACTCTGGACTAATGATCCTGCCTGCCTTTGACAAAGCCCTGGCTGCCATGAGAAGCAACCCTTGCTTTCAGTTGGGATGGTCACTTCTACTTGACAGCTGCTCAGCTTCAGGGAGGGTAAACACCCATAAATGTTGTCTGGCAGCCCCTGTTTGTGAGCACAAAGCTTCCAGGAAGCACAAACAGGCATAAGATGGAAACCTGGATGGTTTTGTTTCCTCTCTCTTTAATAAAAAGAGGTTTGTTTGTGCCTCAGCTTCCTGGCTCCTTGTGCTGCTCCATCATTAGCAATTCCTATCCCAGGTATTCGATACCTCAGAGTCCCTTTTAATAAAGTAAGGGAGCAGCACATCAATCTCATGATCTGTTTGCCCTAGAGAAGTTCCCTGACCTGAAACGTTTGGTTTGCCACCAGCAGAGCAGAGCCAGAGAAGGACAATGTCTGCCAGGGAAGGGCTGTCCCCACCTGCAGGTCCTCTGAGGGGCTGGGGCCATCTGCAGCCTTCCTCTAAGCACAGCCCGGAGTCCTCCTCTGCCCAGGAAAGTCTCCTGATTTAGCAGCCAGCCACACAATTACTCACCCACCCGCTTCTCTCAACCTGCCTCCAGCCACCCCCACCAAAATCGATGCAGAAAAGCCACTACAAGCAACAAAAAAAGACACGAGCCCTGCTTAACACTCCAGGAGGCTCAGCACAGCCTGGGTCCCCCTTTGCTCGGAGAAACAAGCCCAGAGGGAAAACAAGGTCCAGGCCCAAGGAAGCTGCTGCCCCCTGGGCAAAAAAGGAAATGGGAACATTTAGCAGATGGGTTTAGAGCCCTCAAACCCTTCCTCCCTGACCAGTCTTCTCTGAAGGGAACGGCTTCTGCAGCTCCCCAAGAGCCCAGACAGCCAAGGGGCAGAGGATAGAACAATTTCTGTTCAACCTGAGACCTCACACACCCTCCTCCCTCCCAGAGAGTTACAATCTCTCTGCTTTCAAAATGAAAATTTGGTTGCTTGTCTTCCTCCCTTGCTGCCCTCACCCACCAGCCAGAACACCAGGATTTACCTTACAGGTAAATTCCCTGTGTCTTGTCCACCTTCATCTGATTAAATTTCAGATGGGGCTCTTTGCTCTTCTGAGCCAGCAAGTGTCCATCCATCACTGGAGCATAAAAGAAATTGAAAACAAGGATCAGCTGCATTAAAATCCATCAAGGCTTTGCTCCTTTCATGACTCATGCACGGTGCTGACAGCACTCGCCCCGAGTCCATCACCACCCCAAGCAAACAGCTCCTTTTCCTTGTGACAGCCAGCCAGGACTCAGCTTGTTCCTTCTCAAAGTATCCCTTTTCCCAGCTCCTGTTGTTGCTCTGCTTTGCTTTCTAGCACACAAGTGCCAAAATCTCCACATTGGGAAAGCAGAGGGAAATCTGCACGTCCCTGCTCCAACCCCTTCATTCCCTACATCTCCAGCCCCAGGGCTGATAAACAAAACATTGAGCAACTACCTAAAGGGGTGCTGCAGGGCATCCAAGGGGGTTGATTTCATTTGAATTTCATTTTTCTAATTAGTTCTATGGTTATTTTCAGGTGGAATATAGAATCAAAGGATCACAGAAAGGTTTGGGTTGGGAGGGACCTTGAAGCTCATCCAGTGCCACCCCTGCCATGGGCAGGGACACCTCCCACTGTCCCAGGCTGCTCCAAGCCCCAGTGTCCAACCTGGCCTTGGGCACTGCCAGGGATCCAGGGGCAGCCACAGCTGCTCTGGGCATCCTCTGACAAGGCCTCCTCACCACCACAAGGAAGGATTTTTTCCCTAATATTTCATCTAAACCTCCCATCTGTTTGAAGCCATTTCCCCTCGTCTTGTCACCCTTGTACACAAAGTACACCAGAGCCAGTCCCAGAGCTCAGATATTCTCATTTAAGGGCTTCTGGATGCACAGGAACATGCCCATGGAGAGAAAGAAATGCTGGAGCCAAAGCTTCTATGAGTATTTGACAGCTTTAAGAATCCCAGCCCTCACCAAGGCATTTCCTCCTCAAACATTTCCCTGGTCCCATCTCCCCCCACACCCTGTCTGGGAGGTACATCCACCTCAAAGGGGCAGATCCAAGGTCCAAACCTGCTGCACAGCCCGGGCTGGGTGGTTCCTGTGCCTCCCACTCTGTCAGTCATCACTGATCCAAGGCTGCTGCTCCTCAAACACAGCACCAGGAATAGCAGCTCCCACTGCCCACATAGCAGGATGATCCTGGTAACCAGCAACGCTCACATCGAGGATGAGCAGGCCTTCATGCTCTCACTAAATGACTTGCCTTCCGAATGATTAGCAGCATCAGGAGCTGGGAGCACATTTCTCAGACAATCAAGATAATTCTGGCTTTTGTAATTTGTTCCAGACAGCCTGAGACATCCGTACCCGCACAGAGACTTCGTGCACATCATTTGGCAGCTCCGGGCCTGGCACACGCTGTCTCTGCCAGTCCCACCCAGAGATCCAGGCAGCTCATCCAACTGGCTCAAGGAGCCACCAGGACTCTTCGAGAGTGTTTAATCCAGGCTGATTGGAAGCCAAAAGAAATTAATTCTGCTCATAAAGGACAGAGCACAATCCTGTCAAGCACTCCATTATTTCATAGTGGCCTTTAGCCACTCCTGGTGTTGCACAAACACCACATGGTTGTGGTCACTCCATGAGGACGTGGCAGAAGTGGGAAAGGACCAGAGCAGCAGCAAAGGCCTGTGGTGCACAGAAAAGCCCTCAGGTCAAGGGAGGTTGGGCAGCATAAATCTCTGCCTGGGGAAAAGCTGGCATTTCATAAAACCATAAGCATGCAGAAAAAGGAATTCTTCTTCAAACCTTACTAGAAGGCACCAAGGGGAATCTCAGGTAGCTGGTGATGAAAAAGGAACAAGCAGCTCCTTTCTGGGGTATGGAATTAAACCCTAAGGTCCATTATCCATGATATGGGAAACCAGAAGTATAAACAAGCTCCAAAACACAACTGAGGACAGATTCCTTGGACATCACAGTTTAAAAGCTTTTTTTTTCCCCCTAAAAAATCCCTAGACATCTGAATTTTGGGAATCAAAGAACAATATGGTTTTGTCCGTGCCTCGTTCCCCACTCTTCCCCTCAGCACACAGCCCTTGACACCAGCTCCATGCAATCCCAGCAGTTCTTCAGGCTTTGCATCCAAAGCCCTGGAGAAAACCTCCCATGAACTCCAGCAGGAGCAGAGTTCTAAATCTAAATCCCTAAATCAGAGCTCATGGCTCCAGCTGAGGAATCTGGGGACAGAAAAATTTGTTCCCAAAACAACTGTGGATTTCTAAAATATTCAACCCAAAACACATAGCAGCAACAGGGTTAAAAAGCCCCTTTGCCTCCACCTTGGAAAAAGTGCATTAAGATCATCCAGTCCCAGGCCAATTGAGAAACTGCAATTTTGTGTGATTTAGAGCTGCTAATGGGTGATGTCATCACTGGAGCCAATGCAATCCCACAGAAACGTGGAAATAAAGTGAGCAGGAGCTATAAAATGTGTGTTATTCTCCCCAGCAGCAACAGGCCCATCCCAGCAGGGGCAGCTTTCATTGAGACTCGTCTACAACTGGTGGAGATCACAAGAAACCACTAAAAAAATCACAGAGGTAACAAAATCTTTCAAGGAGAGCAACCTGTTCTTCTCCCAGGCCTTTATTAACAGCAGATCCACAGGTTTCCTTGGAAGCAAATGAGAAATAGGCACCACAGCATTGCTGGGAAAAGAAACTGAGGGAGTGTTTTCTGGAACAACAAACCAAAGCCATTTTGGGCCACTATCTGTTAGACTCGAGTTTAGCTCAATAAGATATTGATCCTGGCTGCATGGAACACAGCCCTGATGTATTTCCTGATTAACAAGTTCTGCTGTCTGCTTTTGACAAACAAAATCTTCTTCATTGCAGGTAGATAAAAAATATATTTATCAATAATTCCAGGGTGCAGGCATTGAGTAGCCAAAAAAAAAAAAAAAAGGGTTGGAAAAAGCAGGTGGGAAGGATTGCTGCATGATCACTGGAATATTTACACAAGGCTAAGTTCAATCAATGCAGAGCCTTCCCCCACAGCCTCCTCCAAAACACACCCAGACTCTGGCTGGCCTTTTTCCTATGGAAACAGAGAATGAGAGCAGAGCTGCTCTTTGCTTTTCTGGTGCTTAGCTAAAAGCTGAAAATAAGATCAGGTTTGCTGACATTCACCATTTACCTTAATAAAAATGGGCACTCAGCAGGATTAGCAGGTACACACCTCTGTGTGGGGTATTATGGAACATTTTCATGATCCTTCATGCTTACATAGAAATAAAAAAAAATAAAAGAAGAGGCATGAAAACCTCTCTATAATATTGAAGATCAGTGTAAAACTGAGCTTGGGAGCTGAGCACTGCCTGGGAAACATGAAGTAACATTTTCAAGTAGAAATCTTGCACATATGGCAAAGGGAAGCTTTTGATAGAGTAGCAAAATGATATTTCAAAAACTGATGTCCTACCTATCTATATTTATAAGAACACATTAAGTACTGGCTTAGCACTGTCCTTTTTTATTATTCCCTAATAAATTACAGCTTGATCATTTTTTGAAACGCACAGATCCAAGTCTGTCTTCCACAGAAATGGAAATGAAGGTCCCACTCGTGTCACCACCTTGCAGCCCATCCCTGAAGGGTTTGTCAGCAGGAAATTTCTCACTCATCAAGCTGACTTTGAAGTCTTGGTGCAGAAACGAGGAGGATTTGTCTCCAATAAACAGCCCTGCACAGGTTTCCCCTCTCTCCTGAGCTCGTGCAGGCAGTGGGCACATGGAAGGGTTCTGGCCACTGAAGGGAACTCAAGGAAGAGGAACTGCAGGTTTCCAGCACAGCCCCATGGCAACACAGGAGTGAGCTAAGAACTTAATCATGATCTGGGCAATGCAGAGCAAAGCACACCAGGCTACAGAGAAAACACTAATTCAACCCCCTGTGTGAAGCTGCAGAGCTTCCAGTGCTCCCTCCACCTGGGCTAGAAATATTCAGGAAAGCATCAAACCAAGCGTGAGTAGCCCCGTTATTTTCAGTACCTTCCCCCTAACGCCAAAAATCAGGCACGAACTCAAGTGCCTTGTTAAATCCAGCCCTTGAATTACAAGGATCAGAGCTCTGGATTTCCTCAGGAGATGACTCCTGGACTCGAAGCCGATGAGTTCAGCCTTTGCCACCCCTGCACTGCTGCCTGGTGGGAAGCCCTTGTACAAGACAATTTCAGCAGGGCCCAGTTGGTGTCACCATTGGAAACAGCAGCGGTGACGTTAACAGGATGGCACTTCAAAGGCACCCGCGGGCTCGCAGATGGCACCGGGGGTCCTTGTTCCAGCTGTCTCATCAAGCTGATATTCCACAATTATTTTCCAGGATCAAACAGTGCTGCAAGCAGCTCCCACAAGAAAGCCAGCAGCGGGGAGACGCCGGGGGTGCCGCTCATGCCGGGGGGATCCCGCGGCCGTTTCAGCCGCTCCTGCAAAACTTGCAATGTCTCAGTTGTAAAAGCAAACCAACAAACTCTGGAGTCTTGTGTTTATGGAGGAGAGAAAAAAAAAAAAAAAAAAGGAATTCAAACCATGCCTAAACAATATGGCTGGGATTCAGAAAAGCTTTTCTGTGGAGCCTGAACTTTAAGTAGAGAACCACTAGAGTCAGCTGAATTCCAGCATATACTGGATTGCTTTGCTGTAGGATAAACTCAAACAATGCCAAAGTCCTTTCCAGAACCAGGGCCTCGATTTTGTATTTCTTTTAACACAGACAATGTTGTGGAGCTAACTAGGAATCAGAACAGAACGTCAGTGAGAATAATTGTAGCATCTGTGCTAATTCTCCTCTCATCCTGGTACCCCCTGCTTCTAAGTATGGAAATCTGATTCTCCTTGTGCCTCCACTGAAGTTTCTATTGATTAAATACCCAGCCCCAGCAGCAGGAGAATCAAGCCCTGCATATTTATTCTCTTCCTCTTAATACATCAAGAATTCCCTTTGGCCTCTCAAGTGCTGTATCACAGGGTGCCACGAATGCAAATGGAATTACAGTGATCATGTAGCTAATGAATACATTTGTATATGTATGCAAGCATTTCCCTACTCCACACCACCACCAGGAGCAGGGAATATCCACGTTCACCACACACACAGGCAGGGAAGGTGTGGGAAAGGATGGATATGGGAAGCATATCAATAGCAGGAGCCAGGCTGCAGTTTCTGGGGAGAAATGAACTGAAATCCTTCCAAGATGAAGGCTGCAAGCTCAGGACCTCACGCAGACCTTTGGATCGTTTCCTCTGAAGCTTTAAAGCCCAATTTGTAGACTAGAAGTGTTCATGTTTATGTTTTCATTATCCACCAGCATCACCCTCTATTTATATAAATAGACAGAAACTGCTGCAATGCATAATGTAAAATATTGTCAGCATTTCCAAGAGAGAGACCAGTGATATCATCTCAAACCAGGGTAAAAAATGCACACGTAACCTTTTCACCTCCATCCTTAATAAGACATTCTGAATTCTTTTCAAACACCTTCAAATTCTTTTGAGAAAAGTTATTTTACAGGGGAATAAATTCATTCCTGCAGAAACTTGGCCGATTTCAGAGTTGTAACAGCTTAAAAATAGGATGTATTTAATTTGTTAGCACACTCCATGTTGACTTCTAAAGTCATCCTGTAACGTCCGAAAATAAATTGATTTAAATCAGGTTCAAGTACCAGTGGCAATTAGAACCTGCAAAGTCACAGAAATGTCAGGAAGTGTCTGGATCAGATACACACTGGAATATCTACAAAGAAATATCCTCAAAACCACTTCTGAGTTGGTTCAAATGCTTGGCAAGTGACTCATTCAGCACAAGAGCCATTCTTTGGATTTACTAGAGCCAGAAATGCAGGTTTTTAGTACTATTCCACTCCAGTCAATCCCAGCCCAACCCAGAGTAAACAAACACCACGAATCGGGGTGAGAGTCCCCGTTAAGCTCAGGGGGAGAGGAGGTCACTTACCCTGTGAGGACCACGACAAAATCCATCACGTTCCAGCCGTTCCGCAGGTAAGAGCCTTTGTGAAAAACAAAGCCCAGAGCGATGATTTTGATACCAGCTTCAAAACAAAATATTCCAATAAAGTACGGCTCGGTGTCGTCCTGGAAAAGAAGGGAAATTAAAGGAGTCAAGGAGATATCCATGTTCCTGCTCTGATAACCAGTCCTCTCAACAGCTGCAGGCACCAACTTCACACCTTTTGCAGGCTTTGAACAGAGCTGAAATTGAAGGTTTAACTTTGTTGGAACTAAGCTCAGAGAGGAATTTCAGTATTATTTCTCTGAAATGAATTTCCTTTACAAATTGGCAATTCAATTGGCCTTCATCCTGATGGTTTCACGCCACACTTTCCACTTTACGGAATGTTCTGGAGGGGATTTTGATGCAGAAATTTTGCTCTAAGGGTATATTTAAATTAGAAGTGACAGGTTTCTGGAGTTAGTGGCATGGAAGATGTTCCACAATTCATCCAGGAACCTGAAACAAGAGGGTGTCTTGAGGAGCAACAGTCAGCACAGCAAGCCTGACAGCACTGACAGGAAATTATTTATTTATCATTTATTCCATCAGTTCTTTCTTTGCTCCTTCTCCTCCATTTTATCAATTCTCACAGCTGCAGCCTCATTTGTTTTCCTTTCACTGGGGATCTGGTTCAGGGAGAAACCCCCAACCCCTCCCACGAACAGCCGCAGCAGCAAGATTTGTGTCTGGGGTCCGTGGTGCAGACTAACACATCCCTTGGGATGGCACATTTGTGTCCTTGCTCACTGCACAGAAAAATCAAGCTCAGTCCCTACAGTTTTACTAAACCTTTTATTCCATCTCTGCACCAGATCTCTCAGGATTAGACTTTACTGACAGGGGTTTCAACACAGATTCAGTGCCAAATGGAAGCATTCACATTTGGAAGGAAGATTTGGGCAAGAAACAGGAACAAAGCAAGAGGTAAAAGCAATGGGCATCAGTTTCAAGAACTTGTTCATCAGCTTTGGCACCAGCAACCAATTTCCAAATGTGCCTTAGATCCTGGTTTTCAGTTGAATTCAATGGAAGTAAAGCAGCCCTACCCAAAAACGAAGCAAACTTCCACACTGAGAGATTAGAAATCCCTTTCCCAGTGGCTTTGGCATTTCTGCCACCAGAACCAAAGAGCTGAGCTGCTGTCTGAGGCGTAGTTGTTTATATTTTGCAATTCCCCCAATGGCAATAGGGGATTGTTTGTTCTCTGATGGAAAAGGAGTGGGAATGTTGAGGCTTGTGGCCCCAGAACCAGGGAAGAAGCAGGTTTGACACAAGCACGGCAACTCCTGCTCAGCTCTGGCACAGACCCACACTTCAGGACAGCCCTGGCTCCAGAAATTAAGGTTTTCACTCCTAAAAGTTGGGCCTGTTCAGCCTGGAGAGGTGATGCTGAGGAGGGCCCTCAGCCCTGTGTGTCCCTCTGTGTCCCTGTCTGTCCCTTGAGTAGCCAGGGAGGAGAGAAAAATCCCTGTCTGTCCCAGTCTGTCCCTGTGTGTCCCTGGCTGTCCCAGTCTGTCCCAGTCTGTCCCTGGGTGCGGGAGGTCAGAGCAGGCCCAGGCTCTGCTCAGGGCCCAGCGATGGCCCCAGAGCCACGGGCAGGGCCTGAGCCCAGGAGCTCCCCTGCACAGGAGGCAGAACTTCTGCCCTGGGCAGTGCCAGCCCTGAGCAGAGCCCAGGGGGGCTGTGGGGTCTCCCTGACTGGGGACATTCCAGAACCATCATTCCTGTGCCCTGGGCTCTGGGATGGCCCTGCTGGAGCAGGGAGGTGGCACCAGGTGAGCCCCTGTGCTCCCTTCCAGCCTGACCCACCCTGGGATCTGTGACATGAGAGCAGAGCCCTCCCAAGGAGGCTTGGCTGGACATGACCCAGCCCAGCAAGTCCTCCAGAGAGCTCCAATCATTGAGGATGCCTCCAAGCTGCTGGAAAATACAACCCCTGGAGAGGCTTTCCCATCAGCGGCTGAATTGGAGTTTTGTTCCCCATATCCCACACACCCCAGTGGGAACAGCTCTTCCACGTATTTCATCTTTAACCCCGTGTTACCTCTATTCCCCTCCACCTTTCTGACCTCACAGCCCCAGCAGCTCCACCTCCCATGCCCCTGTGCTGAGGTGACAGTCACCTGCAGAGACACTCGCAGGTCCTGGCTGGCCAGGGAGCAAAGCAGAGCAGGGTCTGTTAGCTCTCACTGGGCCTCTGGCTGAAATGGAGAGGAGAACATGAAAACCCACCCCCCAAAGTGGCTTCTCCTCCAGCCAAGGAGGGGTTTGCACAAGCAGCAGCACCTCCAAGCCCTCTGTCCCTCACTGATGCTGCTCAGAGGACACAAGAGCCACCACTTCCAGACCTCCAGCTCCACTCTCAGAGGTGTTTACCCACAGAGAATCAGCAACAAAGGCCATCAGACCTTTTATGACCTTCAACAGAAATCCTACAATACACATCTTCTTCCAGCAGCTGCTCCACAGCGAGAGCTGGAGGCATCCCAGGGCTCCAACCCAGTGCAGAAAAGAGGGAACAAGGGAGAAGGGCTCAGAAATCATCCTATGTGATTCCAGAAGTCCCTTACAACTCCTCTGCCTTCCCTCATGGACACAGGAGCCCTCTGACAGCCCAATCCACCCATTCTTCAACCCCCCAACAGCTCCTGGCTCAACAGCTCCAGATAATGTCTGCACACAAAGGCCTCCCAGCCCATCCCAAATTCCCATCCCACAACTACTCGCGTGCCTCTAAAAATAGCTCTTCTAACACAGACCAAAAAAGCTACCTTTACCCACATCCACTCCTCCACATCACTCCCTCACTTCCTTGAAGCCTGGTACCTACTCCAGTCTCTGCTCAATCTAGGTCAGGTGCCTGGTGATTACAGCTCCCAGCTTTAAAGAGCCAGGCTCCAGGTACTCCAGGGTTTGATGGGATGTGCTCTTCCCAAAGCTAGGGCTACACAGAGCTCTTAGGAAGTGGGTCAGGAGTTTTTGTCAGCTTCTAGGGAAGTAGGAAGGCTCACAGATGGATCTGGGTATTTATTACAAAGAAAAACTCATCTGTAGGGTTGGCAGGAAGTAGCTGGGGAAATAAGAGGCAAAAGAAAGAGGGTCTTTTCTAAAGCCTGTCTAAATTTACACTGATTCAGCCCAAGAATCAGGGCAGTAACAACAAGATGAAAAATAAAATTTATGCCCCACTGGGGAGAGGTCCTGCAGCTGAAAAAAAAGGATTTGCCTGACTGTGTGTGGTGGAAGGAGGGAAGGATGTGGGTGGATGCCCTGCGCAGCACTGAAATGGCCCTGCTGCAGCTCAGAGTCACCCTAGGACACCCTGAAGCCCCTTCAGACCAAAGGCTGTGCCCCTGCTCGGGTTCCAGAGGGGCAGAGCAGGCGATAATGAGGATCTGTGTGTGTACTTGGAAGGAGGGCAGAGAATCTGGGCAGCAGCCAGAGCTGTGCCAGCAAGTTGTTTGCTGTGGACACGGCGGAGCTTGAGACTGGGCCAAACACACATTTAATCAATATGTTTCTGATCAGAAACAACTTCTGAGTCTGGAAAGTCATTACCACTCCTACTTCATGTCCTAGTGTCTTTCCTTGGCCTTTGGATGTGACAGCCTGGAGAGGTTTGGGTGTGAAAGGCTCTGTTGATGCAAAGGTTAATATGAGCAGCTCACACATTACTGCTCTAAGTGCCTGTGGATGGGAGAAAGCATTAAATCCATTAGTAAATTGCCAGAGCTGTCACGCTGCAAATCTGGGAAAAGTTATGTTCTGTCCTCACACCCAAAAGCCCCGGGGGAGCCCAACACCCCGAGCCTGCATCCCACAGCCCCTCTGGTGCCTTCACACAGGGGCTGCCCCAGAGCGGGGCAGAAGAGAGATTTCCTGTCCTGCAAGCTCTGCAGTCATCAGTGTCCTTCTGGGAGAGGTCTCCTGAAGCTGCTCATGGGAAACTGAGCAATTAGGAAGGAGACAGGGAGAGAAGGAGGTCTCAGTGTGGACAGCCAAGGGCCTCGTGAGCAAGGTACCCGCGGGGCCATTCGGGGCTGGGATGGGAAGTTCCCATTCCCACGTTTGGAGCTCTCACCAGCAGGCTCTGGGCTGCTCAGAACAGCTCCCTCAGCATCTCTGCAGCTGGCATCACTCCAGTGGGTACAAACAATGCAATATTTTGGGGGATAGAGGGAGGCTGACTCCACAGCCCACTGTGTGGAGATGTCCTGTTCCACTGGACAGTTCCTGATGGGAGGGAAACATTCCCAGCACCCAGAGCATGTGAGACTTCCAGCTCAGAGCAGGACAGAGCCTCGGCATGGGACAGACTGCTGCTGGTGGGACAATGAGTTTATTCCTCTTGTTTGGTGATCGAGGACCTGAGCCAGTCCTCCAGTTCACCACTAAATGCTCTGATCACCAGACTGGTGCTTCCTCAGAGCCCTGATTTTGACCAGAATGTCCAGCCCAGAGCCAAGTAATGCTTTTCTGTGCATACAGAAATGGGCAGAGAGAGAATTCTCCTAACTCAGACGCTCCAAATCTTGGAATATTGCATGTACTGAGACATGTGCTCAGTTAACCCTGTTTGACAACAACAGGAGCACAGAAAACAGCCCAGTGAGATTGCACTGCAGGATCATATCCTGGGTCTTGGGGAGATAAATAGAGGAAAATTTTTATTAAAAGACAAAAATAATTAAGATGTTTGCATGTGCTCCTTCCTTTTTTCCTCAGCTTTAACAAGCAGACAATCTTACAGTTTTTTTCTTTGTTTCTGTGGAACAAATTATCTGGGCAACTTCAGCTTTCCTTCAACAACTCTGCTGACATCTCCCAGTCACAGAAGGCTTGTGATGTGCACCTCATATCCTTAATATCTGATTAACTCTTCACTGATGATCTCCAGTTTGGAGATTTTAATGAATCCAGGAGAAAAAAAAGCCATATCCATTAACCATTACTCAAAAAAATACCAATTCCATTCCTGCTAAAGACAGCAATAAAGCACCTGCTGTTCTGCATGGACTTAGAATTTGGCTGGACAAACCTGAAAATGTATGGGAAATGTATGGGAACGTTTCCCCACTGTGGTTTAACACGGATTTGTAACATTTTCAATGAAACAACTTCCAGTTTATAGAAGTAACAGGAGAATTCTAAAGAGGTTTCACTTTGAAAACTAGAAGACAATTTTTCTTACTCACAATGCTTATTCTTTCCAGCTTATGTTGAAAATGAGAAGTATTTAATGACTTGTAAAGATTCTCAGTGCTACTGTATGAAAAATTACTTTATACTTCAGAGTTAGGGATGTGCTGTAGTTAAAATGGCTTCAGGATATCTGAATCAAACGTAACAGTGCTTGGGACAAAAATCAGGGGTTAATTCTTCCTTCCACTCCGAGGCAGAGCCGAGAGGGCAGAGATTGTGCATTGAACTCACACAGCTCTGTCCCACTGTTCAGTGTGGCCAGTGCCCCTCTTCGGAATGGTTTAGGCAGGATCTGAAGGTGTGTGTGCTGTAAATGGAATTAATACACCGGGGAAAAGGACAAGGAAATGTCTCTAGGATGCCCTTATAAATCGAGAGGTACAGAGAAACATAAAACCAACATGAACCAAAGGATTGCCAAGCCAGAACAGCCCCGAAACTGCTTTTTCCCCTCACTAACCCATATGTTTATAACCATGGAAGGCACTTTCCCAGCTCAGCTCTGGCTCTAAACCTGTGCCTTGCTCACACCCCCAGGCTGGCCTTGCCAACCAACCCCAAAGCACACGAAGACAGTTTAATGGCAGAAAGATCTACATACAATCATTGATTGGTTTTATCCTCGTATCTTCTTAATTGAGAATAATTCCAACAGAGAGAGAAGGCAAGCCCCACGCAGGAGGGCAGCCAGCAGGAGTGGATCTATTTCCAAACTAGCATCAAATTCTGACCCTGACTCTCCAGATTCCTCACTAACACACTTTTTACTGCTTCTGGAGAATGAGATTCTGAGAGTTGCCCACTGGCATGGGCCATGCTTGGGAACTGCAGCAAGCACTGTTCAGAGGCTCTCGTTTCTGGCAGCAAGCCTAATGTTATCTTTGTTTGCATAATATAGCATCTACATGGAAAACACATATGGATCCATATTTATCCATCCTTTGAACATGCACCAGGATTAATGCATTTAGGCATGCAAGACGTTCCAAATCATTAAAAGTAGGAGAAAAATCAAACCAAGAATTACACAGTTTTCCTACAGTGATGATAAATGGGAGAATTATTTTGAAGCTATTCTTCCATTTTCTTTTGAAATAAGGTAATTGGGCTCATTACCATAAAGCCTGCGGGTAAATTATTTTTCTCTGTAAGCTGGTTGCATTTTTTATGGAAAGGAAGTGTAATCATCTGAACCTAAAGTTTGCTTTGAAGGATCTGTGCTGTGGCAGGAAGAGACACACAAATCCTAAAAGGTTACTCCGTTCTACCACTCCCTGGGAAAATTAAAATTACACAGAAGTCCATTTGATTCCAAAGATAATTCTAAGCATTCCTCAGCTCTTTCCTGTCCTGGTTTAGAGACAACCTAAGTTTGAAGCCCTTCTGATCATAACACAAGGTCCAGCTCTCTCCCGTGGGCAGGGCTGGCTGGAGTGATGAAGCATTCTTGTGCAGATGGGATCGGGAGGGGACAGTTATCCTCGCTGTGACGGATTTTTTCTGATTGTCAGATCAATGCCTGACTGTTTACGTGTGGGTCTTTAAAATAGATCCAAACACTCCCAACACCCAGTGGCTGACCAGGAACAAAAAAAAGTGAAAATGAATGAATGCAACTCACCAATCTCTCTGACATCGGTGTCTTGTCTCCATCCGGCAAATGTTGTTCCAGAGCCAGCACAATACAATTGGCTATGATTGTAGCTAAAATCATGTATTCAAATGGAGTGGGGACCAGAAGTTAAAGAAGACACTGGACAATAAAAGGAGAACCCCATCCAAATCCTGTTTCTACCCACAGACCTGCATTAATTGAGCGTTCTAAGATTTCTCGTATTTTTTTAAGACATTTGGTCTCCTTGACTTCTTTGGTTCTTTCTGGGGTGTGTTTGGAACAGAAGTAGGCAATTGTCTCCTCTCTCCTTTGAGAGAGTTAGAGACTCAGACACAATCTGAGCTGTTCAAGGAATCTGGGAGCAAGAAAGTGAACAGTCCAAAGGAAATGAAAAACTATTAATACATATTGATTTTCAATGAGATTGATAAGGTAAATTGCCTCCGAATAGATTACACAGCTAAACACACAATCTGCTGAATTTTTCTTCAGAAACATTTAACTTCAGCACATGGTGCAAATAAGTGATGGGCATGAAAAGTTCAATTTAGAGTACCTACCCTGGTCTAAAACATGAATTACTGCTCGATTGCAATGCCCGCTCTCAGTGAGAATAAAACCCTCCGTGCCCTTTGGGGATGTAGGAGGGAAGTGGGAAGGGAAAAGAATCCAAATCTGGGACCAGGTCCCCCCTTGCTTTTTGCCACCGTGTCCCACCCTGAGCTGTGCTGAGCCCCAGCTCTCCCAGGGTGGAGCCGTGCCACAGGCGGCAGCCGGGGCTGAGCGGCTCTGCTCAGCACCACGGGGAGAAGGACCCAGCACCACGGAGAGATGGACCCAGCACCGCGGGGAGAAGGACCCAGCACCATGGAGAGATGGACCCAGCACCGCGGGGAGATGGACCCAGCACCATGGAGAGATGGATCCAGCACCGCAGGGAGAAGGACCCAGCACCACAGAGAGACGGGCTCAGCACCATGGACAGATGGACCCAGCACCACAGAGAGACGGGCTCAGCACCATGGACAGATGGACCCAGCACCACAGAGAGACGGGCTCAGCACCACGGAGAGATGGACCCAGCACCATGGAGAGATGGACCCAGCACCACAGGGAGATGGAGCCAGCACCACAGGGAGATGGAGCCAGCACCACAGGGAGATGGAGCCAGCACCACAGGGAGATGGAGCCAGCACCACAGGGAGATGGAGCCAGCACCACAGGGAGATGGAGCCAGCACCATGGAGAGATGGACCCAGCACCGTGGAGAGATGGATCCAACACCATGGAGAGATGGACCCAGCACCGCGGAGAGATGGACTCAGCACCACGGGGAGATGGACCCAGCACCATGGAGAGATGGAGCCAGCACCGCGGAGAGCTCAGCTCAACATCACAGGGAGCTCCTCTGAGCACCGCGGAGAGCTCAGCTCAGCACCAGGGACAGCGCCGAGCCGCACCGCAGACACAACACCCTGGAGGGCTCAGCTCAGCACCGCCAAGAGCTCGGTTTGGCAGCGTGGAGAGATTGGTTCAGCATCGCAGGGAGCTCAGCTCAGGACCGTGGTCAGCTTGGCTCAGCACCACCATAAACCCGGCTTAGCACCACCATGAGCTCAGCTCAGCACCATGGTCAGGTCAGCTCAGGACTGTGGCCAGCCTGACTTCAGAACCATGGTCAGCTCAGCTTAGCACCGCGGTCCACCCAGCTTCAGCGCCGTGGTCAGCTCAGCTCAGCAGTATGGTCAGCCTGGCTTCAAAGCCATGGTCAGCTCAGCTCAACACCGTGATAAGCTCATCCCAGCGCTGTGCTCAGCTCAGCTCAGCAGCACCATCAGCTCAGCTCAAGCACTATGGTCAGCCCGGGTACAGAACCGCAGTCGGCTCGGCTCAGCACCACGNCCGCCGCTCCGGCGCGCGGAAGGGCCGGTGGCTCCGCCGGTCCCGCCGGCTCCGCAGCACTGGGGGTCCCCTCCCCACATCCCCCGGAAAGATGCAGCCGAATCGTCCGAGAGGCAGGAGAGGGAAAGACTGAGTCTAGCCGCGCAGTCAAGGCGATGCTCTGCCTGTCACCGGGGGTTTGGGGCTTGTTTATCCGGACTTAAATGCAGGGAAAGAGAAATGGATGAGGAAATGCAGCAATCGCTGGGATTGTATAATATGGACAGAAAGATCAATACGTGTTTGTGTGTGTTCAGAGAGAAGGGAACTGGTGTATTTTTCCTGTTAGCCCCTCAGGAAGTGAAAACTGGGGAAGTCTAAGCAGGAGCTGGCCTCTGTGGCAACTGAAAGTGTTGCTAGGAGGCTGGGAGGAGGCCCTGCTGCTGTTAGCTGAGGATTAATAGGGGTGTGATATGAAATGAAAGGAAAACAACCGGCTCCCCTGAGACCCCCAGTGTAAAGCACTCCTGTCCACACACACACACACAAAATCTGCTCCCAGGGAGCCTCAGCCTGCTCCCCTCTGCTCACGGCTTACAACCATCATTCCGAGCAAAGCCCCCTTCTCACTGCAGCTCACTTGGCCTGGGAGCTGGGTCTCAGACAGAAAGCATCTGCCCCTTTCACAATACAGCAGATGATCCCTCTCCCCACTTACTGCCTCCTTCTCCAACAAGGCTTTGCTAATTTTATTTTTTTTTTTTTCGTGCAGTGTAAGCTTAGGCTATGCACCTAATCAAAGTGCCATGATTCATGTTGATTCGAATGGATTCCAGAGGGGATGTGCTAAAACCGAGCTGCAATGATCGCATTCCTGGGATTTACCTGGGCTGTCAATGCCCCCTACTATCAATGCAGCTTCAATGCTAAGGTGTCACCATTTTATCCCACATTCTTTCTTCTATTCACAGGAAGACAGAAGAGTTGAAAGGTTCCAAGATGGAAATAAAAATCAGGATTCACGGGCACGAATCTCACAGAACCTGACTTGAATTGTAGGAAATGTCAATCCATGCACCTGTACATCTCACCCCTAAAGACACCCTGACATGGCTTACACACACCCCTGGCACCAAGCACACCAAAAGCACCCTCGGTGCTCCCACGGCAGTGATTCCCTGATTCCCTGATTGATTCCCTGATTCCCGTATTCCCATATTCCCATATTCCCACTGCCACGGCCGTGCATCATGTCGGGCACACGGCTCCCCGGCACACACACCCATCGCACAGCCCCATCACAACGTCTGCATCAGCACCAGACACTCGCCCTGCGCTGCCTGGAGGGGTCTCTGCCCCTCAGCCTCCCTCTCCCCCTCCCCACCTTCCCCCCCGTGCCCACCCCGCCTCCCTGAAAGGATATGGCCACTCTGTTATTCGCTTGGCGTATTTCCGTATAACATTATCTTCACTGAAGATGAAGAGGGATCTGTTGACTGTGAAGCAGTTCTGTTTGACAGGGATGGGGTTGTAGAGAGCCATAGTCCTGGCTCTCTGAGCCATCGACTGTTTATACATCCTTTGGCCGGCTTGGGGGCCACCTTGCCGGCTGCTCCCTCTTCCAGCCCCGGCCGGCCCTCCACCTCCATAGCGGGTTGGCAGATCATCCCCAAACCGAGCCATCCTCGCAGTGCACGGAGCCGGGCGCTACAATCCAAACTGGCAGCCGAGGCGAGAGGAAGACGCATCACAGCGCGCAGCACTTCTCCCTCCGGGGGCTTCAGTTGCGGGATCGGGATCGATCGCAGCAAAAATAGATCGATATATAATAAAACAAAAAATATCCCTTTTCCTTCCTCCACCCCCTGCGCTTCCCCGCCGCTGTGGCTGCCCGGGGGTAGGAGGAAGGCGCCGGGGCTCCGCTCAGCTCCCCGCACAGGTGGCCTCTCTTCGGCCCGACCTCATGGCCGGGGCGGCGGGGGGTGGCCGCGGTGGCCGCGGTCCCTTCAGCGACGGGGCGCTGGGCTGGGAAGGGGCTGCGCTGCTGCCGTGNCGCCCACCCCGGTAAATACGGCGGAGCCGCGGCCACTCCCCGGGGGAAGGAGGGCTCGATCCCCCCCCGCCCCTGCGCAGCGCTCCGCGGGCGCGCAGAGCCCCGGCCGGGGCTGCCGCCGCTTGGATGGGTGGGGGGCACTGGCGAGGCAGCCCCCGCGCCTGCGCGCCGCTGCCCAGATGTGCACGGCCCAGATGTGCACGGCCCAGATGTGCGCTGCCCAGACGTGCACGGCCCAGCTGCTGCCCCCGCGGGTTCCCCAAGCCGCGGCGCGGGCAGCGCTGGGCAGCGCAGCTCCCATCACCCCGCCTGTGCCCTCAGAACCCCGCGGACGCCGAGGGTGGGGGGGTCACAGTGTGAAATGGGGTGCGCCGAGAGGGGGGTGCTCAGCTGGCAGCCCCCGGGGGCTCGGGGCCGGGCACGGGCGGATGCGGTCCCCGCAGCGCTCCCGGGGCTGGGGCGGTGCGGGGATGTGCGGCACGGGCTGGCTGCGAGCGGAGCTGCGCCCTTCTGCACAACTTACTTTGTTTCTCCTTGGTTTGAATGACTCCTGCAGAGCGCTGGATACCTTTAATCCTGTATTTATGGATGAAATCCTTTAATCCTGTTTATTCCAACACCCTCTGTTGCTTCCCTCCAGCACAAGTCAGAGAGATAACTCCTCCTTGTTCCTGGAGCGCCGCACGGCAACAGCCACTGCAGTAGCTGGCGAGGAAATGCTCTTGTATTTTAGGCTAAATTTGGGATAGAAACTATTAACTTTGAGAAGGGACCCTCCGGAGAAGTCAGGGCTGTCAACAGGAGGACATTTTCACTTGCTCCACAGCAAGGAGAGCCTGGACGCTGCCGCTAACGTGGTTTTTGCCTTAGTCATCCAAGCTCAGTGCAAAACCAACCCACCGAGCCGGCGAGCCTGGAGCAGTAACATCTGCTGGCTTCAGGAGCCAGTCAGAGGGCTGGCAGCAGCCACAAGTGACACAAATAAGGTCTGGCAAGACGCAAAGGGCGACTCTCCGGAAGGAGCTGGCTCCTTGCGCCGGGGCTTGGTGTCTGAAGGGCTCTCGCACACTGCAGCACAGCCGGGAGACGCTCCCGGAGGCGGCACCCGCAGCCGAGGGGAGCCGGGAGCGGCTCTAACGCGCGGAAAACAGCGAGGGAAGGAGGTGAATCACATCCTGCTGCCCCAGGGTCGCACGCAGCAGGAACAGCCAGCCCCCGACGCGGACAGGGGTCTGCCAGCCCTGCGAACCAGGGCAGCGAGAAGCAGCTCCAGTCTGGAGGTTGCCTTCCCCTGCACTTGCTGGTAATGCAATAAAAGACCTTTTTCCCCTCCCCAGGTTTGGGTAATTTGCAGATTAAGCTGAGTGCTGGAGTCTTTGGGAAAAACTTCGCCCGGAGACAGATGCTGGAGTGGTTCAGCATCCCTGTTCCGCTCAGACAGCCCCTGGGCAGAGATTCAAACGAGTGTTTCCTCCTAGGAGTCTTCACCCCTGAGCCCTGCTGAGCTGATCCACACGAATGGCAAAGTTCCCTTATTTTGTGGGTGGGGAAGGAGGGTGCAGGGAGCTCTTCTTTCTTTAAAATTTTCCCTAAAAAACATTTTTATCCTCACTGCATTGTATTCTATGATGGATTTATCTTTCACCTGAAAGTCAAGTTTCTCCCAGCTGACTTATTTACTCATTTCATTTTTATTAAACTTACTTAGTGGTTTAATTTTTCACTTCTGTGCTGGCCACTACATCTCCTACATCCTTTTTCAGTGGAAAAACCTGAGTTTTTCTCAGTGACTACTAGAAGAGGAAATACCATTTTCAATAACCCCTCACCTCTCCAGATGGAAATCAGTATATGGAGAAAAAATACATTGGTTTCCACAAACCTTCATCCTCCTGTGCTTACAGAATCGGGGGAATGATGACACAAAAGCTATGAAAAGAAAAAAAAAATTAAAAAATGAAAGTTGTCTTTTGCATCAGGTCTTATTGAGAATCAGGGAAAATCCTGACCTCCACGTCCCCTTCTCTCCTCCTACAGCCACCAAACCACTCTGCCTCTCCCAGAGCAAACTCCCCTCCACAGCACTGCAGTGAAATCAGCAGCCAGGGTGGTGGGGGTGTTTGTGACAGCCAGAAAATGATGTGAGCGTGTCGTGAGGATGCTCTGTTAAACCACTTTGCCCTTTCCTCAATCTGCATGCTCAGGGCTTTTTTCCTGGATTGTTTTTTTTTTTTTTTTTTTTTTCACACCCTGAGGAAGATCACGCAGACCTTAAGCATTGAAAGCCTTAAAGAAGAGAAGGAGATTGCAATTGCAAGGATTATTTGGCTTTGAGAGGGGAAGCGTCAGGATTTAGTTGGGCTTTTTAAGATTAGGAGAAAAGCAGGGGAGTTAAGAGAAAGCAAAAAATTTGGAGCACCGAAACAGGTCAGACATCCATAATCTCTCATTACAGGATGGCAAAGAGCATTCCATGGAAAATTCTAAAAATGGACTCGGTCATGAGTGACTCCTTGCAAGCCCCGAAGACAGAGGTGAGTAAATCACTCTGCTCTCCAGCACTGCTTAGCAAGGAGCCTTCCTCCTCCCCGAGCAGCTTTGCCAGGCAACCGAGCGTTTCCCTGGACTTTCACTCCCATCCCAAGGCTGAGGCAGGTGACTGGGCTTAATGGAGCAGCACTTCCATCTGGCAAGGCACAGTCAGGGCAGAGGAAATGGCCCGGAATGGCCCGGAATGGCCCGAGTGTTTTTTTCAGGTGCCCGGGGCTCGGGGCTCAGGGCAAGCACCCGTGGCTGTTTGTTTGCCCCGGCAGGGAGCTCCCAGGAGCTGCTGGGACAGTCTGGATCCATCTCTGGGGGGGGTTCTGGGTAAATCACAAAGTGGATTTCCAGCTTGCTGTGCTCCAGAGGCTTCCAGCATGAGGGGCTGTGGCTGAAATTTAGGGACAGAACCCCAACATCCCCCTCTGAGCAGGACAGAGGGGGGACTTTTGCAAAAACAGCAGCAGGAAAGAAGATTCCTTCCTTTAAGGGAGGAAAGGACTCCCACCATGCCCTCACTTCCCCAGATCCTGCTCTGCACCTGGAGTAGCTCGGAGGGAAGGTCAAAGCTCCCCAGCACACCTTTTGTCCAGGTGAGCTCAGGGAACTGCAGGTAGGCTGTTATTTACTCAGAATTTGCAAGGCTGAGGAACAGAGGAGCCTTTTCAATCCCATCTTGAGACTCTGGATCCAGGGTATTGCCAAGCAGAGCAGTTCCCAGGAGCACATTTCCTTTAAAAATAAACAAACAACCCAGACTGCACATCTCCTTCCAGCCCACAGGAAGGTTCAGAGCTTCAGGCCAAGAAAAGCAGCTTCCCAAGGTGCTCCTGGCCAGGGATTTCTGCTCTCCTCACTCCCATTTTGCACCAGCTGTGATGGAGGAAAATCCTGCTGCCATGCAGGCAGGGGAAATTGTTAAAGCTGGCACTCGGGTCTGCCAGAGGATGTAAAATGTCTTTGTGTAAAATCCATGAGGAAGATGCTCTGATACTTTTTCTCGACAATAAGAGTGAATAAAGGGAAAAGAGGCCTTTTGAAGATACAGCTCCTCCTATGCAAGTCCTGATCATGGCATTGTGTCCTAAACCCTCAGGCCAATTACCCTCAGCTGCTGCACAAACGTGGAGCAAGAGAGACCCTGAGCTCATCGCTTGGGGTGGGAGCACTGCTGGTTCCCCCTCTCCACGGGGGGCTTCACAGGCCCCCCCAGGCTGGAACCATCCCAACCCCACAGCACCACGCAGCTCTCCCAGGCCACCACAGACCAAGGGTTGTGTTTAAAGAATCAGCTGAAGTGGATTTGAGGAAAGGGGAATGGAGGCAGGGCAGGGAGAGAGAGCAGGAGCTGGCAGTCCCTGCTCAGCACCTTCCCCACGTCACCTCCCCAGCCTGGGTGAACCCCAGGGGACCCGGGGCTGTTGTGCTCCTGTTCCTCCTGAACTGAATTCCTTCGTAGGTGGATCACGACTCCAAACCCAGCTGCTGGCTGTGGCAGGAGCCAGCTGAGTGCAGGCCCAGGTAGCTCAAAAATGAGATTTTCAGCTCAGAAAATACTTCAACAAGCAGGACCAATGTTTGAACAACACCATGCCGGAAAATTCACAGGAAATAACTGGGAAATCCCAGGACACAGGAACACAAAGCTGCCCATGGGTTGAGGAGGGACAAGAAACCTCAGTGGTGCTCAGAGTTCCCTTCTGAGCTCTGGCACTACCAGAGCAGGGTTTGCTCTGTGGCAAAGCAACACGTTTGCACACAGACAGTGCCTGTGGCAGGGAACTGTGAGAAGGTGAGAGATAAAAGGGACTTTAAAATATATCAGGCTTCATATTTTTATTTTCCACAGCATTTCTAAGATCATTTCTACCCCATTGGTCACCAAGACCAGCCAGCAGGGAAAGACAACTTCACACCTTCTCTTCCATTATTTGGACCTCAGTTTAACTGAGGACTTGAGCACCAGGAGAGGGAGATTTGGGGAGTCTTTGCCTGTCTTTCAGTACATATCTGTCTTTGGTAAATGATTAGACATCTAATCCTCCTTAAGATTCAGGTCTCTCCTCTCCTTAGGCTCTTCTGAACATTTTCCTGGATGCTTCTCAGCATCTCTATGTCATAACAGCTTTTCAAATCTGACTTTCTCTGAACTCGAGTCGTGTACAGGCTCAGCTCTGCATGAGCTTCACTCTGGAAATCCAAGAGGCAGAAGCATCCTAAGCACTGACAGAGCACCAGGTCCAGATCTGGAGCCAGATAGGCAAAAGAGTCAGAGGAATTTGGGAATTTCACCAGTCACTTGCCCAAAGGTTAAGGCAAGCTGAAGACAAAAGCCCAGCCCTTCTGTGCTTGTCCCCCACAGGAGCTTGCTGGACATTACTCAAGGCTCCCACTGCAGCAGGAGTCACACCCTGCCTGGGTTATTTTCAGTGTTGTTACTGATTAAAGACCAAGAGCTTTTCATCTTCTCAGTGATGGGCAAGAGAAACTTTTCAGGCATAGAAGAGAAATGAACAGCCAGGGAAACAGCTCCATGCTCACAGCTGCCACGTTTTGGGATGAAATGCCCCAAGACAAAATGCAGGAGAGCCCAGATGCCCAAAGGTCTCCAAAGTTTTGAAGAACTTGGGGACTGAAGAGCACACAAGGAGAGCACCACATTTCAAAGCCTTCTCCTTCCTCAGCTGCAGGACGGCTGGAATTGAGGGAGAAAATAGAGCCCTGCAGCTGCCATGCAGGTTTCTGCACCCAACAGCTGCAAAAATGTGGGCAAAATGTGTTTGCAACATCAGTGATCGGGCTCTGGCTTATGCCACACACCTGAGCGAGGGCATGGAGGGGGAACAGAGAACCTCTATGGTGTTTCCTTGTGATAAAAAAAAAGAGCCTTTGCTCTGGAGCAGCTGAAATCAGCTGGCTGGGCAAGCCCAGCTCCCAGCAGGCATCACCGTGGAGCAGAGAACAACCTGGAGCACTGACAGCACCAATTTCTGCAGCTGCAGGCAGTGAGAGTTCACCTTCGTCCTTCACCCTCTGGAAATGCAGGTGCAGCTCGAGCCAGGGTGGTGGCACCCACCTCACACGTCTGCAGGAAAACATCCCAGGGAAATGTTCCCAGGACTGTCTTTGAATCCATCCCAAATACTCCCATTTTCAAGTTGGTTTTGACCTTTTTAACTAGGAAAGGGAATAGAGTTTAGTGCCACGTGGTCAGATGGCAGAAACCAAGGATCAGTCTCCCAAAAGGCCTCTTCAGTTCATTATGGCACAACCATAATAGATCATGCATGCAAAAATGTGGGCAAGGTGCCTTGAAAATTGGGTATTTAATTAACTTTTCCTGGATGAGGTTGCAGATACCTTTACTCACATGTGGCACACAAAGGCAGGGCAGTGGTAACTTCTGCCCTTCTCGCAAGCCCTGCAGGTGCAGGAGTTGTTGTGGCCAATGTGTTGCTGTTTGTGCTCTTACAGAGCTGAGGTTTGCTGGCCAAGTGCTGAAACCAGAGCCAGGACACCTGGGGGTCCCCAAGGCTTTGTCACGAGCACTTTTAGCACCCCCGGGCACACAGCCACACCTCCAGCCTTTAAATCACCGTTTCCCCATCTCAAAACAGGCATCAAGATTCCTTTGCTGGTGTTTTCCCTGTTCCAGCTGTTCCATGATCCTGGGATGTTCTCTCCTCCTCTGCAGAGTGCTCAGCTCAGCGAGGCTTCAGACCCTCCCGGGACCTCCAGTCCACCTAAGACACCAATTCAAGGTCTGATGGAGTGCTCAATGAGCTGCAGTTAATGGGGGAATGGCTGTCACTCTGTCTGGGACTGCATCAGGAGCCATGCAGCAAGCACAGATAATAGGAATTTTTTTTTTTAAAAAGCAATGCCCACTGCACAGCCTTCTAAACCTGAAAGGTTAATGCACACGGAAAGGGAGAAACACAATAAAAAGCTCTGCAGCTACAGATTAACTCTCACTTCCTAGAATCTGTTATTGTTATTAAGGAAGATATTGAGAGGCAGGAATAAGAGCTGGCTGCCCTACTTCCACTGCCTTGCTCTGGGAGTTGGGGTTTGGGTTTGCTTTTACGCCTTTCAGTCTCTCCCCCATTTGTTTTTTTCCAAACCTGCAGTGAAATGCAAAGGACAACGACTTTGAGAAGCAGCCTGAAAGCTGAATAACATCGACAGGCAGGGAATCCCCCAGGCTTGGGGCAGGTTCGAGCTTCAGAAAGCAGCTCCCCCTTCCCCAAAATCTGTGGCCAGGCAGGAGGAGGCGGAGGGCGCCCAAGGCTGCCCGGAGACGGCTCCGGCTGAAGCCTCAAATCCATCAGGCAGCCGATCGGTTTAGCTCGGGTGCTCCTTGTTTGTTCAGCTAATGGTGAAAGCTATGTCCACATTCCCGACTGAATTAAGTATTCAGCTATTTTATAGACACAGTAAGTCGGTCAGCCTTAGCCTCAGTAATTAGGGCTTACTGTTTAATTAATCTCTTGTGGTCACACAGAGTCTCTATCACTCTCTCTGTTGGCTCGCACGGCACAGGGAGGAGAGGCTGAGGAACAGGAGGAGTTAATCCCTTAAACTGATCCCCAGTGCACAGACGGGAAGGAAAGGGGGGAAGGGGAGCTGCTCTCTCTCGCTGATGGGAGAAGATCGGGATTACGGGTCAGCAAAAGGCCTCAGGGTGCGCTGAGCTCGCAGCCCGGGTCACAGCCCGACAGCGACAGGGCACAGCCCCGGGGCCGCGCTGGCTGCGGCGGGGAAGGCGCGACCTGCCCCAGCTTTGCTGAGCTCCCGGGGCTGCGCCTCCCCCTTCCCGCAGCCTCCCAGGGCCGATCCAGGGGACCCCGGACACCTGAGGAGTCCCACCGCTGGCAGCGCCACGGAACCAGGGGCAGCTGCGGCCCAAGGCTCAGGCAGGGGCCACGTTTGCACTCGCTGCAAACGGGAGCGTGTGAGGGGGTCAGAGCTCCTCAGGAAATAGAAACACGGAATTTTTAGGTTGGAAAATACCTCTAAAGTCACCGAGTCCAGCCGTTCACCCAGCACTGCCAAGGCCACCATGCCCCCAAGCGACACATCCACAGGACTTTTAAATCCCTTCAGGGGATTTAAAACCACCTCTCCGGGCAGCCTATTCCAGTCCTTGACACCCTCGGAGAGAAGCAATTTTCCCTCAATCAGCTCCCAGTGTGCTGGAACAGGGGGGAACTGTCAAAGGACCGAGATTACCGCATTGAAGTGGTAAATAAAGCATGTGAGGGTTTTATACGAGTTAGAGAGGCAGCAGGGAGGGGCTAAGAGGGTGCTAATTAGTGTCGATCCCAAATACATAAGCAGGTGATCACCCGCATTTTTAGGTACTTTTCCCTTTCAGGATACCAAGGAAAAGATTCTGGAAATGCAAGAGGTCCCGTGGAGGGCCAGTAGCACACGCTGCCCTGAGCTGGTGGCAGAGGGACAGAAACCCAGAGAGGGTCGGGGCTCCCCGGACAGCGCGGAGCTGCTGGGAGAGGACGGGGAAAAGCCTCGGAGGAAATAATCACCCCCAACCTGCGCCTCTCCCCTGCCCGGTCCCAGGACACCGAGACGGGCACCCCTGCGACAGAGACCACCCTGAGCGCCAGCCCCGGCCAGGGGGGAGCACTGCCCATCCTTGTCCAACCCCAAGGAGCGCCTGCATCCCGCAGAATCCACTCCGCAGCCCCGGGAGCGGCGGGACCCGCTGGGGCTGGAGCCGCCCGCCGCATCCTCGGGAGTTTTCTGGGGCTCCAGCGCCCTCTGCTCCGGCACGGGCAGAACTGAAACTCCGCTCACCCCTCGCGGGGCAGTGGGGCAGGGGCTGGGGTGCCACCCAGCCACAGCCACGGCCGGGGGTGGCTTCCCTCAGTGCCACCCTGACTGTCACCTGCGGCTCTCCCCGCCGCCACCCGCCAGCGCAGCCCTGGCACCCAGCAGGGCGGCCTCGTCAACGAGGCAGCTTTCTGTCTTAGGCTTTGAAAGCCAGATTATTTGCCAGGGAAATCGCCAGGGGAGGTGTCCCCCCAGCCGGGGCACAGCGGCTCTTCGGGGCTCCGGGGGCATCTCTGCTGCCAGCACGGCTCTGGCTCCATCGGGAGCAGGACACAGCCTCGGGGCTGGCGCTGGATGGAGCAGCTGCCCCCGCCGCGTGCCAGCTCCTCCACCCCCGGCACGGCCACAGCGGCTCCTTCAGGTGTTCTCAGAGCTATCTGCTCCCTTTCTGCCCATTCCCCCCGGCCCCGGGAGAGGCAGGAGCGGGAGCAGGGCACCCACTGCCCACCCTGAGAAAAATTTCTGGTGGAAACTTCGTGCCTTCAAGTCTTGAGAGGACCCCAAATTTAGGGAGCAGCTGGGCAGGGGGGACACCTGGACATCTCCACCCAAATCTGCACACCAAGTTTCCAGCAGAAATTTTTCCTCCATTTCTGAACGCCCACCTCTGTTCATGGCTGGATCCACCCAAGCCTTCCCCACGCCAGGAGAATCAGTCACACACTCACAGCCAGCCACAGTCAGGGGTGAGGCACTCCCAACACCATGCACCCTGTTAGGAGCTCCTGATGCCTTGAAACACAGGCACCATCACCTCCTCTGACCCAGAAAAACTGAGAACAGCCTCGAGCAGAGAGCAAATAAATTCAGATTCAAGAAATAAGCACGACAGAAACAGTTCAGAATGCACAGCCATGTCCTGCTGGGTAGTTGGTGGTAAAGTTGCACCTTTCTTCATATTTCCCCCAGTTTTCCCCAGATAATCTCTATGTTAGGCACTTATCTCTTCCCTTATACCCAGTACATGCTCAGTCTGGGCTCCCAAAGTTCAAACAACAACAAAACTAAAGAAAAAACCTGAAATGTTGCTATTTACATAGATATATATGTATTAAATACACAAATGTGTATTTATGTGTTCAGCCCTGGATTCTGTCAGGCCAGGCCAGGTTTCTCCTCAGAACTGAGGGAGGGCTGGCAGCACTTCTCCCCATGACAGGGCTGTTTGGAGGAGGGACAGCCCAAAATCCCCATCAACAGCTTCCATAAAGCCCTGCCAGGTGCCAAGCAGACACTGGGGCACCACCAGAGCCTTCAGGCAGTGCCATCACAGGTGGCATTAGGGGCCAGCAGGTGACCAGAGCCTGCTGCCACCACCCAGCGCCAGGACACGAGGAGGTGGCACCTCAGGAGCACGGCTGCTGATTTATGATGCACTCAGGACTCTCCAAAGGCATTATTTATCTGCATTACTGAGAGGACTTAATTATTCCTCCTCACATCAGAGGAGACACTGAGAGCTTCTGTTGCTGAGAAAATCATTTTAATCAGCAAACAGAGCACACGCCACCACCAAACATTTATTTCTTCAGATGGCTGAAGAGTTGATGTTTCCAGCCTCGCTGGGTACAGCTGCTCGTGCCTCAACTGCACAGGCTGGCCCCGAAAGGAGGGAAAAACTGCCCAAATGCAGCAGAGCTGAGCAAGCTTTTCCCAGGGACTGCTGCAGGAGAGGCCCAGCAATGCCAGAAAATGGGAAATTGGAGGAAGAAACCACAGCTGACAATTTCACAGCACGAGAACTGGCAGGAACGGGGGTTAAAAACAATAAATAAAGTGAAGCAAAGCAGATTTAGGACCAGGAAGGCCATTTTCTTGTCTCAGCTTTGGCAGCAAGTGGAGCCCAGTGGTCAGAGAGGGGCCTTGAAGGGATCTGGCAGCTTTTCACAAGCACTAAACCCACTGCCAGCTTCTGGAACACAAACACACTGTCAGTGTCCCTAAAGCATTTCCATCTTTAAAAATCGAGGCAAAGCTTCAAGAAGTGTTTGTAGCCCCGTGGGATTCCCACAAGCACCTCAGCAAGAGGCACCCAACTCCTGGAGCTCCAAGGCTTTTTACATCTGACTGCAGGTTTTTTTGCAAGACAAAAGTGAATGTAATTCAGAAAACCTGTGGGATTCCAAAGGGAGGTTACATGCATTTTTAAAGGTTCAATTCAAGCCCATGCTTGCATTATTATTTATATTACAAAGCAACTTCCATTAGATTATTACTCCTGTGCCATCACTTGGTTTTCTGCAATCACAGAAATTCTCCACAGTCTTAAAATAACAAGAAACTCTATTATGGTCTGAACCAAAAAAATTCCAAGCCCCACAGCCTCTGTGTCTCTCCTTGGCAGTTACCCCAGCTCAGTCTGCTTCAGGACTTGGACTTTTCCTGGAGGAAGAAAACTGGAAAATCCAGGGAGAGCTGGCACTCCTGGCCCAGCTGCAGAGGGTGAGCTGGGCAGGAGCCCATGCAGCACAACTTTCACTCTGCCTTTCCTGCCCAGTGTCTGATGTTTTCCTGAAGATCCAAGAAACCTCTGTGATCCTCAGATCAAATATTCCTTCAGTGAGCTTTGGATGCAGCCAGGGCCGCTCCTCTCCTCAGGTTGGGTTTTTGCCTCTCCCTCCCCGTGCTCCTGTCGAGTGATGGTGTTTGCTGTTCCTTGGAGAAATCCAGATGTACAGCCAGGATTTGCAGCACTGGCATTTCTGCCAGTTAAACACAGTAATTACAGCTCCCAAGCCTTCAGGGGAGGGACAGCTTCCCTGCCAGGGAATGGGGATTTCAGAATCCTCTTGACATCCTCTCCTGGAACGTGAGAATTGGAGGGATCATCACTTGGGTGCAATGGAAATAAGAATTCCTGCCAGGGAGCTGAGTGGTCAGCTCAGCTCCCAGCACTGCCACCACCCCATGGGTCATTTGTCCAGTGAGGAATGAAGGCCAAAACCACCAGGAGCAGGGGTCAGTCGATGACCAGAAGGGTTTGGTGAGAGCAGACTGAGTTCTTTACAATTTAGAGCAACAAGGACAGAGTTCAGAACCACAGGGGCTGCTGCTGGAGCAGGATTTGGGTAGCTGAGTAAAGCTGGTGGCACCTCCTGCACAGGCAGCAAGGTCGTGGCAGTGTCCTCAAAACACCCCTGACAAGTCCCCCTTGGTTTTGGGGGCTGAGCTGAGTGGGAACAAAGGGGAATGGAACATCCTTGTGCTCCCAAAGCTGCCAGGATCACTCCCTGCTCCCAAAGAGCCCCTCAGACTGGGGTTTGGGGGAACACAGCCCAGATGAGCCCCACTGAACACAGCACAAGCAGGGCAGGAAAAGGAGCACAGCATGGAACAGGCAGCCAGGCCCACACAGGCTGATTCTTCTGTCCAGAAAGCACCCAGGGAGCAGCTCACCTTGCAGGAAAGGTGGTTCCCAAAAGCAGGGAGAGCTGGGAGCAGCGTGAATTGAATCCCAGCAGCAGCAAAGGGCACAAACTGGGGCAGTCACCAGTGAAACCAATCCCATATAAACCAGCAAACATGCTGGGATGATTTACAGTGCCTGGGAAGAGGCAATCTGAGAGGAACGTGACCATTTTACCCACACTGAGGTGTCACCCCCTGCTGGGATGTGGGACAGCCCTGCAGGATATTTGTGAACAGTTCTGCTCTTCCATTTACTCCCAGCTCCAGCAGCCTCCCCTGCAAACACCAGGTCCAGCCCACGCTCACACTGCCAGTGGTCCTCATCCCTCCAGTTCCCAACATTTCCAAGTGCCTTGTTCACTTTATAGGTAACCAGAACAACAATTAACAACAACAACAAATCAGTATTGTAATCAGAAATTGGTTGCTTGCTCTAGCCCTGAAACATTCAGTAACACCCAATATCTGAGCAGCCCAGTCACTGTTTAGAATATTTCTCTCTAGTGGGTCTGTACTGTTCCTATTTCAGATGGTTTATGAAAGGATTAGTTCTTGGGAACAGCTGCATTTCTCACTTCACTGAGAAATAAACACATCAGGCTGGCTCTGCAAGTGGCATAAAAGCAAAAGAGCTCAGTACTTCCCACGTGTTGTTCCCTCTCATCCCACCTTGGGGCTCTACAAGCCCTCTCCCTGCTCAGAAAGTGATTGGGGTTTGGGACTGATCCCAAATATCATGGGATCATAGAATCACAGAGTGCTTTGGGGTGGAAGGGACCTTAAAACTCATCCCATTCCACCCCTTGCCATGGGCAGGGACACCTCCCACTGTCCCAGGCTGCTCCAGCCCTGTCCAGCCTGGCCTTGGGCACTGCCAGGGATCCAGGGGCAGCCCCAGCTGCTCTGGGCACCCTGTGCCAGGGCATCCCCTCCCACCCCAGGGAAGGATTTTTTTCCCATATCCAGCTAAATTTACTCTTTCAGTTTGAAGCTGTAGCTGGAGGACCATCAGGCTGCATCCTCATTCCTTCCCTTGTTGTCTTCTCCTCTTGTTAGGTCCTGAAGGAACAGCCAAAAATAACCCTGGCCAAGCCCGCTGGGCTGTCAGGGACCTGCAGGACACAGCCCATGTGAGGCTGCAATCCAGCAAGTGTTTGGCACCCTGATCTCGGGGGCAGGGGGGGCTTTTTTCTGGGCTGTGAACAAAAACAGCTTCTTAATTAAGCCCTGGATATTGATTTCATTTTCATCCTATTAACTGCCTTGCCCTACATGGGTTTGCAACACTCTGTAGGATTCCCCTTGCCCCCACTCTGTGTAGACACAAATTGCCAAGATAAAAAAGCTTCATTAGTCCCATCTACTCTTCAAGCACCCATTTCTTTATATTTTTTTTGCTTTCAAGTGCTCATAAAAGAGGCTCCTTGACAGCTTCCAGACCTGCATCTCTCCAGCAGAGCGAAGATTCATGAACCAACATCAAGAGCTCAGCTACTTTGCAAAGAGAAGGAGGGAAAAAAGCCTCTGCACAACCCCTAAAGAAACCCAAGTTCTGAGTTCCCTCATGTGTGGGGAGCTGGAGGTCTCAGAACAGCAAAACCCCCGAGCTAATGGCACTTGTTGATCTTTTTTTGTTGTTAAACAGTAGCAACAATTTGGTACTCAGTGATGAGTAAATATTCCTGTCATCCAAATCTGGGAGTTGCCCTGAAATGCAGCTGGAGAAAGCAAAGAGCCTGACCCTTGTTGGTCTCAATACCAGAGGAAAGTCAAAGAAGAATAATCAGTAACCTGAAGAGTGAAATTTAGTTTCTCTACCACAAATATCTGGCTTTAAAACACAGGGCTGATCTCCAGCCTTCTGGTAAAGCTTCACGTTGGGATCTGGGTTGTTTTTCCACAGCAGAGCTGAGCTGGATCATCTGCCCCATTCCAGGCACTGCTTTGGTGTTTACACTGATTCAGGAATTAGCCTGGAAATCATTGCATGTGCCAAGGGAAGTGGCAGCGAGGACTGGCTGCAGGAGAGGCACCCGAGCTCTGCGTCGCAGTCCAGATTCTTCCTTCTCTGCTCTGTTTCACGAAGTAAAGCTCAAAAACATCAAACCAGCCTCTCCTCAGGTCCAGTCCAGCCCTCAGCATCCCAGACATTCCCTGGAGCTGTGGGAGGATCTCAGCCCTGCAGATCCCTACACCAGGCAACACTTACTCCAACTGAATTAGCCAGAAAGGTCTGGAATGGTTAATTGGAATTATTTAGCCATAGTGTTTTGCCCTTCTCCTCCTCCTCCTCTGCCTGGCGTGGCGTTCTCTAAATTGAATTCCTTTAACAGAATCCGATGTGCAGCAAAACTGTTGGTCCAGAGAAATGTTTCACTGGGGGTGTGGCAGGGGGGCTCCCAGGGACCCCTTTTGTGTCCCCATCCTCTGCCCAGCAGCAGCAGGAGCCAGGAAGGGCAGGGGGAGTTTGCTCCAGTCCAGGGCTGGGGGATGTGGTGGGGTCACTCCGGGAGCACAGCCGGGGGAGGATCAGCACCCCTGGGCAGCTGCACCTCCCTTCCACTGCAAACCCAGGAAATCTGAGCTGCCAGAAGCACAGAATCCCCTGAGCAGGATGGGACCCCCAGGATCACCCAGCCCAGCCCCTGGCCCTGCACAGACACCCCAACAGCCCCACCCTGGGCACCCCTGGCAGCGCTGTCCAAAGGCTCCTGGAGCTCTGGCAGCCTCGGGGCCGTGCCCATTCCCTGGGGAGCCTGGGCAGTGCCAGCACCCTCTGGGGGAAGAACCTTTCCTGATCTCCAGCCTGAGCCTCCCGAGGCTTAACCAACCCACACAGCCCTTGTCTGGCTTTTTTGGTTCACATAATTTGTGAAGAATTATGGAAGCCTTGCAAATAACTGGGAAAAGCTGATTTTGCTTAGGCCAGTAGACTGTGAGCTCTAGACAGTGCCCAAACCACGGGGGATTTTTCCCTCGGGGGATGTTTCCACGCACAGGACAAACACAAGGCAGCAATCAGCACCTTCCTGCAAGAGCAGAGAGCTGGGAAAGAGCTTTTCCGAGACGCAGAGGTGCAATGCCAGCAACAGGGGCTGTCACCTGCCCGGGGTGTGGACACAACCCTCACTGTGAGGTGCTTCAGGTGCTTAAAGGCAAAGCTTTGCACAGAGAAACCCTGAAAACATCAGGCCACAAGGCAGAGGATGCTGTTTGAGGAGATGGCTCACCTCTGACAGCACTTCTGGGGGCCCTGCTCCAGGAGAGATGAACTGGGGGGGTCTGTGGTGCAGGAGGGGCGTTGACCATCCCAGGTCCATCCCAGGTCCATCCCAGGTGCACCCAGAGCCCAAAAGCACAGCCAGCCCCTGGGGTTAACAGCACCTTCAGCAGCAGGTTCATTGCACAGAGACACAAGGATGGCAAGTTCCCAGGTAATCTGGTGCTCTTCTCCCTCAGTACAACAGCACTTCCCTAAAAGATAGCAACTGAAAATATATATCTGTTAAACAATCGAGGATGTTTTCCAGGGCAGTTCTACAGCAGCAGCTTGGTTCTCTCACAAACTAATATTAAACTAATATTAAACCAAGCTTGCTCTTTATCTCCCCCATATCTTTCCTAGTTTGCCTCTCAAATCCCTGATTTTCTACTGTCTCCATGTGTAATAGGGAAGTTCTCCTCTCCCAAGCATGTCCAGGACCCAGCACCTTATTAATTGTTAATGATTTGGTGAGGGTTTCAAAGCCAAAAGCCCAAAGCACCACACAACCCATTGGNTATAGTTATATAGTTATAGTTATAGTTACAGTTATAATTATAGCTACTTATAGTTATGTTTCTATTTTATATTTTGTATTTTATATTTTTATATTTATGTTTATGTTTCTCTAGTGAAACTGAGGCAGAGAGAGATCTCCCAGCTACTGAGAAGAGCTGTGTAGAGGGTGGCTAGGAGGATACACGACACTAATTAGAGCCCTAAGAACACTTTAAGCATCCCAACCCTTCCTGGGGGTGAGTGAGGAGCCAGGGAGGGAATTGTGGTCCCACCACCGACCTCAGCCACCCCGGGGCGGGGCAGGGCAGGGCGGGGCAGGTCCGTGTCTCACAGTGAGCAATTTAACACCGTTTGAAGCATTCACACCCAAATGCAAGGCGGGGAGAGCTCGGGCACAGCCTGCATCAGCACAAAGCTGCCTGAATTCGGTTTCGCCTCCCACTAAAATGCATCATTTTGCCGATGCCCCCCAGTCCCCGGGCGCACTCCGGGCGCTGAGCATCAAACCCCCGCGGGCGCCGCCGTCGTTTCCCGGTCCTTGCCCAGCCCCGAGCGCGGCTCCAGCATCCCGCGGGCTCCCGACCCGCCCTGCTCCCCCGGAGAGCTCCGGGCATTTGCACCGGGGCCGAAAAGCAGCTCCCCGCAGCAGGAGGGAAGCGCAGGCATCGGGAGAACAAAACGCCACAGAAGTTCCTCAACTTCCTCCAGCTCCAGCCTGTGTCAAAGGGATTTTCACGATATAAATGAGAATATTCTCCCCATTCCCCTTTTATTCATTTATAAAGTCACTTTGCTAATGGTGCAGGCCATGTTTGCTGCTCACAAACTCCCAAGCAATTTATTCCAGCTATTTTCCCCCAACAGCTGCACAACCAGAGAGAAATTCTCTTCCCAGCAGAGGCAGGAGAAAAGGATATTTGTCTTATTATGTCTGGGGAAAGCTTATCTGCTTATTTGCTGCTCAGAATTGTATTTACAGAGCACAACAAAGGCAAAGCCAAGTGCACTAATTGCTGTTGCTCAGGTGGAATATCTTCTGCTCACCCTGAGCCCTGCATCAGTGGGGCTTTATACTTTATCTAGCACGAGTGAGCTTCACAGAGGGGTTTTATTATTCACCCATCACTGCTGTTTCATTGCCACTGTATCTTCTGAAAGGAGGGAGAAAAACCTCAGTGATTTCTTGCTTTTCAAACCAGGATTGCTGAGGGTTTTTTCCGAGCTTATTGCACGCTGCAGACAAATAAATCACCATTTAAATCAGCCTCATTCTGAGCACACAGATGGAGGCTCCTCCAGAGGGGAAGCTCTCCATATCCAGGTGCTTTCCATTCTCCTCACAGTGGGCTCCACATTCCCAGGCTCCTAAGGGATGAGCACAGAGCAAAAAGCAAACCCCCAGAAGGGAAAAATTCCGGCTTCCAAATCATTTTGTTTTCTATCTGATCAACACCACAAATCCTCATTTTACCTCTGCTCCAGCTTATTTGGTCACAGAGCATCTCCCCAAGCCTTTGTTCACACAGCAGAGCCCAGGTCAGGCCCCAGCCCCCAGCACTGGGGGTTTATGGCCTGGGAGGGGGCTGGAAATGGGGTAAATTGGTCTGAAAAGAGGATCAGGGGGTGGCACTTCCCCTATCCTCCCTTTCCCTGGGGAAAGAAAAAGCATCCCAAATGCAGAATGCAACCTTTGCCATGCCCACAGCTCCCTGCTGCCTCCTGGGCGTTAACTCGTCCCAAAGGCTCTGCTGGGCTCAGGGGGTTCTGTGGCTTTTGCAAACCCCTCTCGGAGGGGCAGGGAGGATCCACGTGTCCAGCACTGTCCATTCCTGCAGAGTTACAGACCCTGCAGCCAGGAAAGCTGGCAAATGGATCCCTGTTAAACACCAGCCCCTTTAATGTAATCTCTTGTCATCCTTGGTAGAGTGCAGAGCTCCAAGTGTTTAAACAAAGCCTGGCTTTGCCAAGGCCCTGCTCCCCCCAGGTCAGCTGGGACACTTTGTGTAATGGGGAGTTTAATCCCAGCTCTGGTGGCTTCACCAGCAGCCCTGGGGCAGAACCCCCCCTGCAGGTCTGGGACCTTGATCCCTCCAGGGTCTCCAGGAGCAAGGAGGGAGAGGAGCTGCTTCACAATCCCCACCTTTGCTGGTGCTGATCAGGGTGTAATGTGGTGGGGACACTCCTCGTGCCTGAACTTCCTTCCTTCCACTCCCTCCCCCATCCCAGAGGGCTGGAGAGCACTTATGGATTAAAACCTTCCTGGGCACGGGGGCACTTCCTTGCTGTGGGGGCTGCTGGCTCCCTCTGATGCTGCAGGGAGAGCAGAGGTGACCCAGGTGCCATTCCCTGGCTGGGTGCTGTCCCCTCCCGGGCACACAGGTACCTCCAGCAAGACCTTGCGTGTGTCCCCAGTGCCACCAGCAAAGAGGGAGCCCCAGCAGGTCCTTAACCCAGTCCTGAGGGGCTGAGCCCTCTTTCATACTCTCACATTGGTTAAACAGAGATTAAAAGGCAGAGATGAGCGAAAACTCAGGTGTGGGGCTGAGCTTGTCCAACCTCCCCTTCCCAGGTGAAGCAGGCTTTTCCACAGGCAGCACCCAGCAATATCTGCTGAGCCTGACCTCCCCTGGCACCAGCTCCTGTCTCCTCATCACTGCCATCCCTCCTGCAAACTTGAACCTCAGGCTGGTTCTCTCTCACAGCCAGGACATCGAGGCCTTGCCCTTCCTCCAGTGACAGCAGCAGAGGCTCTTCATC
Organism: Promerops cafer; assembly: GCA_013398275.1. Lineage (NCBI taxonomy): Eukaryota > Metazoa > Chordata > Aves > Passeriformes > Nectariniidae > Promerops > Promerops cafer. The sequence goes on along the minus strand of VZSE01003510.1, from coordinate 121,412 downwards.
CTGCTTGGAGCACCAGAAAGGAAATTAAAAGGGTGATAAGGGAGCTCCTTCAGCAGATGAGGGAATATTCTGTGCTAGCAGGAAGATAAAGTAATATTTCTTCCAGCACTGGCAAAGGCTCAGAAATGAGATGTGGGGTGAAAATCCACATTTATAGAGATTTTATAACTCTTACCTGGGCTGCAGGATAACCATCAGCCTCGCTCGTATTTCCTCATCAGAGGAGGTCACAGCAGCACAAAGAGGGGGAAGGAGTCTATAAAGAGAAGGCAGATTAGCTCCAGTATCCAGGATCATTTCATGGCTTTGCTCACCCAGGTCAGCCCAGGCTGATGGATGCTGCCTTTGGGTGCTTTTCTAACACCCCCCATCCATCAGCACCCAGAGATGAGCCAGGACAACTCCTCAGCTCAGTGTGCAGAGGCTGTGCAGTGCCCTGTGATCCCACAGAGCTGCATCTGACCCCTCCATGTCCCATCCCTGGGAGCCCTGGAGCAGGAGACCCTCGGGGAGCAGGCGACAGACCCCGTGTGCTGCTCCCCTGTAGCTCTGGTGGGGTGCAGAGGGGAGGGAGCTGTGCCTGGAGGAGCCTGACCCCAACAAGGCCCCCCCCAAACCATCAGCTGCCACTCCTGCAGGGAGTGACCCCATCCCTCAGTGCCCCCCGAGCTGGGAGGGTGGGGCAGAACCCCAAAAAGGGTCCTCACACCCCATCCTGCAGCTCAGTGCAGACCCACTGGGGCCCCACCTTGGCCTGGGGGTCCCTGACCTTCACTGGGGGAATTCGGTGGGAGAAGGAAGGGGAGCAGGGATGTCCCACGGGGCAGGAAGGGGAGCAGGGATGCCCCATGCATGGAAGGAGAGTGGCTTCTCCTCCAGCCCTCTGGAATCAGGGCTTTGCCCTGGAAGCCTCCCTCCAGCCACAGGGATGAGTGGGGGATGCCGTGGGATGTACCCCCACACCCCACCTGAGCTCTGCACCCAGATCCAGCATCCAGCCATGGTCCCACTCCCTGGGATGGCTGCATGACCACGGGGACATCCCAAAGAGTGCCAAAATTCCCGGGAAAAAGCCAAGGAGTCATTTTAGGTCTCTTTGCATCTTCAGCAGAGCCGAGGGGAGGTGGCTCAAAAGGAAAAGCAAAGTGTGGAGCCACGAGCAAAGCAAGTCCTGCCTGCTCCAGAGCCTGCAGGAGGGGCTGCCAATGTGTTAAAAGAGAAGAAATCTCCCCCAAGCAAAAGGAAAATCAGGGCTGCAGCCACCTCAGGCAGCCAGGCTGAGCACGGAGCAGCTCAGGGCAAAATATTCACATTAAATTAATTTTGCTTCAGGGCAAAATATTCACATTAAATTTGGTGCATTCTTCAAATGAGGGGTCCCAACAAGCCACTGCCACCAGTTGAGTGGGGTCAGCAGAGTGACTGAGGTGGCTTTGCCCACATTTCCTGACCCCTCAAATCCACACCAGATTTTTTGGGGGGAGCAGGAGGCAGCAATGGCCTTTTGGGCTCCCCTGTCCCTGAGCTGGGGCCTGCTGGCATTGCAAAAATGCCTGTTAAAACAAACACCCCCTTTCCAGCTCATCCTTAATGCTGGAAATGTGCTGGGGTACAAACTGTGTTTATTTAATGTGCAATTATTTGCACAGAAAAGCAAAGGAATCTCCCAAAAGTGCTGGGGGTCACTGGGGCTGTGTGTGACTTCTGCCAGGTCCCACCCAGGACCCCCCTCCTGTGCCCCCAAAACCTCGTGTGCTTCTCACCCTCCACCTCAGGGAAATGCTGACTTTGGGGAAGTCAGGCCCAGAAATCAGATTTCTCTGGGGGTTTTCCACTTCTCCCCTTCAATTAAAGCACATTCTTTTAATTACAACGTTTAATTATGCAATATTGAACTGTATTATTGTAATCAACCCGTGGTTAAACGGCCTGGACCTGTGAGGGGACGGGGGCGTCCTTGAGGGCCCTCGGGTGCCTTTGAGGGCCCTCATGTCCCCAGAGCTCTGGGCAGGGAATCTTTCACAATTCCAGCAGCAAAATCCATCATTTCTCACCAACCCAGCCCAACCCAGCCTACAGACACCATCATCTATTCACCCCCTGCCCGGTTTGGGAGGGTGACGAGGCCCCCGTGTGTCCCCCATCCTGGCTGGCACCGGGCCGGGCCTCTCCTCCCGTTTGGGAATATTTTTGTGGGGTGTTGGCTGGCAGTGCCTCCGAGCTGCTCTCTCCCCGCTGCCAGGGAGGGCTCTGCTCAGTCCCAGCAGCCCCCCCCACCCCTGGCACCCCGGGACCCCCAAACCCAGCCCCCGGCAGAGCTCCATGCTGGGACACCCCCAGGGACTGCCTCAAGCTGATTCCCCCTCACCCCCTTCCTTGCTATTTTTGATTTCATTTGATTTGATTTCCCCCCTGGCAGGGGTGGGGAGACATCCCAGGACCCCCAAACCTCAGTGCTGCCCATCCAGCCACTGGAATTCAGGCTCCCAAGCTTTTAATGACACAAAATTTTAAAAAACAACTGCAAACCCCCAGAATAAACAGCAGAGTCACTCATTCAAGCTACTTGTCTTTGCAAGAATGGTTTTTTTTTTTTGTTGCTTTCTTCATTTTCAAGCCCACCAAGGAACAGTTCCATCCCTCCCCTGAAGCAGACAAAAAATGCCAAACTCCTTTTAAAGCACTTTTTTTCTTTTTTTTTATTGATTTCATTGAAAACAGAACAAGAAAATGATCAGAGCCAAAAGGCTGCTCCTTTAAAACTGTCAAAAACATTAACAGAAAAAAAAAATAATAATAAACATGATGGCATTATGAATGTTCTAGAAGAGATGAACAAAAAAAAAAAACTTGTTACTGCACTAATTACAGTATTTAAAGATATATGCAAAAAAAAAAAAAATTAAGATAATGACCTGCCCAGCCACCACACAAAAGGTGATGGCAAATTTATTCACACTACAATACTAACAATTTAAAAAAAGTTTTGTTTTTTTCCTGCATTTTTATACTAAAATCACTTTGTTCTTTTTATACAATTGATAAGTTTATATTCACGTGGTGAGCAAAAATCACACCAGAATCAGCACCGTTTTGTTTTGTGGTTTCTTTTTGTCGTTGTTTTGGTTTTTTTGGGTTTTTTTGTGGGTTTTGTTGTTTTTTGTGGTTTTTTTTTTTTAAGCTTTTTTTTTTTTCATGTTTTTAATGCTTGTCCCCGATGTTTCAATAATGGTAAAAAATAAATCAGTTTATTGAAACCTCATAGCGTGTGGCTTAAAAATCAATCCAAGGTGCCCAGCGTGGAGCAAAGGGATGGGAACAGACGAGCTGGTGGCATCTGGGATCTTCTCACCGTGACACGTCTGTCCACCCCAGCCAGTCCAGGTCCTCTATAATATATATATCATTCACTTTATCTTTAAAAAAGGGAGGGGGAAAACTGGTTTTCTTTAGGAATTAGTGTCTTGTAAAATCCTCTTCATCCTTCTAAAACCACTCATGGGATGGGGTGAGGGGAATTCCTTCACGGAGGAACCCAACACTGAGACAGGAACAGGGCGTGGACCAGAGCTGGTCTGAACGGAGAAGATCCAGGAGGGAGAGAGCCAGGGATCACAGGGATTGGAAAGATTCTGGGATTCTTCTCATCAGATGAGAAAAAAGCCGTGGGGTTTGGAGAGAATTGAGGGTATTTGTAGGGCCCCACCACAACGTCCTGCGAGATGGGGGAGGAATTATTCATATTAAGCAAAAAAAGAAAAAAAAAACAAAACAAAACAAAAAACCAACCAACCAACCAAAAAACCAACCAAACCAACAAAAAACCAACCAGCACAACCTGCCCCGGGGCTGTGCCAAGCAAACCCAGAGGCAGCAGCCCCCGCTCCCTCCCAGAAACGAAGTCCCATGGAGTATCCAGAGTTGACTGCGGGTGAACTGGCGGCGAGTGGGCGGAGGGATCCAGGCAATGAGCGACATTCCGAGGACGGGCGGCTCTCCCTGGCTCTGACAGCACTCAGCACGTTCAGAGAGGAGGCCAGGACAGCTCGGGTGGCAAAAAAAATGCAACAGCCACCCCTGCACACACAGCTGTGAAACCCAGCAGCTTTCCAGGAGCAGGGAGGGGAGAACAACATCACGGAGGCGGGATTTGCCTTCACTCCTTCCTCAAGTAACAGTCGGTGGCACAGCCCTAAGTGTCACAAACCCTTGGCTTTCCTTGAGCAGGGGCTTTTTCTTTTTTTTCTTTTTTCTTTTTTTTTTTTTTTTTTAATTTTCTGTGGGGTTTTGTGTCATTTTTCTCTCTCTCTTCTTTCTGTTTAACTGGAAACTCAGACAGTACGTGAATCTCCGGGGATGGAAGGAGTCAGTGTCAGAAGGGGCCGGCGGCCGCGGCGGAGCTGGTGTCGGGGAGCCCGTTCTCCTGCGTGTCCTGGGCCGAGGTGCTCGCCTGCCGCTGCGCCAGCGCCGAGCTCGAGTGTTTGCACTTGGGTGAACCGCACTGACAGCTGAAGAATTTGCCTTTGATGTCCCAGAACCTGTCCCCGTAGTCGAAGCTGCAAGAGAGAGAGAGAGGAGGGGTCAGGGAAGGGCAGTGGCAACGGGGAGGGAGCGGGACAGCGGTGCTGCCGCAGCTTCAGAGGATCCCAGATGGTTTGGGCTGGAGCAAGCACAAAGATCATCCAATTCCATGGGCAGGGACACCTGCCATTAGAGCTCCATCCAACCTGGCCTCGGACAGCTCCAGGGATGGGGCAGCCACAGCTTCTCTGGGCAACCTGTGCCAGGGCCTCACCGCCCTCATGGTAAAAGAATTCTTCCTTTATCTAATACAATCAATCCCTGCCCTCCGGCAGTGGGAAGCCATCTCCCCTTGTCCTGTCCCTCCACCCTTGTCCCCAGTCCCTCTCCAGCTCTCCTGGAGCCCCTTTAGGCCCTGCAAGGGGCTCTGAGCTCTCCTTGGAGCCTTCTCCAGGTGAACACCCACAGCCCGGCTCCAGCCCTAGGAGCAGCTTTGTGGCCTCCTCTGGATCTCTCCAGCAGCTCCAGGTCCTTCTGATGTTGGACCCAGGGCTGGGGCAGCTCTGCAGGTGGGCTCTCACCTGAGCACAGGGCCAGAGGAGCTGAATCCCCCTCCCCTGCTGCCCACACTGAGGCTTAGCCCAGCACAGGGGGTGGTTCAGGGCTATGAGTGGACACGGTCAGGGTAAGCCTGGGGCTTTGCAAACTTCAGGGGGAACCCGAGGGACCCTGGGGACAAACCCCTGGAGCAAAGTGATGGAGCGACCCAGCTGGGGAGCAGCGGAGCTCTCCGTGTGCCCTTGCTGGTGGCACGTACCCGATCTCCTCCCCAGCCTCTATGTGCCTGGTGCTGAAGAAGGCGATCCTGGGGAAGCGCAGGTCCTGGTGGGACATGAACACGCGCACCGGGATGAGGTTGGGCTCGCACAGGTGGTTGATGAAGCGGCTGATGTTGCCGTAGAAACGGGCATCGATGCAGTAAACCTCTCCATCCTGGGGAGAAACGGGGCAGCGCTCGTCAGGGCACGCTGGGCTTGGCTTCATTGGCTTTAAATAAACGAGCAGGCTGTTGGGCTCTCCGTTAGAGCTCCGGGAACAGCCGGGGCAGGGCGCTCACCGGGGGTTTGAAAGGACTGGAAACACACACACAGACTTTTATATCCAATTTATATTCAACAGTGCCCTGAAAACAGAGTTTACTGCTCGGCACTCTGACCCCACACACCCCAAGAGCTGTTTTTTACCCCTCTGGCACACCAGTTCTCCCAGTCCAAGCACCAGTTTGGCACAACGGGATTGATGCTCAGTGCAGACACCTTATGGGTACCAGCCCCTGGATAGGGGAACAGGCATCTGTTCTGTCCTCTAATTGAACATGACAGCTTGGAAACACAAAGCCAGAGCCTTGAGAAAACACAGGGTTTTGCAGATAAGAGTGAAAGTGAGAACACAGAAATTCCCTTTCCAGAGAGCCCAGAGAGCAGTAATACTTTGTTTTCCTTGAAAATAAAAGAACCCCCCTCAGGGCTTTTTTATTCCAGCAGAGAATGACTGTGCAAAGCAGAGGCTTTAATTACAGAAGCTAATTTCAGTTGCAAAGAGGCCAAAAGCAAAAGGATCCATTAGTGGTGCTCCAAGTCCCTTTTGGACAAGCACCTCGGATCGTTAATGGATGAGCTGTGCCAGGTCACACTCGGGGGGGGGCAGGAGTCCAGGAAAACATCCCCAGAACTGGGGGAGGCATCACCCCAAAGGGTCCTGAGCACACACAGTGTCACCAGCTCTGATTTCATAAATCAGTGATTTCACTCCCTCAGTTTCACCCACAGAAATGCCATGGTGGGGCAGGATGGCAGCACCCACATCCACAGCAGGACCTGGGACACTCCAGGATCACCTCACACGGGGCTGTGAGCAAGAGCTCAAGGGACAGGGACAACACAAACGACAACCCAGACAACAGAAACGACAACCCAGCCACTCTCACCACAGCACAAGTCCATTCAAGCCATTCCTTCCAGACACACCAGGACCTTGAGGACCCCAGGGTTGGGATTCACACCCTTGGCAATACCTCATCACTCTGGAGGACACCAGAGCTGCTGGCTCTGTCCTGCCCTTCTCTGCCCAGCCTGATGGGCAGCTTTAACCATCCCCCAGTGATCTGGTGCCTGGTTTTCTCCAGATGCTCCACCTTGGTCTCCCTCCCCAGTTCCCTGAAGGACTCCCAGGAGCCAGCACAGAGGTTCTCCCTCAGGGCTGCCAGCCAGGGCTAAGCAAGAGGCAGGGCAGGGCCCAGGTGGGCTCTTGCTCTTAAACCAGGCTGAAGTCCTTTCCAACATCTTAACTACAGTCTGACCCCCTGTTTTCACACCAGACTCATTACTTATCTTTTCTCAGCTCTTGAAGTCTGTGTTGCTTTTAGAAAAGGACAGAAAATAAAGCAAAGCTTCTTTGTCACAAGCTGCTGACAGAAACAAGGCACAGAGTGTTTCACAGCTTCCTTGGAAGCCACCCCACTCCTGCGAGTCCCCAGCTCACCTTTTCTCACTTCTCCTTTCCCAGGGAGAGTCTGAAGTCATGGCCTTGTTTAAAACTTTTAGATTGTACTTTGCAAAGCAAAATTTCTGCCCTGAGAGCCCTCACAGAGCAGTGCAGGGGAACAAGCACAGAACAAGCCCCTGCCAGGGTGTCCGATGGATCCTTTCTGAGTGAACGGGGTTTGCTGGATTTTTTTAAATCTTTCAGCTCATCATCACTTTATGAAGAACTCACAGAGCTGCCAATCACACAGGTGCCCAGTTGGGAGTACCAAAACCTGGACAACTGACCTCAGGATGCTCTTTGGGGTTTGACAGAGGAGCATCTTGCTCAAAAGTGGTGTGGGCAGCACACGTTGGTTCTGCTGCCCTTTTAACCAGCCCTAACCCTCACTTCAACCACGTTTCCACTGAAGCACAGCAACTGTGCTCTCTGCAGGATTTTGCTGCACATCAAGGTGGAGACAATCATTCTCTGGGCTCTTTAGAGGAGCCAGGACCTCGGGTTTGTCTGGTTGGACACCTGCAGACACAGTACCTTGTTGTCCAGGTCGAAGAGGTACGAGTCCTCCTCACGGACATCGGCCTCGGAGTCGGAGATCAGCTCCCCAACGTACCTGTGGGCACAGGGACAGGCAGGAATGAGAGGCTCCTGTGATCACAGGTTTAAACACCTCTTCTGGGGAGAGAGAAACACCACAAAATGCAGCCCAGCCACAGATGGGCAACCACAGCCACAGTGCTGGCCAGCTCCAAGCCACCAAACTGAGCTCTGTTAACTTCCAGCAGTGAAAATCTAGCTCCAAGCTCCACCTCTTCAGGGCAACACTTAAATAATATTTAAAATTACATTAATGATATTAAAACCACTTTAATATTAAAAAACAATTTATTTTTTCCTGAGGACTAAGTTTCCTTTTGCAAATCTCTCTGTTGGCCACAATCAACACGTGAATCCAAGTCTCCTGAAGTTCCTGGTCAGACTCAGGTTGTCCCACAGCCACTGCAGTGCTCGTGCTGTTCACACCCCAAAACAAAACATTTGTCTCTGCCCCTCACGTATTTTCCAAGATATTTTCAGCAATTACAGGCTACAACTTCAAAAGTTTTGGTTTAAAAGTCTTGGGTCTAACCTAACTGGGCAGGATCCCTGGAAGGATCTGGGCTTCTTCCTCAATCCCTCCTGAACCAGAATAAATGTCCCAGCTACAGCCACCCCGTTGTGGGTGTCACCCAGGTGACAGGCAGGTCCTCCAAGGGGAATGAAGCAGGTGCTGCTTGGCCTGGGCTCGCTGAGAAGGCCCAAATGCACCCCCAGAGCCAGAGAGGTCTGGGTTTGATGCAATCCCCCTTGCTGCAGGAGTCCCCATGGCTCTGGTGTTCCCACCTCTGTCTCCCTATCTCCATTTTAAATAGTTTTGGACTGTCAACACTTCCTGCCCTGAGCTGCTTCAGTCCAAGTAAGAGACTCAGAGTGCAGGGACTGAGGGAGGAGGTGAGAAAGAAGCAGCAGCACAGCAGCTTTTCAAATGTCCAAGGCCAGGGTGTGGAGCAATCTGGGAGAGTGGAAGGTGTCCCTGCCCATGGTGCAGATGGGATTTATGGTCCCTCCCAACCCACACCAGTCTGTTTCTGTGACTTTGGCAGGTAAGTGAATAAATATTCTCTGTAGCATCAACAGAACTCTCATGGCCAGCAGCCACTCTCAGAGCATTCCTGCAGCCCTCAGGCACACTCCAAGTGTTGAAGAACTGCCTCCAGTCCCCCCAGGGCTCAAGGCAGCATTTACCTCCCAGGCTGGGGAGGAGGAGAGCCAGGAAACATGAACCTGGAGAGGATCCCTGCGCTCTGAGACCAGGGATTTTTGGCTGTAGTTCCCAACTGGGAGCCTCCTGTTTGCCCTCACTGCTCCACTACAGGCAATCACCCATTCCTTGGAGGCCCAAAGCATAGAAAGGTGGCCAGAGAGGGAGAGAAATTGCTGTGGAAAGGCCCAGCAGGCAGCAGCAGCTCAGAAGAGCTGAATAATTCTGCTCAGAGGCCCCGTGCCCAGGGACAGCCACTGCAGGTTTATAATTCCATGAAATAAAATACCACAATCAAATTAAAAATCGTTGGTTTAATGCTCCTTTAAAGCCTATTCCTGTAACTCATTTCCTTTCCAAGGCTGTTCACAGATACTACCAGGTCTCTGATTTTCCAGGCCCAAAGTTAGGGAAGGATGTGCAAGGGGTGCATGTTCCTCCCAAAAACCAGCAGAAAAAACCCCTTCATTTAAGAACTCCTGTGGTCAAGGCAGTGTCCTTCTCCCCAGCAGGATGTTCAGCACACTGATGGCAAATAACTCCATCCCAGAGCTTCACAGGGCCACTCACCACTGCTCAAACAGCCTGGACCTGGGTGAGGTTGGAACAGGTGATCTTGGAGGTCTTTTCCAACCTTAATGACTCTGTGATCAGAGGGGACTCCATGCAAAAACCAAGAGCAAGGAGCAGTCCCTAGCACAGGCTCCAGTGTTTTCCACAGGATGTGGGAGACAGGAGGCCTGGGCTTCTCTGCCTGAGGGTGTGGCTAAAACACCTGGCTTGATGCAGCTGGTACCTTCCTAAAGCACCGCTGGAACAGAAAGCAAATACTCAAAAACCATAAATGGATGTAAAAAGGAACAGACCAGATCCTCTGGTTTCTGCATCCCACTAATTCCCAGCCTCTCCAACAGAAGTCAGCAGCAGCTGTGCTGTCTCCAGAAGGAGCAGCTCCACCACCTACCAACCAAGCATGAACAGAACAGATTCAACCCAACCCACAGCAGCAACAGCAGCTTCTGAACAGCACCAAATTCTGAGGCCAGGGAGAAAGCTGCCCATGAGCACAGCCCTGAGGAGCTGCAGAGCCTGACGGCTCCATGGGAGCCCTGTGGGACAGGAGGGTGACACTGCCACCACCCCTCACCACTCTGCTGCTTCCAGGGCTGTGCTGAAGGGACAGGAGGCAGTTACAGAGTCACAGAATCATCAGGGTTGGGAGAGACCTTCAGGACCATTGAAGCCAATCATGAACCCAGCACCACCACGATCACCCCAAACCACATCCCCAGCTGCCACATCCAGATGCCTTTTGAGCATTTCCAGAGGTGGTGAGTCCAACACCTCCCTGGGTGACTCATTCCAGTGCCTGACCACTCCTTCAGCAAAAAGCCATTTTCATATCCCTGATCTGAAGCTCCCCTGGTGAGATTTGAGGCCATTTTTCCTTGTCCACTGATTCCCTGGAGCACAGCCCGACCCCCCCAGCTGTCCCCTCCTGGCAGGGAGTTGTGCAGAGCCACAAGGGCCCCCCTGAGCCTCCTTTTCCCCAGGCTGAGCCCCTTCCCAGCTCCCTCAGCCTCTCCTGGTGCCTGTGAAGAGTTACAGGATAAAGGTCACACCAATACAAGCACCCTTCCAAAGCAGAGTAACAACCACTGGACAAAGCAGCTGCCCAGCCAGGGCTCTAATCCAGATGTTTAACACAGAATGCTCTTCCAGAGGAGCTGCTCCTGGGACCTGCTGTGTCCTGGCAGCCCCGAGCCCTGCCAGCACTGGGGCAGCTTTCCAGAGAGGAGGAAAAGAAGGAACCAGGTCTGTGGGATGCTCATAGACAATCACAAGAAGGACTCATAGAGCTGAGGACTTGGATTTGGTGAGAGAGAAAATGAGTGTGTGACACAGGAGGAATGTGCATGGGCATGACATTAATTAGCTCAGCTGTTTAGTAAGCAGCTCATTTAGCTAATGAAGACAGCACCCAGCAGTGAAACAAGGCTGGGGGCAGTCAGGCTGTGGGATCTGCACCCCATCAGCCCCAGTGCTCTGCAATGTCTGTGTTCATCACACCTCCCCTGGGCTGCTCCTCTCTGCCTGCTCCTGCTGTGTGCTGCCATTCCAGCAGGATTTGGGGAAGTCACTGCCTTTTTGCCTTGGGAGCAGGTTACTCACAGGCTCTGGCCTGTTCAGCGGCACTGCACCACGACTCTGGGACCTTTGGTACTTATGGCCAGCCCTGCATGAGGACAGGCCTGAGACACTCCCCACAAACAGCAGCTTTTGGCTTTATCTCTAAAAAAATATCTTAGCAGCTGGCAGCTCTTGACACAGAAGAAATACTCAGCCAATTGACTGCAGAATTATCTTTTCATTTTTTTTTCTTTTAAACACTGCAATAATCTTCCTCAATCTCCCACCCAATTCCATAACACATCAATAACTAGTTCTGAAAACCACCAGCACCTCCACGATGGACATGAGTCCAGCCTTACTTAGGTGTTCTTCAGTCACTGTAGTATTGCAATGAAGGAAACACTTTCCAAACTATTTAATAAAGTACATATAACCACTTTAAAGCCTCAAACCGTGGGGTCTGATGACAGGTTTTTCTTTTGACATAAATCTGAACATTTCTGTGCCTAAGTACTTTACTGAGTCAGGGCCAAAACGTGCTTAACCCCAAGTGCTTCACTGTTTTGCTGAATCAGACTAAAGCCAGAGCTGTGACACTGGAAAACCTCTGGAGAAGTCAGGATTGAAGCAGAGGAAGTTGTTCCACACTGCCCTAGCCTGCAGTGTCCCATATCTGTGGCAAACACAGGAGCTGAGCTCATCTTGCAGCACAGCCCAAACGTGTTTTTCCCCCATCACTTGTGTCTCAAAGGGGGAAGAGCTGGGCCCAGGTCCCAGCAAGACACTGGGCAGTGGAGAAACCTCCACACTATGAGGAGGAGGACAGACAGAGCAGGAAGTGGAGTCAGGAAACCTCTGGCTGAGGGCAGGCAGCTGGGCTCAATGCCAACTTGATCTGCATGAAAACCTCTCCTTGAAGGGAGCAAACCATGTGGGCCCTGGGGAACTGCTGGGGTTGCTGGCATGATGGAAGCTGCACAACTCACTCAGTGCTGGATTTGGGAAGTGCTGGGGCTTTTGGGATGATGGAAGCTGCACAACTTACTCCTGGATTTGGGAATGGGTGGGATTTGCTGGGCTGGTGGAAGCTGCACAACTCACTCAGTGCTGGATTTGGGAAGTGCTGGGGGTGCTGGGCTGGTGAAAGCTGCACACCTTACTCCTGGATTTGGGAATAGATGGGATTTTTGGGATGATGGAAACTGCACACCTTACTCCTGGATTTGGGAATAGATGGGATTTTTGGGATGATGGAAGCTGCACAACTCACATGGTGCTGGATTTGGGAAGTGCTGGGTTGCTGGCATGATGGAAGCTGAACAACTTACTTCTGGATTTGGGAAGTGCTGGGGTTTTTGGGATGATGATAGCTGCACATCTTACTCCTGGATTTGGGAAGTGCTGGGGCTTTTGGGATGATGGAAGATGAACAACTTACTCCTGGATTTGGGNGATGGAAGATGAACAACTTACTCAATGGGACGGGAAGTGCTGGGGTTTTTGGGATGATGAAAGCTGCACACCTTACTCCTGGATTTGGGAAGTGCTGGGGCTTTTGGGATGATGGAAGCTGCACAAGTCACTCAGTGCTGGATTTGGGAAGTGCTGGGGGTGCTGGGATGGTGGAAGCTGCACAACTCACTCAGTGCTGGATTTGGGAAGTGCTGGGGGTGCTGGGCTGGTGAAAGCTGCACACCTTACTCCTGGATTTGGGAATAGATGGGATTTTTGGGATGATGGAAGCTGCACAAGTCACTCAGTGCTGGATTTAGGAAGTGCTGGGGTTGCTGGGCTGGTGGAAGCTGCACAACTCACTCAGTGCTGGATTTGGGAAGTGCTGGGGGTGCTGGGCTGGTGGAAGCTGCACAACTTACTCGCACACGAAGGTTCCCAGAGGAATGTCCTGCATCGTCCGCACTCCCCAGCCCATCTTCTGTGTCCGGTAAAGCTGCAACCGAGTCCTGGAGAAGAGAAAAAGAGGAAATGAAGCCACACTGATGGCAGCACTCCATGGAAAGAATGAATTTTCATGGAGAGATGAGCAAAAAGCCAGCACCTCCCATCACCACACACTCCCAGAGGATTTTAATATTCACCCTCTCGTTCTCACCCTGCAGGGATGCTCCACTCCCACAGCTCCCAGCTGTGGGCAGATGCTGGCATGGAAACAGCCCAGGGACAAGGGACAGCTGCCAGTCAGCCCCTTCTGCCTGCCCAGGTGCACACCAAGGGGCTGGGGAAGAGGGGACAGGGCTGGATGCTCTGTGTGGTGATGATTTACAGAGGATATCAGAATCCCACCAGCAGCATTTCCTTCCCCTCCACACAGCCCTGGGGGAAGCAGGGAAGGTGGAAGGGGATTTACAGCCGTGGAGCTGTGCAGGGAGTGGTGCTGAGGGGGAAGGCAGGGAGCTCCCAGGGACTAAAGAACACCTTGAGCTAAGTGCTCTGACCCCTCTGCCCTCTGCCACAGCCAGGGCATTCAGCAACTCCATCACATCCAGCTGCCTGGCTGAAAGACAAGAAAGAAAAGCTGCAACTTGAGACTTCTTGGTGTAAAAGCTGCTCTGTGGAATTTTACTGATGGGGTTTATAGGCAGAGAAACAATCCTGTAAGTCATTCTGCCTCGTGCTCAGCCAGAACCTGAGTTAAGTGCAGGATGAACAGTCTCCAGGGCTAGGAAAAGCTTGCTCTATCCCTGAGGGAACCAAAACCCACTCTCAGCAACGCTGTTATCGGAATTAAGTGAAATCTGATGCTCACCTTAACTTCACCCTGTTGCTTTTCCCAGTACTTCTCTTCCCCCCACCCAATCCCTCCTGCACTGTCAGCTCAAACCAAGGGATGTGAATTTTATCCTGTCTGCCCACAGCTTCACCAGGGCAAACCATGACCTCAGGGGAGTGATTGCTCTCTGAGAAGCAGGGTCTAACACTGGGTTTGGGGCTTGGGGAAGCTCCCCCAGGTTTTGGCTTCTCCATCAGAGCAGAGAAGAGCCCAGCTCAGATCTGGGCTCTGCACTGGAGCTGACACTGGCAGCAGTGGGGCCATGGCTCCAAGCTGAGCCTGCCAGCTCAGCTGGGCCAGGCTGCCAGCTGGATACGTGTGCTCTGCCAGGCAGAGTTAATTTGGAGCCAATCTGATAAAGGAAGCACTGAAAAGGGAGCAGCAGCACCCCTGTGTCAGCTGCAGCCCCAAGGCAGGAGCCCTCCCCGCTGCCTCCCCGGGGACCGCGAGCTCTGCCCAGCACCTGACCCTCCTTCCCAGCTCTCCCTGCTCGTGGTTGGGTTCCCAACCCTTCCCATCTTTCAGAAAAAACACTTCAGCAAGGCAAAAAATGCAAAAGCAACAGCTCTAGCTCTACAGCTCCTAAAGAAACACCCACGGAGGCACCGGAGCTCAGGAGCTTGGCAGGGAAAACCAGAGAGAGGTAAAGTTCTGAGAAAACACATCGAGTTCCTTCCTTGCTTATTTTTAACACTGCAAAATGTCATTGAAACGACAAAGCTTGCAAAAAGAGTGTTGTCAGCACTACAAAGAAATTCTAAAAAGTCTTTTTTTTTCCAGTGGGATCCCTTTGAACTTAGTGCAGTGACAAATTCCTCCATAGCAGAGGTCCAAACCAAAACATTGACATTTTTAGCCAGGCACCAAACTCCCAACAGTCTAACCTGGAGCAGTGAGGCCAACAGGCATTCAGGTATCCAATTCAGGGGGAAGCAAGCCAAGAACTTGTAAATTTTAAGCAGCCAAGTCTGGGCATGCTGGCCTGTATTTCTAATCTAGACTGCTGGCTTACAAGATCCTCTGAATTCAGACTCTGCAGCTCTGCTGCTGTCACGTCCTTCTCAGCTCTCCCCCTGAGAAACTGCACTTGGGCTGTGCATGAAAACCCACAAGCCATTTGTATGTTTTATGGTCAGCTGATGAAAGAACAGTGCAGTTCCCACCTGATGGTGCCATGGGCAGGGTGCAAATATTAACTGAGGTGTTAATTGAGCTCATCAACCCACTGCTGCTTCGTTCCCAGCAGCAGCATGCAGGAACCCACTTCCATCCCACCAGCCCCAGCTTCTGTGCTGGGTTTTGTGGGATGATGAGTGAGCTCAGAGCCAGAAAGCTCATGGGTTTGGGGCTGGTCCTGCCCAGATCAGCTGTGTTTGCCCCTCCTGCTCACCTGAGGCCATTCTGCACCACCCGGTTCCTGCAGGTTCTCCAGCACGAGCACGCGTGGTTGCACTCAAAGATCAGGGGGGGCTCAGCCATGTTGAACTCAGGCAGGAGTCGGCCATCCTGAAGGAGAGAGCCACCCCACACTGGGTTATTTGTCTGCTCCTGGGATCCCCAAAACCACAGGCAGAAAATTCTCCTGGGGTAAAAACAGCCCAGAGAACCCCAAGGTGAAGTCCAACCTCCCCAAACCCAGAGTCTGAGCTCAGGTTCTGCAGTGGTTTTGCTCTACCCTGACAGCAGCACAGTCACCACTGTCTCCCACAGCTGACAAACAGCCAGAGAATTTAGATTCTTGCTGCCTGCCATCACCCTACACAGCATGAAAAAATACCTCCCAGTGCTGTGCAGAAAACTGGTGTGCATCACCATCCTTATTGCCATTTGCTGTGCTGGAGGGGAGAAGTGGATGCTTAGTCTGCCTCTGGAATAAAGCCTGAACTTGCAGAGTCCAAGGCCAGTACACCCAAGTTCTGTGAACCACACTACCTTCCCAAATAACACTCCCCAAAAAAGCTACAATTCAATTATTTACCAACACACGGTATTAAGGAAGTGATGGATGCAATTTATCATATTTAACAAATTTAGCTTTTGAGGCTTGAGAGGTGTAATCACCTATTAATGTGTAAATAAAATGGCTACAAAGCCAAGAAAGATGCCAACACTCCCCCTGGGAGAAACCTGCAGAGATTCACAGAACTTCTGATCTTTGTAGCACCTGCCCAAAGATGAATCTCAAAACCTCCCTGGAGGGTTGAAGCATTTACTCAAAACAAACCTGACTTCTGGCAATGTGGCAGTGAAAACATCTTTACTCTGCCTTCATCCAGAAGAATCACAATAAATAAAAGCAGATTTAAAAAAACCTATCTTTCTACTCCCCTCCCTTTGTTTACATCTTACAGCACTTTCCACGTTGCTCTGAAATGGAAGCTGATTTCACGCATGGATTATTAAATGTTCCCTATCACGTGGGTGTAATTAATGGCTCAGCTGGCATGAGAGGAACACAAATAAATAACACAAAAAAAGCTGCCCTGAGCACACAGTTTGGATTGTCACAAGTCTCAGAGCTGAGACTATAACTTCAGGCATTTTAAGTCAAGAAGAAAGGAGTTGGAATTACAGAAGCAGGGAATGGTTTGGGTTGGAAGGGGCCTTAAAGCTCAGCTCATCCCATCCCCCTAGACCAGGGTTGCTCCAAGCCCTGTCCAGCCTGGCTTTGAGTTGTGCAAGGAACTGAATTAGGCAAAATTCAGCTCCCAGGCCCTGGTGTGAGCTGGAGGGGGCTGTGTGTCCTCACCTTGTCGTACCAGCAGCGCATGCTGAGCTGGCCACACATGCAGTTACTGGAGGAGCAGTCGTCTATACAGACACAATACTGCAAGAGAAGCAAAGGGTTAATTCCACACCACTACACAACTGAGGCTGCAGCTGGTGACTGGGTCAGGGAACCACATCTCCTCCTCCTGCTGCAGCTCCTCGGCCAGAAGGATCAGCAGCTTCACCACTCAGCAGCAGTTTTACTCCATTGTTTATTTCTGTGTGCAATGAGCACCAAAGGACTCTGTCTTGCAAGGAAGGATCTCATTCTGAGCCAGCCTCACTGCTCAGGAGAGGATGGTCCCCTGTTGTTAACCCTCCCCCACGGCCTGTGAGCTGCTCTCCACACCTGAGGACAAGGAAAGCTCCGAGGAGGGACCAGAGCTGGGAGATGATGCAGCTGAGCTGTCTCAGTCCTCCCCTGCTGCTTCCCCAGCACCCCCCAGCCAGCACAGCCCTGCCACCAAGCTGCTGCACAACAGGACCAGCCCTGGGAAGGTCACTTCAGCCACCTCAGAGCTGTGCCCAGCGAGGCCTCACCCTCACCCTGAACTTCCCCATCTCTGCCTTCCCCACCCAGCCCTTCCAGGACTGCAGCATCACAGCCAAGACCTCGGCCTGGCTGCTGCAGTCCATGGGAAGGCAGCCTGGGGAAGGTCTCCCAACAAATCCCTGACTTTCCAGCCTCAGAAGAGAGGACAGGGATAAATGGCACCCACATCAGCCAGCACCAGATGGGCAATGCTACAGCTGAACACAGAGCTCAGCTTAAGCCTCAAAACTGAAGAAAATCAAAATCCCATCTCCTAGAACAAGAGCTGGAGCTGAGGCACTCAACCTTAGCTGGAATTTGATGGCAATAGGAGGATTCAGTATCAACATTCCCATCTGGAATGCCAAATCTGTTCTGAGGAGCACTGCACAGCCCGGAACAGGAACAAAGCACAGTCCCTCACCTGTAAATGAGTGATGTTTCTGTCAATGTCCATCGGGGAGGTGACACAGTTCTGTGACACGTACTTGTAATTGCTGGGACAGGGCTCACTGTCCACGGAATTGACACAGGGAATGGGGATCCGCTCGTAACCCCGGGCAATGTCTCTGTCAGTGGAGAAAGAATTGTCACAGCAGGAAAGTCCCCCAGAGAATGGCATTCTGCCATTCAAATGCCATCGTGGGGCAGAATCACTGGCTTTGAGCACTGAGCACTCAAAGCCATTCAGACTAGAACAGAGTTCATGTTTTCCCACCCTGCCTTACAGATGGTTCTTTGTGCTTGTGAGTATTTCCATTTGGAGGATGAATTTGCAAACCATGGACTGAATCAGCATGGGCTTAGTTCTTGCTAAGCTCACACTGACCTTCACACCAGCTTAAGAAGCTACACAGCTCTTTCTTAAAGCAGGCCCCTGGCCTTCCCTGTGCAAGGGCTCAATCTCATGACCCACAAGCAAAGCCAGCCCTATTCTCACCTGCTCACCACCTTCTCTATCTGAGCAGGCTTCTCAGAAGATGATTCTTTGAGAGTCTTGTTCATCTGTAGGGCCACCCAGACCTGAGAGTTAAGGCTGGAGCACTGGAGCGGGGTCTCACCCTCCTTGTTCTTTAAAGTGACATCCGAGCCACGGGAAAGAAAGAGACTGCAAAACAGCAAGGAAGGATAAGGATTCCCCAGGAGAAACCAGGCAAGGGGAAAACAAGCTGAATCACATCCTCCAGCCAGCCCTTAAGGGACAAGGAAGAATCTGTAGTAGTGAATAATCACCTGAGTTTTCTTTATTAAGCATGGTTCAGTGAATCCTTCTGACAGAAGCCACAGACTGGAGCTCTGGGCACCCATGAGAGCTCTGGGCAAACCTTGCCTTGCTTCAGGTACCTTGCTGGTACCAGCCTAACTTCAGACAGGCTTGAAACTCTCTCTGGCAGGGAAAGATATGGGGTGGGAAGAGTAGGCTGGAAATGGAAGAGTCCCACAGGAAACTGGTGGTGGACTTGGCCCTTGTTTATACTCACCATCTTTTGGTGAGGACATGATGGCTTTATTCAGAGCAGGGATGAAGCAAAGGAAAATCCCTGTTACCATGCTAGTGGTGGGGAAAAAAAAGCTTTAATCAAGGAAGCCTGACACGTTCCTGCTGGGAAGCCCAGGCTGAGTGAGCACAGCCCCTCAGACTCCAAAACTCGCCTCATGTTCTGACCAGCTCTGGCTGGTACCTCACAACCCCCAGCCCTGGGAGAAAAACAAGCCCTCAATCCCAATCCTGGGCTGTGTGTAAAGGGCAAAGGCGTTTCAGAGGCTCTCCTGAGGCTGGCAGGCAGCACCCAGGGAGGCAGGGAGAGGGGTGAGCAGGGCACTTACACCACACACTCGTAGCGGTTCTCCCGCGCCGCGATGTGCAGGGGCGAGTCCCCGTGGATGTTCACGGCGTGCAGGTCACACTTTGCTGCCAGCAGGATCTCAGCTATGTCAACACAGCCAGAAAAAGCAGCCCAGTGCAAACAAATGTTTTCCTCCTGGAGGGAAAGAGAACAGAGAGGAGATTGTTTAAAACCCCGTGGCTTTGGGACCTCACCTTCCTCAGCTCTGCACCTGCAGCGTTCAGCGTGGCTGCCACCCCCACCCTGCTCTGTGGGGCTGGGAATGCCAGGGTGGACAGGGAAACCTTAGAGCAGCCAAAAAAGGAGCTCTCACCCCATCCCCCTCTGCACACCAAGCACGGGGAGGCTGCACACAAGGCAATCCATCACCTTTCCTACACACACAGACAGCTCGTCTGTCTCTAAGCCACAAACCAATCTAGATCAACCCAGGAAAGAGGTGACAGACATGAACAAACATGCTGGAAAAGGCTGGATGCTGAGTTTCCCCAGCCCCAACAGCCAGGAAAGCTACTGTGCCTCCCAGGGCTGCAAAATTAAGGAGAAAAAGAGCACAGCATGAAATTAAGGAGAAAAAGAGCACATAGGGTACGTGAAGGTGCCAAAAAGAGAACCAGGAGCCATGGGGTAAGCAATCAATCTGACTCCAGGCATCTCTTAAATACTGTATGTACTCATCTCTCACTAGCAGCACTGGAAATAGCTGAACACTCATCTTTCTGATGGAGATATTTTAAGGGATGATCCTGTTTGCTGTTACACTGCAATTTGCAGCACACGTCGATCCCTTCCCCATGACAGGCTCTAAAGACGTCGATGACAACAGTGAAATGATAGTAATGATCACCCAGCTATTCCCTTTTTTGCTCCTTTTTAAAGCAAAAACAAAGCTGCTGCAGGAGTGTTTGAGCTGTTACCATGTAACTTAAGGTCCTGCCTTAAACAGAGAGCTATTGCCACACATCAGGGAGAAGGAGATGCTTTCTACCCAGCTCCTGCTTCCCTTTACAGTATCATCTAGAAAAATCCCATAGAATCTAGAGAAAACATCCATCCTGTGTGTTGCACCCACGTGCTGCAGCTCAGACAGGTCACAGACACCTGGACTGCTGCTCTGCCTTGCATTGCTCCTGCCTGAAGAGCAGCATCATCACAATCAAAGCATTTCTCCCCAAGCAGGATGCTTCCCAGCACGGGTGACATTTGTCCTTAACCACATCCATCAGGACACCCCAGCTGCAGGTCCAGGATAGATGTGTGACACACACAGCTGTTAAGAGCACAGTTTTCTTTCAAGTAAATTGTTGACTGAGTTGATTTGATGTTCATCATTAATGTGTGATGTTGAAGCTGTGACAGATCAAAGAGTCTGTTTTGTTCAGAGTCAGCAGGCAGATGTAACAGCCCACAAAGCCCCCTCTCACCTTGCCTTTTGTTTTTAGGAACAGGATTGGATCCAGACCTGCCTGGGAACTGGGAGCTATCTAACTGTGCTGGCTTTGGCTGGGGTAGAGTTAATATTTCTCCCAGTGGCTGGTGTGGGGCAGTGCTGAACACAGGGGTGGTGACACAGAGCTGCTCTTGCTGCTGCTGAGCAGGGCTGACACAGAGCCTGTCCTGGTCCTTGTGCTGCCTCACTGGGGAGGACACTGGGGGACACGGAAAGCTGGGAGGACACAGCAGGACAGGTGACCCTGACCAAAGGGATATTCCAGACCATCTGACATCAGTTCAGGATATAAAGGGGGGAAAGAAGGAGGAAGGGGGATGTTTGGAGTGATGGTTTTTGCTCTCCTGCAGGCACTGAACACCTGCCCAACCAAGGCAAGCAGGGAATGAATTCCCTGTTTCATTCTGCTTGTGTGTGCCTTTGGCTTTCCCTGTTAAACTGTGTCTCAACCCACGAGTCTTTTTCTACCTTTCACCCTTCTGATTCTCTCCCCACTGGTGGGGGAGTGAGCAAGGGGCTGTGAGGGGCTTGGTGACTGGCTGGGGTTAAACCACACAACCACAGAAACACAAAGGGGTTTGCTTTGCTTTGGAAGAGACCTCAAAGCTCATCCAGTGCCACCCCCTGCCATGGACAGGGACACCTTCTGCTATTCCCAGGTTGCTCCAAACCTTGTCCAACCTGGCCCTGGACACTTCCAGGAACGGGGTGAGACACCACACTTCAATACCCTTAGAGACTCCAAGTCAAAAATGAGAAACACAGTATAAGGAAAAAGGAGGAGCAGTGCTGATACAATGACTCCCCTGAAGAAGGCTGGGAAAAAAGCAGACAGTATCTCTTGGTATCTTCTCTATTTCCTTGTAAACCCCTGGGCAAGCAGCTGGCACAGCCCCACAGCAGCACTGGGGGTCCCACAGAGCTCCCAGGGCCTCAAGCACTGAGTGCATCCCACTGGAGCAGGATTTATGGAGGTGATGGGCAGGCCAGGAGCCAGCTCCAGCCTGAGCTGCCAGCCTGGCCATGCTCTGGACACATCAAAGCTTCGTGCCAGTGATGCCCAGGAAAAGCCAGGCTTTGATAGCTGCTGGCAGAGTGCCCAGCCCATCCAGAAACACAAAGAGGAGCTCATTCCCCTCAAAAGGCACACAGGGTGCCCCCAACCCACACCCAGAGTCACTGGCCTGGGACAAACACGGAGCTGGTAAGTCTGGACTCAAGGGGATCTGCCTGGTGCAGTGTCCAGTGGGCCCAGAGGGATGGGAACCAGCGAGGCTCAGAGCTGAGTCCAGCCTGAGAATTCCACACAGCATCCAGGTGTTCCACACACCTTCCAGGCTGTGACAGAGCAGCTGGGAGGAGAGGACACCCCACAAGCTGCAAACTTCTGCCCAGAGTGCAGGAAAACTCTCCCACCAGGCACTTTTCACTCACACTGTGGCAAGGGACTGAGCCCAACATCTGTCACCTCGGGCGTGTCTGGGGTTTAAACAGAGACTGTAATTTCTGAAGGAGATTCCAGAGGAGCCTTACGTTGTCACGGATGTTGATGTCCGAGCCCTTGGCCAGCAGCAGCTTCACCAGCTCGATGTGTTTGTACTCCGTGGCCCAGATCATCGGCGTCCAGCCGCCGTCGTCCTGGGCAGGGACAGCACGGGGTGACACACAGGACACACTCAGCCTCCTGCTGGCTCCCCACACGCCCCTGCCCTCCCCCTGTCTCTCTGCTCTTTCCCCCTGTCTGCACTGCTGCAGGTCCCCCAGGCCCTGCAGAACCCGGCGTGACTGGGAGCAGCACACCTGAGCCAGCTGGAGTTTATTCCAGCTCAGCAGCTGGCACTGCATCTCCAGCTTGCTCAAGTGCACTGACTGCCCAGAAGGCACAAGGAACACCCAGGGTGTATAAAAGACCTTACAGAAACTCCCTGGGAAGCCTGGGGGACCCGCCCTTGCCCCACGTGCAGCTCTGTCTCACCCCACAGCAATGGACAAACCCCACAGTGCCAAGTGCCAGGCCCAACCCATCCCACACCATTGCCCATGGTCCCCCCACTAGGAAAAGCACAGGGACACCCTGGAGCAACAGGCTCCACAGCAAATTCAAGGCCAGGGAGAAACTGCAAATCAAGGGAAGTTTCCCTGAGGTCAGTGAGGGGATCACCCTCCTGGGCAGAAGGGAGGACACGGAATTGTCACCCTGTGATGATTTGGAGGTGTCCCCCAGCAGCAGGACTGTACTTGAGTGAGCACTGGGCAGACAGCACAGTGCTGAGGGAGTCCCTGGCCTGGGCAAAGCAGCTCCTGGCCCAGGGAAGGCCTCACCTGGCAGTTGACATCCATCTTCCCGTTGGAGAGCAGGTACTGCACCACATCATAGTGCCCCTTCTTGGCTGCCAAGTGCAGACACGTGGAGCCCTCAGCATCCTGCACACAACCACAGAACAAACCCTCAGGGATGCTCAGGAACAGCAGAGAAGTTCCCAGGTGGAGCAGAGAACTCCAAAAATCTCCACCCCACTGCCAGGAGGGCAGAGAGCAGGAGCCAGGGCCAGCACTAAGCAGAGCTTGGGAGCTTTACACCAAAGAGGTGCCACCCTGCAGAGAAGGGGGCTGAGTGTGTAAAGGGCTTTGCAAAGCCTGGGGAAGGTACCAGCCCCAAACCTTGGCAGTGATACCCCCTTCTCCAACAGCCCCTTTCCAACTCCTCTCCATGTGCTGGAGAGCCAAAGGGAAGCAAAAATCCCTTCCACAGGCAAAGTTTGCACTTTACATCAGAAAAATTGCTTCGCCTCAACTTGAAATGCTCCATTTCTCCAGGTTTTTTGCTGGGTTTTGTTAGCCCAAGGCCTTATCCCAGCACCTGGCAGCAGGGCCCAGGGGTCTGGTATCTCTCTCCAGAGAGACCAGGTCCCCAGCCTGCCCACAGCCATCTGCCCAGAGAGGAGATAAAAAACAGCCCAAAGGTTGAAAGGGAAAATGCCTTTGGGAGCTGGGAATACGAGGCCTGGAGGAGATGGACAGGCTGTGAGTCATGATGGAGATGCTCCCACCCTCACACCAAAGATCCCTCTGGCTGCAGCCTGATTTTTACCAGGCATTTATATCCCAAGAGCTCAGCACAGAGCAAGGCCCAGGGAGCAGGAAATCAGGAGGAGGAAACAAAAGGCTGAAAACCAAATGACTCCTTCCAGCTAAATCCCTGGAAGCAACGCTGGAGGTGAGAGCTCTGGGATGGAGCTGATGCCATGCAGGGTGAGGGAGCAACTCTCTGAGCAAGGAGGGGACATCTCAGGTCAGGGATTGCACCATGAGGGCTCCTTGGGACACAGAAGGAGTTTCTGCACCCACATATGTGCCTGCTCCAGCTGAATAATTCCACAGCTTTCCCCTTGGATTGGCAAGAAGCAAGTGCAGCTCCTCAGCCCTGGGAGAGCAGGCAGATTTTATTGTAAAGTTTCTTCAGGTTTTGATTGGGGCTTTTCCATCCTGGCAACAGGGTCAACAGCTTCACCCTGGGGGCTGGGGAGCCTCCCCCCAGCTCCCTCCCCTGCAGTCCCAGGGCTCTGCACACACCTGCCCAGGTAAGGGCTGGATTTCCCAGCTGGAGCTGCTTCCAAACCAACGCTGCTGCTTTCAAACAGAGGCCTGAGCTGGTGCAAGAAACTAATTAACATAATCAACTAGCCTAGACCTCAGATGTGATCTGAGGCTTCTAATTTGCTTTTGCAAGCTCAGAATTTATCTCCTTCCCTTGACCTTCAGAAGCACAAACTCCCCTCTTTTCTCTTCCCCAGGAATAAATCACATGAGAGACATCTGGGCTGCTCCAAGGCACTTGGGACAGGGGCCAGCACGAACCCACATGTGCCTGTCCTGTCCTTTCCCCTTCCCAGCTCAGAACCAGCCTCCCAAGGATCCATTTAGGGCCTGATACCTTGTGCAATGCTGCCAGCTCCTTCCCAAACCCAGCCAAGAGCAGCAGGTTGTGACAATAAGTTTGCATGAGGAGGGTTCCTGTGCTCCAAATAGCATCTGATTTATGGGACTAATAAATGGTCTGCGTATTTTCCAAGATTGCAAAGCAACCAGAGCATGCTAAAGGCAAAGAGACAGCTGCATTTTATTGTTTTGGTTTAAATTAAGGGGTAGAGTTTAAAGATGGGGTTCAATTTTGCCACTGCAGCATGACTGCGAGAACCCACACATCAGTCCTTTGGAAAGGAAAGCTTCCTCTGTCATTTTTCCTGGCTTGGCAAGTGCCTAATTACCAGCCCATTTTAAAACATCACCCCAAAACCCTCATTATTAGAGTCTACAGAGAAGGGAACTGTGAAATCCAACTCCACTGCGATGGATTTGTGACTAAGACTTATGAAATCAAATCCCCCTGACATTTGGTGCCACAAAGTAAAGAAACAAGCAGCAACACTTGCCCCAAACAGAAAAATGAGATTATGACACCTCCAGCCTTCACTCCAAGACAAACCAGTCCATTTCTCCTCAGCCTGGGCACCTCCACCCAAAACTTCAAGGAAGAAATCTTGGACAGAGGCTTCCTCAGGAGAAAAAGGTAAGGAATAAACTGCTACCTTGGGATCTACTAGTGCTCCAGCCTTGATCAGGTATTTCACAGTTTCCAGGTGGTTGTTTTCTGCTGCTTCCATCAGCGGGGTCCTCTGGTCCTCAGAGCAGGTGTCAATGTTAGCACCAGCCTGTTGGGAGGCCAGGGCAAGGACAAGGACAATTAGCAGAGGAAGGATGTGGGAGCAGGGATCTAATAACAAGATTTTCTCCTGAAATTTAGCCATATTAAGCAGGGGAAGAAAGAATAAAAAAGAAGAAATAAAACCAGGAAAGAAGGCAGTGCAAGTCTACCTGCTCTGGAAAAAGCACATGCTGCCTGCCCCCCCTCCTGCCTTCCCAGCCAGGAAGGAACTGTAAGGAAGCCAACAGCTGGTATTAAATAACTCCTGTTATTAATAGATTTCATACTCCTACTTTCTAGATATTGTTTGTGTAACAATTTGGAAAAGTCAGCCTCCTCCTTTTTCCAGCAGCTTTGTTTTCCCTGGTCTATCATCTAGACTACAACAACCAGCTCTTCTCAATGTCACGAGCAGTAGGAACAACTTGCTGGTTGTAACAGAGGCAGGAGCTGTAAAAAATATCCTGGGGATTGGCTAAATATTCCTGTGGAAGTCAATGGCACCACTTCCACAGAGGTCTCTGAGCATCTGTTCACTTCAGCCCAGAGTGCCTTTCCAAACCATGGCAGGCTGTCCTGCCTGCTTTAGCCCTTGGGCTGAGCTCAGGAACCACCCAAAACTTAAACCCAAAAGCTCTTGGCAGGTGTGTGTGTGTGAGGCTCAGACCTGTCCACAGCAGCTGACTCAGGTTCACCTGGCACAAGGAGTTGTTTTCAGGTGCCTCCCACTGAATTCCTTTGTTTTGACTCTTTTCCCCAGCCAGAGCTATTTAAACCAGAGCAGAGGAGAGGTGTTTCAAGTGGAACAAGCCAAACACTGGGCTGCTGCAGAAGCCAGACCTCAGGGACAGACAAGATGAAGCACTTTGGGAACAAACCAACCCTACTGATAATTAAGTTGTTTGTGGTATCTCACAAGTTTTGCTCCTTTTCCTCATTCCACTGTCCTCACTCACAGTAACTTCAGTGAGAGCAGCCAGGAAGGCCCATTGCTGCCTTCAAACAGTACCTGAAAGCCTCCAGTTCCAGGTGCTGGAATGCACCAGCCCAGCAGGATCATTTCCAAGGGCCAGTCACTGCTGCCTTCTCAACAGCCCTTTAAGGTTTCCCAATCCCACAGGGTAAACAAAACACTCTTCCAGTCACTCCAGACCAGGTACACCAGTACAAAAAAGAAAAACTAGAACTTTTAAAATCCTTCTTTTTCTTCTTCACATTGTTTTGGAGCAGGCTCAACAACATCCCTATAGCTCTATCTTCCCTCAGTTAGAATCCAAATCTCAGACAATAAACCAAACTTGCATCTTCCCTTCACTCCTTTCTCACATAAATGTGAGACATTTATGCTGCAGAGGAAAATCCTGCTGGAGCTCCTCAGGTTTTGACAGAAGGGAAGACAGGGCCTGGCAGCTTCCAGGCTGCAGAGCCTCTCTGCCCTCATCACCAAGAGCAACCTGGCTTGGAGATCAAAACCAAGAGCTTGGAGATCTCCCTCAGCCTGGCAGCACATCTGGCAGGGCATCAGGCTGTGCTGGTGCTGGCACATCTGGCAGTGCCCAGCTGTGGCTGTGCTTAGGCACAGATCCCCACCTGCCCCCCAGTGCCCAGCACCAAATCTTGCCCTGCTCCTTGCCTGGGGAACAGCCCAGCAGGACAATTGCAGCTGTGTGCTCCAAGCCCTCCCGTTACTCTGCCCCGCTGCTCCCTCAGCAAACCCTGGGACTGAGGAGGATTTTTACAGGAGGGGTTTTCCACTGCTGATTTCCCTGTGGGGCAGACCAAAGCCCACAGAGAATGGCTTGTACAGAGGGCTGGAAGTGCAGACAGACCTGAATGAGCATGTGGCAGATGTCCACGTGGCCAGACTCGGCAGCAGCATGGAGAGGGGTTCTCTTACTCTGATGCTCCATTTTAAAATTAGGGTCAATTCCATCCACTGCAAAACAGAGCAGAGACACTTTCAAGCACAGTTCAGGGACTGAAGTGTAACAGGAGAATCATGGCTCAGCTAAAGGCTTTTAAAGGATGGGTTCCCAGCCCATCCTCAGCCCTGCTCACATCTCACTGCACATTTCAGAAAGCTCTCAGGGCAGTCCCCTGCACATTCAATATGCAACAGCCCTCAAAACCAGAGCTTAGGAACACCACGGAATTCAACACCTTTTTAAGGTATTACTATCTCTCCAAAGGTCACATCCCTCAGCTTCACAACTCATCTCAAAAACAACAAACACCACACGAGGATAAAAAAAGAAAAAACGCTGCTTGGTTTAAAGCAACCCAGAAATTGGGAACAACAACAAGTTGGTACCACCTGGCCTCTGTCTCACCACTATTAACTGCAACTAATACTAGTGATCCTTGTTGCACCCCTGCAAATCCAGAGCTGCAACATGGATGGAATTTCTCCACACAGGTTCAGGATCTGGCCAGAGATTCTCACAGCTGTGCAGAGACTGACAGATGATGCTGACAGCCAGACAAAGATGTCTGGGCATGATAACATGTTGTGTATGATGAGGCTGTAGTTAAATATCAATGAATAACATTTCTGTGCTATTGAAGACAGGAACAATGGAGCAAACACTCGCTAGACAAAAAAAAAAGAAGGAACTGATAAAGGGCAAGAACAGAAAGCATCCAAAAATGTACAGCAAAATACTGGAGTGGAAAGGAAGCATCCTGAGGAAACATTGTGTCCTTCAGAGGTGGAAATTCCTGGGGAATATTGGATGCTAAAAACAAGCTCAGCAGCTCAAAGGCATCTGGTGATAGGCAACTCTGTACCCCAAACCAAACCCCATGGATTCAAGGCTCTTCCTCTTTGCTTTCTTGCTGATGGGTCTTGGCTTAAGCTGACTCCCCTCTATTCCCTCTCTACTGGATTCAAATATGTGTCCTGTGCATGGAGAGGGGATGGGGAAAACCACATGGAGGTCATTCTGGGGACACAAGCAGCCCATCTGGATCAACCACGCTGAAATGCAGACACAAGTGGGGAACAGTGCACATTTCCCAGAGAGATGCAGCCCTTTGCAACGACGCATCAGCCGCAGGAGCCTCTCTGCTCCAAGTCCCCTCCCCGGGGGCACTGGGGAGATGACGTGGTGCCATGCTGGGAAGTGGCCGCTGGCACTGCCTGGCAGGAGCTGGGAGTGCTGCCAGACAGGCCCTGGCCTGGGAAGGAGGCACCTACCCAACATCAGCAGGACCTTCTGCAGCTCCCCTTGCCTGGCAGAGAAGTACAACTGCTTCGGGTGGAACCGCAGCTTCTTGGGCCTGCAGGAGCGGGGAGAGAGGTGAATTAATCCCCAGGGAAGAAGGGCCAGGAATGTCACTCCCCCCCTGCCACCCAGGGGCCTGGCAAAGCTCTGGGCTCATCCCCCAGCAGGGGCAGGGCGAGTTCTGCCCCTCTGCCCCGCTCAGCTGAGACCCCACCTGCAGAGCTGCCTCCAAATCTGGGATCCCCAACACGAGGGGGACCTGGAGCTGCTGGAGTGAATCCAGAGGAGCCACGGAGATGCTCCAAGGGCTGCAGCCCCTCTGCTCTGGAGCCAGGCTGGGAGAGCTGGGGATGTTCACCCAGAGGAAAGAAGGCTCCAGGGAGAGCTCAGAGCCCCTTCCAGGGCCTGAAGGGGCTCCAACAAAGCTGGAGAGGGACTGGGGACAAGGGCTGGAGGGACAGGACACAGGGAATGGCATCAAACTGAAAGACAGGAAATTTAGGATTAAATACATTAAAAAAATCCTTCCCTGTGAGGGTGGGGAGGCCCTGGCACAGGGTGCCCAGAGCAGCTGGGGCTGCCCCTGGATCCCTGGCAGTGCCCAAGGCCAGGCTGGATGGGGTTTGGAGCAGCCTGGGACACTGGGAGGTGTCCCTGTCCATGGCAGGGGTGGCACTGGATGGGCTTTAAGGTCAGTTCCAGCCCAAACCCTTCTGTGATTCTCTGATACAGCTCCAGATTACAGCTCCAGAAAAACAAGTCTCCAGAAGGAGGTTTAAATCTTCCAGCTCCAGCCCCAGCCCATCCTGTTCCAATGAGGGCTGGATCTGTTCAGTGCTGCTCAGCAACAGATTCTGGTCTCACTGTTGTGAACAGGAGCTCCCAGAAGTTACAGCTGCAGCTGAGGAGTCAGTGAAAAACTAAATCCTCCAGAGAAATCAATAAGACATTTAGAGCTGTAACCATTCTCCCAAATCTGTTGGGGATGACTAATGAGTGAAGTGAACACAAAAAACTCTTGAGTTGGACCAAAATCCAGAAAAGCTAAATCTCGTTTTCTCTAGGCTAAGCAACTTTGCTGGGAACTGGAGTGACCCAATGGTCTTTTTCTTACTTTTCAGAGTCCAGGGCAATCAGGGCACTTTCCAGAGTTTCTTTCACTGGTCCCTGGGTCAAGCTAGTAGTAGGCTTTGGAAAAACTGAAGACCCAGCAATGTCAAAGCCTTCAGCAGCTGAACTTTCTGGCTTGTCTTCCTCTGACAACCTCGTCCCAGTGCCACTGAAGAGGAAAAATGAGAGACAGCCAAAGCACAACCATTAAAAATACACAACAATGTTTCTCTTATGCCAAAAAAGAAAAGCAAATGCATTTTAAATACAGATAAGTATAACTGAAATCGAAACTCAAACCAATATATTTTACAGCTTTTTCGGTAAGGACTTGCCCCAGAAAGGAATTGCACTGCCCTCTGACTACATCTTGATGTACTCTGTGCTGCAGGAGACCCAGGCACATGGGGCAAGTCTTAAAGCCACCTAAACAAGGCCAGATGGGATGGGAAGTCAGAGCACAGTTCAACACAGGGCTGGTTTGATTTGTGTTGTCCTCCTCTCTTTGCCCTTGTGCTTGTGGGTGCGAGTCAGGAGCTGCAGTGGGAATTGCTGTCACTTAGCAAACCTGGCAATATCACCTAATTCCACTATTATTCCATTCCTAACAGTAAGAGGAAGGAATGGTTTAACTCCTGACCCCCCCAACCTCCAGAGCCTCCGCCTCAGCTCTGGGGCAGCGAGTGACACAAAACACCGCTGCAGATTCCTGCAGCTGAGCCGGCCCTGGCAGCACTCAGCTCACCAGGAGGAGCCCAAACATTCAAGCCAAAGCCTGGTCTGGCAGGAGGTTTGAGATGCCCCCGTGCTCACCTCCCCGTCGTGGTGTCGGCCCTGCCCTCCACAGCCGCCGGTTTCTGCTGCTCGTAGCTCAGGGACACCGTGGAGGTGGTGTCAGCCTTGGCTATTGTCACCTCCTTGGCCTTGGAGGCCTCCTCCCCGCAGTGAGGGCAGTAGCTGGTGTCGTTCACCTGCGAGGCACAGCTCTTGTGGAAGCGGTGGGAGATGCTGCTCTCGGGCTGACACTCCATGAAAGTGCCCTTAAAAAACCACAGAGAAGGAACTGAGGCCCCGCTCGGCCCGCGCCTCGCCCCTTCACACGCTCCATGCCACTCCTCACCACCTCTCTCGGCCCTGCTGCGTCCAGTACAGTAAAGCAAGCACTGCCACTTCTTTAGAAGAGAACAAAACCAAGGTAAAGGGGGAAAAACTCACTTGGTTAAGGACTGCAAAGCAAGATTTTGAATTGTGCTTGGGAAACAGAACAAAGAAGTCCCGATTCCAGCTCCTCCCTCTCACGCTTGAAGTTCTCGCTTGTGTCTCTAGAAGTGCCAGTGCACTGTAAGGACGCCCCCAAAACTGGAAAAGGAAACTTCAGACCTGTGCTGAGCCAGCATTAAAACTACCTGAAACACAGCTGTACACAAACCATTCAAGAACCTGCATGAATCTGTCA
The DNA here is from genome assembly GCA_013398275.1 of Promerops cafer. Taxonomy (NCBI): domain Eukaryota; kingdom Metazoa; phylum Chordata; class Aves; order Passeriformes; family Nectariniidae; genus Promerops; species Promerops cafer. The sequence goes on along the minus strand of VZSE01003510.1, from coordinate 90,532 downwards.
CTGACCCCACTGTAACCCAAATTATGTGACTCTTCTGCCTGGACCAGCCTAATTAACCCAAACAAGCTGACTGCTCATGCAATGAACTGGGCAAAAAATTATTTTCCCTTCCTAGCACAGTCCCTGCAACTGCTGTGCAGGGCCCCAGAACTCCCTGCCTGTGGTGTCAGTGCTGCCTGAAGCCCTGCTGTGCTCTGGCTTGGTGATGGGTGGCACAGACAAACACCCCAGGTTCACCTCTGTGCACCAGCACACAGCACTGAGAGATGGAAAAGAGTGCAAGGAAAGGCCAGTCAAACCCCCTCTTCTCCTGAATTCAGTCCTCCCAAGCATTCTAATTAACTCTGCTTCAGCTTTGCAAATGCCTTGAAGGGTTTTGAGGATTTTATCTTCTAAATGATCTTTGACTCAGCAAGAAAACCCAGGATGGCTCCATTTACTACAATAATGCTTGAGACGACTGCAGCATCTTTCCTTGAGTCATCTTGAAAAATATCAGCATCACACAATTAAGCCTCGTCATCACTCCATGAGGCCTCAGCTGGTGCCTTTCAGCTTTATCCACAAGGAAAGCAGGACACTGACCACTAAAGGACTGCACCAAGTCCCTTAAAAGCCTCGGTGGCAGAGGTGGGAGAAGCAGCAGGTGATCACAGGGTGGTTTGAGCTGGAAGGGACCTTAAATCTCATCCAATTCCACCCCCCTGCCATGGGCAGGGACACCTCCCACTGTCCCAGTCTGCTCCAAGCCCTGTCCAGCCTGGCCTTGGGTACTGCCAGGGATCCAGGGGCAGCCCCAGCTGCTCTGGGCACCCTGTGCCAGGGCCTGCCCACCCTCACAGGGGAGAATTCCTTTCTAATATTTAATCTTCCTAATATCTGACCTAATTGAGATCTCCAACACTGCCTTGGTCCAGTGCCATCACTCAGGTTCCCCCTCCTGAGGGGACACAGAGGTGGGGGCACAGGTTCATTTACAAACCAAGCTAAGACATTTTTTGGATGTGATCGATCTGTACACAGAAAGAAAAACAACAAACCCTCGTTCCAAAGAAATTCCAAAGGCAAGACTTCCAGCATGTGAAATCCCTTTGCTGACACCCCTTGGGGGTCTCCAGGAAGATAAAGGTGATGACTTCAGCTACCCTCACACACATTCCTATTGAAAACACCTCCTGACGTGCTGTGGAACGAGGTGGGGCTGATGCCAGGAAGTCAGGAAACCCCTTTAGGGACCATCTCCACCTTCAGCTTCCAGCTGTTGCAACAGGTACCCCCTTCCCTAGATTGAGAGCACGGACTTACTGCAGTGCAAAAGTATCCACAGCCAGGGCAACACTGGTGTTTCACCATCCTCCCTCTATGGTCCTCACACAGCACCAAAAGCTGGACTTTGTTAGACGGGCGCATCAGTTCATACTTAACCACACTGTTTGTGCATCGGCCCAGCTGGAACAGGAGAAATTAAAGGAAATGAAATTACTGGAGACCACAACACTCCCTGTGCTTGTGCGGAGGAAGATTTTGCACACTGCCTCGAGGAGCCCTGGCTTTTTCACAGGAATTCAGCTGTGTGCCAGAGAGCATTAGCAGTGCAGCAGGAAGCTGTGAAAGCTGCTCTCAGGAAGGAATGCATCATTTACTAACTAACATGCATGTGCACCCCGAGTCATTTGTTCCTTGCAACGACAACAACAAAATCATAACTGGAAATAGGCAACAGCCAAGCAGCAGAAGGGGCAGTCCCAGGGGCCTGACTCACACAACACACACTCTCCTCTTGCCAGGAGGAGCGGGTGTCAGTGACCAAGAGAACGAGACCATAAACACTAAATCTTGTTACTGCTCAAAACTCCAGTCACGGGCAGATAAAGGGAAAAATAATTGCCAGCGAAGTTATCGTCTGTACTGGTTCCAGCACTGGCCCCTGCCCAGACCACAGGGATGAAGAGCCAGGCTTTCATGAGAGCTCAGCTAAAGTCATGTTTGGAGCAGGTTTTCCAAAGGATTTCACCAGCCTACAGCTCTGGGGTTAAAAATCAGAGATTCACAGAATCATGGAATGGTTTGGGCTGGAAGGGACCTTAAAGCTCATCCACTTCCACCCCCTGCCATGGGCAGGGACACCTCCCACTGTCCCAGGCTGCTCCAAGCCCCATCCAGCCTGGCCTTGGGCACTGCCAGGGATCCAGGGACAGCTTCTCTGGGCACCCTGTGCCAGGGCCTCACCTCCCCCTTCTGGGGAACAATTCCTGCCCAAAATCCCATCTAACCCCACTCTTTTCAGTGTGAAGCCATTCCCCCTTGTCCTGGCACTCTGTGCCCTTGTAAAGAGTCTCTCTCTTTCTTGTAGCTCCTTCAGGTACTGGAGGGCCACAATGGGGTCTCCCCAGAGCCTTCTCTTTTCCAGGCTGGACAATCCCAATTCTCCCATCCTTTCCATGTGCCCCACGGTGCCCCAAGCCCCAGTGTCCAGCCTGGCCCTGGACACTTCCAGGGATCCAGGGGCAGCCACAGCTCCTCTGGACACCCTGTGCCAGGGCCTCAGCAACCTCACAGGGAAAAATTTCTTCCCAATCTTCACCTGTCCTGCTTCAGCTTAAAGCCACCACCCCCCTTTCCCTGTCACTCCACACCTTCTCGTGCCCCACCTTGTCCTGTTACTGGCAGCAGGTTCCATAACTGGAGTTCCCTGTTCCCAGCCTGTGTTCCTTGCTCTGCTGCACCAAGAGGGATCAGCACCTCCTGCAGCCACCACACTGTCCCAGCCCAGCTGTCACCTGCCAGCATGACACGACACTCTTTGGCTTCTGTTTCAAGTTCCCCTTGATAATAATCTTGCTTTCCCCAAATACCTGGCCAAGGAGATTTATAAACTAGGAATATAAAGGTGAAAGGCTGCTCCAAGGAAGGGTCCCCTGGAGGGAAAGTGGAGAATTTATTGTCCTCATGACAGAGTCAGTCAGGGACTTGGTGCCACAGACTGTCCCTCTGCTCCAGCCAAGGATTTGCTGCTTTTTCTCAACAAAACTAAACTTTCTCTCTAATGTTTTTAAATTCCACTCCTGCAGAAGCAACACTCCTGTGGGAAAAGATTTTAAACTAGGCTCATCATTCGCCCCGACATCTCCAATTCAGCTTTCCCCAATTGCAGCTGCAAAGGCTTCCTGTGGTTGGGACACCTTGGCCAGACTGACCCCTGTCACCACCCCAGCTCCAGGGGCTGCAGGGGTGGCACAAGGGGAGCATGGATCTTTTCCTGAGGAGGAATTTTACTGAGCTGAGGAAATTCCATTGACATGTGGAAAACTGCATTAACCATGTGAGGAAGACCCTGCACTGTTTTGCCACACTTTATTATTTGTTAGAAACTCTAAAAAAATTTCAACATGATTAATTGCTATTTTCCAAGCATTAGAGAGTGCAGCAGGGTGCTCATAACTATTTATAACACTCTCCAAGGACATGACAGTCTGGAGAAGCCACTATTCACACACATAATATTCCTCTAACATCTCTGAGTCACTTCTCCCATTATTAAAAAGAATCTAACATAAAGCATGGCCTTTGCTATTCCTCCCTGTGATTTATCCAGGGACAGAACTGCCAACTCACCATAGCCAGGAGCAGGAATTCTTTCACATACCTTGTGTTTGTTTAGAAACCCTGGGGTCCCCCCTCTCTCTGATGAGTCTCCCAGGACATTTTCTCTTTAATGAATCAATTTTGCCATTCTTTGGAAATTCCTCTCTCTACAGGTACCAGCACATACTAACAGAAGCAGAGCTGGTCTACAAACCTGATTATCCCTTTGTCCCTCCATCCACCCTTCTCCTGGGATCCTAGAGGATGTAGGGGTACAGAGGAGAACTAGAGATGTTCTCACTCCTTGTGCTACCACCGGTGAGTGTCAGATGAAAAGAAACCCAAGGTCTTCCCAGTAAAAGGAGAATCCACCAAGAGCATTCCTATCCTGCAGTTCTCACTTTCCAGATTTTGGAATGGAGTCACTTCTGCCACTTCCTTCCACACTTCTGGAAGCAGCAGAGCCCAGCCAGCCTAGCTGTGACCGACCCAAAGGCATCGAGTGCAATCCCTGTCAGGCAGTCAGACCTGGGGCTGCACAGCTGCCAGGACATGGAAGCTTTGGGACAGAAAGAGAGGAGAGAGAGGAAGGCTGGGGCAGCAGAGGCCATGCCAAGCTCCTGAACTCAGCTCCTGGCCACAGAAAGGTTTGCAGCACTTCCTTCGTAGTCAAGGGAAACCAGCTCCAATCCTTGACTGGGTTTTCTCTCTGATGCAGGTTCCTGTATTTGAGCCCATCTGGCCTGAAGTGTGAATGTTACATCATCCACATCCAGCCACACAGGCCAGGACAAGCCTGAGAGAGCCACCCAGAGCCTCTCCCAAGGCAGACACAGCACCTGCTCCCTTCCCAGGGGCCTCACCCCGTGCTGTGACAGGCACAGAGTGCTGGAGCCCCCAGCTGAGCGAGGGGGACACCGGCCCTGCCATTCCTCACACCAGTGGGTCCCAGTCTAGCAGGCCCAGAGCCCCTGCATGACCCCACACGTGCTCCTGGCACAGCTTTTCACTCTTTATGGCCTTGTCCTCAGCAGGACAGGCTGTGGGACTAAAGGACAGGCTCCTACCTCGTTATCCACGCTCTCCGTGGCCATGCACTGGTTGTTGGCTAACGTGGTGATCTCTCTGCTTTTGGGGGTTTCCATTCGACAGCTACACAGGGGCACCTCCTGGAGACCATCCACTTCCATTGCTTCAGGGCCATTGGAGAGACCTGGGGCACAGAAAACCAGTGAATTAACTCGAGTGCTCTTCCAGGAGAAAGGATTCAGTCCATCAACACCAGCCAGGTCCTGTGACATCTTCCCATTCCATGCCCTGAAATGCTCTCCAGGCTTTAGCACCACCCTGTGAAAGAGACCCTTTTACACCAGCTGGAGTTTGCAAAAGCCTCCTGTGCTTTTCCAAGCCCAGCCACACTCAGCTGACTGTGCTGAAATTAAGAGTGATAAGTTAAGATCAGTTTATTCTGAAAAAAAACTCAAAAAGGCAAAGCAATGAGGTGCTGGATTTTATCAGCCTCTCTCCCCTCCCCACAACACTGGGCTCTGGCAACAAGAAATTTGTAGGAAACTACCCAGAGCTGGAAATTTGAATAGGCAGTGGAGTGATAAATAGAGATGATCAGGAAAGCACAAACTCTTATTTGCAAAGCCTTACTACACAGATGGGAAAACAAAATTCCTGGGACTGCTTGGTGTCAGCTAAGCAAGAATTATTTATTTTGGAAAGAGAACAAACCAGGGAAAAGAAAGCAGCAAGATGCTCCAATGTTCTTGCCTTTTCCTCATCTCCTCTCAGATGCTGAACAATTACAAACCTATGCAAAGGTGAATGAGGGCTTTTGAGGGGGTCACTGTGGGAATATTCCTGTGGTTCCTCTGGACTGGATCAATCACAGGGTTACCCAAGATTGTCAAACACTGGCCTAGTGACCAGGGGGTTGATTCCAGTCCTACCCTCCTCTTCCAGGCCTGCACCAAACCATCTCTGCAATGTTTGCAGCACAGAAGCCTTTGGGCTGCTTCACCCTGAAGCACCCCAAGCATTCCCTACCCACTGCTATGGCGTTGACCCACACTGAGAAGGAAGCTTGCTGCTAGTTTTCAAGCTTTTGAATGGGAATGCAGAGTTATCTTGCTGTGAGGTTTTGCAGATTTAACTTCATCCCTGGGGGAGATTCTTCTTCAGCTGCCCTGGCAATGGCAGCCTTCCCCAGGGCACCCTGCCCCTGGCTCTGGCCCCACCAGCCGAGCACAAGCCCCCTTCAAACCATCAGGAATTCCTTGAGCCAACAAGCTGCAAGCCCAAGCCTAGCAAAGGGATATTTCAAGACATACGAGGCCAGGGAAAGTCCTCGCTGTTTTCATGTAAAATCCTGTCAAGATCTTAAAGGTTTAAGAGTTTTCTCTGGGAGCACAAATCACAAAGCTCATTCCTCGCCTTCCGAGCTGTCACTTCCCTAATCTGTTTGACATCCAGAGGCTCTGGTGAAAGCATCCCTCATCCCTCCTGACCCTCCCTTGGTGGGGAAAGCTCCCACCCTCTCTTTGATGTGCCTCTATCAAAGGAGCCAGACAACCTTTGAGGGAGCAGTGGGGACAGACAGGCGGATCCAGCCAGGGGAGGCTGGATCTGAGGAGAGTTCAGCACTGGGAGCAGCAGCTGGGGCTCAGCAGCCAGGGCCCAGCACCAGTCCCTCCTCTTGCCAGGGCTGAACGAGCCATTCCTGAGGGGGCAGTGGCAGCAAGTCTGGGGGGGTGCTGAGTCAGCATATTTCAGGGAATGGAGGGGAGCTGGTGAGTGGGACAGGAGGGCTGGGGCAGTACCTTGGACCCTTGGTGAGATTATTCCAGAGCTAACGAGCCTCACTGGAACTGGGATCCCATCTACACCTTCATTCCATCCCAGCACCTTCCCTGTCCTCACCCACATCCCCAGCCTCACCCCCATTCCAAACCACCCCCCTTCCTACACTCATCCCCATCCCAGCCCCATACCTATCCTCATGCTCACCCCCAGCCCAACCCCATTCCCATCTCCTCCTCATTCTCATCCCAGCTGCATTCCTATCGCAGCCTCATCCCTACCCTAATCCTCATCCCCAACCCAGCCCCATATCTATCCCCATCCCATCCCATCCCATCNTTCCCGTTGCTCTGTGCGCTCTGTGGCCGCCAGGGGGCAGCCGGGGCCCCGCACGGCGCCGCCCGCGGAACAAAGGGACCCCAAACCCGACCCCAAACCTGACCCCAAATCCAAACCCGACCCCAAACCTGACTCCAAACACAACCCCGACCCCAAACCTGACCCCCAAACACAGTCCCAACCCCAAACCTGGCCCCACATTCAAAATCAAACCAGACCCCAAACCCAGCTCTGACCCCAAACCCAGACACAAAAGCAGCCCTGACCCCAAACCCAGCCCCAATCCCAACCCCAAACCCAACCTCGACTCCAACCCAATCCCCACCTCAAACCCAGCCCCAAACCCAACCCCAGCCCCAGCACTCACCTCCCGCTGGCGAGGAGAGGATCCCCTTCACCCGGAGGTCCAGGGAATCCAGGGACACCTCCATGTACTCCATGCTGTTCTCCTGGCCAGGGCCCTCCCTGCTGCCCAGCGAGGGTTTATAGGCTTCAGCACCTGGATGGGAACAGGGGATTTGCACAGACCCCACAGGTCTGTGGGGCCGTGCCTCAAGCCCAGGCTGTGCAGGCTCCTGTGGGAACCGTGAGTGCGGAGCACACGGAATGTGCCAACACCACCTCTGGGCATGGCTGGGCCCTGGGCTGGCCACCCTGAGCTCCCACCTCCACTCAGGCAGGGAACAAGAAAAGGGAATAAATGAGATGAGTTCTGCCTCTGCAAGGGCACAAGGAAGGGATGAAGCAGGGCTTGAGCATCCTCCTGCCCCCAGCCTGCTGCACAGGGCTCAGGTACACGCTGGCCAGGCAGAGCCAACTGCACCTCAGGAGGAGGATGAGAGGTGACATCCAGCTTAGTGGGAGGGGGAACAGGAAAAAGTCAAGTTCTGCCTCTGAGTGAACAGAGCTGCTGCTGGGAAGAGATTGTGGGAACTTGAGAGGGAATTGTGTGTCTTCACACTCCCTTGGCTTCACTTTCTCTCCTGGTTTGCTTCTGCCAGTCCAGCTTGGCCAAGAGAGTTTGGTCACCCTGTAAGACCAGCTCCCACCTTTACTGAAGGGGCAGAAAACCAGCCTGCATCTGAAATGAAAAATTAGGTATTTGCTGTGACGGGGATCAAGGGTCCCTGTGGCATCCTGGGAGGAAGAGGAGCAAGCCAGGTGAGTGACAGAGCCCAGGCACTGAGGAGGGGCTGGAAAATGGTCAATTCACTCAGAAGTACCAAAGAGCTGCTGATACAAAAATTACCTTTTTTTGCATTGAATAAGCAAACCCAGGAGAACAAAAATAAACCCTTTGGTGGCAGTGGATGTACAACACCTTAGCAATGAGGCTGAAGGCACAGCTGCACTACCCACTTTATCTCTCCCGTGCTGTTACCTTTCCCAAAGAAGCAGCATCACATCCAGCCTGCACTCCTGCCTCTCCTCACCTCTCAACAGAGCTCCCTGAAACCTTCTTTGGTGCTCAGTGATTCAGGACAAACAAGAGGGACCCCCTGAACAACACCCACACTTGAGATGGGCCCGAGGCAGCTCCTTCCAGACGTGGTCCTTCCACAAGGAGCAAAGCCAACCTGCACATTCCATTCAGCTGCACAAGCATCCACACAAAAGCAATGCAGCACCATTCCAGGGTGGTTCTTTCTTTTCCTTCTGCATCTAAACATTCTCCCTTGAGCTCATGGGACAGGAGACCACATGGACACGTCACACAAACTGGTTTGGGTTAGAAGGGACTTTAAAGCTCATCCAGTGCCACCCCTGCCATGGCAGGGACACCTCCCACTGTCCCAGGCTGCTCCAGCCCCAGTGTCCAGCCTGGCCTTGGGCACTGCCAGGGATCCAGGGGCAGCCCCAGCTGCTCTGGGCACCCTGTGCCAGGGCCTCCCCACCCTCACAGGGAACAATTTCTCCTGTATAGATAACATCGATTTCCTGTCTTTCAGTCTGAAGCCATTCCTCCTTGTCCTGTCACTATCTCCCCATAAAAAAATTCCTCTTCCTCCTTTTTGTAAGCCCCATGAGGCCTTTTTTTGGATACTCTAAAATAAAGAGATTTGTGAACAAAATAAAATTCCTCCAGCATTCCAAGGACAAAGCCACGAGTTCTGCTGTTCCAGTGACACCAGCAGCTCCTGCCAGCGAGGGGCAAGTTCACAGCCTGGCTTATCACACAGCCCAGCCTCGGGAAGGAAGAGCCAGCCCTGCAGACTTACAGGCCTCAGGTCCTTCCCCCTGCACCTGGAAGGCTCAGTGGGGTGGCATTAAGGAACAAAACCCCATTCATTACCTAGCACACCGCCTTGTTTCTTTTTATTCCTCCGCCTCCTCTTGCGGGTGGGTTTCAGCCATGGACTGTCCGTCTTCCCTTTCCTCTTCAGCAGCTTCTTCTTGACACTGGACTCCGAGCTCTGAAGAACCAGAGAGGCCACGTGCACGTCAGGCATGGTGGCACCACGGTCCCTCTGTGGAGCAGCCCTCACCCAGCTCCAGCTGTGTGAGAAGGACCAGGGGTTTGAAACCAAGGGGTGCTAAGATGCCTTTATAGCACTGAAAAGGAAACTCAGGCACACGTGTGGGTGGATTTCCTGTCAGTTCAGCAGGGCAGGCTGCACTTTCTCTTCCATGGAGGCCCTCACACCACGCTCATGAGCAGCACTGCAAGGGGGCAGGCACATGCACACTTCCAGCTTCTCCCAAAAAATAATTGTAGAATCACAGAATATCCTGAGCTGTAAGGGACCCACAAAGACCACCAAGTGCAGCTCCTGGTCCTGCACAAACACCCCACCCTGTGCCTCAGAGGGCTGTCCCAACGCTTCTTGAACTCTGGCAGTTGGGTTTTCAAACCAAAATATTCGTATTTCTCCACAGAAAACCCACTTTGCACTTGAGGAGCCACCTGGCAGGGCTGGAGTGGACCCAGGGGAACTGAACTGGAGAGCAGCAGAGCAGCCCCCTCCCTGAGCCAGGCACAGGGCAGCAGAGACCAGTCATGCAGCAAATACTCAGCCACATGCATGAACCTCAACAGACTTTGGGTTTTGGTTTAAAAAAATTCAGTTGTCTGGGGTGGGGTTTCAAAGTCAACATCAGAACAGGAATCAGGCACCCCAACCCTGCCAGGGTTTAATGCATCAATCATAAAATTCATGTTCAGACTGAAACTGTCGGCTCCTGACGCTTATCCAGCTGCCAGCAAAGCCTTGGAAAAACCTCCTGGTACCACTACCAGCAGCTGGATCAGGCCCTGCCTCCCCAGGCAGCTGTGCCAGGCCCTGCTCTCCCAGTGAGGGAACACGTGGAGCTGAGCCCTGGCTCTCCAGGGTGTCTGTGCTGCCCCAAATCCCTGAGTGTGGGCTCAGCACGTGGCTTTACCCCAACTGCATCGCCCTGCTCGTGGCAGAGAGGTCTGTGTGTCTGGAGCTGAGTGACTCAGCAGAGCTCAAACCTCTGGCCAAGATGTGGAGATCCCACCTGGGAGTTTGGATGCGAGTCCCAGCCCAACCCTTGGTGTGGGCTAACACAACAGACTGGCCTCAGCCACCCAAAACAGGGACAGGCTGCACAGCCCCTGCTCCTCCTGGAGTGTCAGAGCACGGGGAACAAGACCCTACAGAGCTCCAGTGATCCACTTGATGTGCTTTGTGAGCATGATTCCACCTTCAGCTCAAAACACCAAGAATTTTCTCAAGGTGACTGAAGAGCTGGGGTGCCTTAAATGCTGGCTCCTCAACTTGAGAGGCTGTGGAAGGACAGTTTTTAAGGAAAGGGGAAGGAGGCAGACAGAGACAATCAACGAACAATTTAAATTAAAAAATCATCAGGTTCTCTTCACCAACCCTCTAAAAATAAAAAGTAGAAATCCCCAGGAACTGCTGAAAGCCTTGACCTGGTGCTGTACAACCAAGTCCCAGGGAGAGTGTCTGTCTGTCTGTCTGTCTGTCTGAGTGCTCTTTGTCTCCCTGGTAAGAGCTGCTCATCAGGAACAGTGAATTTAGGCTGTGGGCTGGGCCAGCGGATCTGGGAACAACCCCACCCCAGCAGAACTTCAGGTTGATGAGAAAGCTCTGCTGGCTCCTACCAGGTGCCAAATGTGCATCTGAGGAACTCAAGCACCCTTAAACACCTCTGCTAACATTGAAATGATTAAAAGCAGTCAACAGCTTGTTGAAAACAACAAAAGCCCATTAGTTAGCATCAGAAAGTAATTAATTGTGCCACGGATCAGGGTTAAGCACCTTGTGGAAAACAATACTCTGTGTGTGGGTGGTTTCAGAGAATGAGTTTTATCAAGGAGACTTGAAACTGCACTGCTTTGGCTTTGCTCTCTCTCTCTCTTTCTGGCAGCAGTGCAAAGGGGAAAAATTATTATCAACAGGCCACGGGCTGAAAAACACATTGAGCAGCCCAGCTTACCAAGTCAGACTCGTCTCCATCCTCCTCCTCCTCCCCAGATTCTACAGACTCTTGTTCTTCCTCAGACTCGCCATCATCCATCTGCAGCCACCATTTGCCCAAGAACAGAATGGGTCAGTCAGGGGGGGTCTCCCAAAACAGAGCATCCCCCACCACCCTGGTGATCCCAGCAGAGCATCCCCCACCATCCTGCTGCACCCCACACACATCAGAGCACCCCCAGCCCCAACCTGCACATGCACTGAGCTCACACATCATGGAACATCCATGGGCATGGTAGAGGGAGGAAAAGAAAATTCGACTGCAGAATAAAGTTTTCCAACTAAATTTCAACTTCTGTGATAATCCCAAATCAGCCTCATGCCTGTAATGTGTATCAAAATTTGGGGAAAAAAGGCAACTAGACTATTTTAGTGCTTTCCCAAGCAAGATTGGGGAGATGTCTCCTATTGGTTCAGGGAATCCCAGAACTACACATGGTGGGGGTTCTGCAGAGTGGATCCCAGAACTGTGTAGGGCTGGAACTGGGAGGGAGGTGGGGAGACCCTCACAGGTGCAAGGGGAAGCAGGAAATGGTCACCAAAGAGCCTCTCTACCACCGCTGATCCTTCTGTCACCTTGCAGGTGAAAAAACCCTGGAAACTGCTTCAATCCATGCCCCTCCTACCCCTGATACCCCAGCAGTGTCCCATCCTGCTCCTCAGGCCCTGCTCAGGGCACAGGCATCACCTTCCTGGCGTTGTCTGCGTCGGACGCGCTGTCCTTGGAGGTCCTGTTGTCATCCACAGGGAACACAGCTGTCTGATCTGCTCCGTGATCATCTTCCTCTTCCAACTCATCCGAGTCCTCCTCTTCAGAGTCCACATCTATGCTCTCCCCGTTCACGTGAGGGCTGCCATCCCCCAGGTCCTTGTCACTCTGGAAGTCGCCCAAGCACATGAGACACAAAGACAACATCAGTTCCTGGGACAGAGCAGCTGGATCCATCCCAGGTTCTCCTCTGTGCTCGGAGCTCTAAAGCTGGCTCTGTGTCCCTGCAGAGCTGCTGCCATGTGTCACCTCACCCTGTGGGGCCTGGGGACCACAAGGAGTCATTCCAGACTGACATGGTTGCACGGGGCCTTAGGGGAGGAGAGCCCCGCTCCAACGTGGAGGGGCAGCTCCACCAGGGATGCAGGAAGGTTTCTAGGGGATGGAAAGGGAAGTTACACCACACTGGGATTTTCATATCACTCCCTGAAATCCTAGCACTGTTCTCCTTGAATTCTAAGACCAAAACTTCAGGGCACAGGTGACAGCAAAAGCAGAATTTAATCAGGACTGAGTCCATGTCTAAACTTTTATAAGTGGCCAAGTGTTTTCCTGTACAGCCTCAAGCAGCAACACGAGACCTTGAGGACCAAAACGAAAAGGGGCATGCTTGAAATCTCTCCAGCTGCCCAGGATTCACAGGACAGAAGGGGAACATTCATTGGAAAAAGTTTTTTTAGGAGCTGGTATCAGAACAGCCACTCTGGAACAGTCATTCCCAAAGCAGCAAGGCTGCTCTGGGCAGGAAGCTGCTGCCACAGGGAAGAGGAGACTCAGAAGGGAAGATGTTGATCCCAACAAGCCAGCACATCCCTGCACCTCCACATGGGTTTGGTGTCCAAAAATAGGGACATGTAAGTGACAACAACCATGTGCAGTGGGCTCAGTGCTGCCCTTACCTTGGCACCCACAGAGGAATGAGTTATGCTCTTAAACATCTCTATCATTGTTCTCTGTTTTAACACTTTGGTCTTTTTCTTGGGAACCAGGCTATAGGTTCCCATTCTCCGTTTTTTCTTCCGAGATACTGCAGCAGCTGGAAAAGAGAAGCAGAAGGAACCCAAAGTTTGCTCAGGAATGAAAAGAAGGGATAGAGAGTAGGGGCTGCACTGGAGAGGGACCTTGGACAAAGGCTTGGACTGCCAGGACACAGGGAATGGCTTCCCACTGCCAGAGGGCAGGGCTGGATGGGATATTGGGAATTAGGAATTGTTCCCTGGGAGGGTGGGCAGGCCCTGGCACAGGGTGCCCAGAGCAGCTGGGGCTGCCCCTGGATCCCTGGCAGTGCCCAGGGCCAGGCTGGACACTGGGACAGTGGGAGGAGTCCCTGCCTGTGGCAGGGGGGGCACTGGATGGGATTTAAGTTCTCTTCCAACCCAAACCTTCTGTGATTCTATGAAATCACACCTGAGGGCCAACCTGAGAAAACTTCCCACTCCAAGTGATTTATTTCCAAGTCAAGCAGAAGGTGACACACGGATGTGCAGACACAGAAACAACTTCCTGCCAGGGCTGCAGAGCTTCCCAAACTCTGAGTGCCCTCTGCACACTCCTTCTGGCCCCTCCATCAGCACACCCAGCATCAAATCCTTAAATTATCCTGCACTTGGCAATGCTGCTGATGTTGTGGGAGGCTGAATGGAATCCAATTGCTCAAATTGAGACTGCAAGGCCAACAATACCAACTGACAACGGCAGCAATCTGACAATAACTGAAGAACACACAGGGAAAAGGCACCTTACATAAAGAGCTGTTTGCCATTTAACCTCATTTCACACCTACTATGGAAGTCTCTTTGATTCCTTTCACTCCTTTGATTTGGTCTTAATTTGTTAAGTCTCCCTCTTGGCCTTCTAATCAAACCAGACATCACAGCTCCCTGCCTGCTGCTGTCTCAGGTGACTGCACAGCAGAAGGATGCTTGGTGCAGGCTCTTTTAGGAACAGCCAGCTTCAGCACCACTGTTATTGTTTGCACTTGCACAGCCTGTTCCTTGGAAGCATTTCTTCATCTTCCATGGTAATGAAATTTCACCAGAATTTATGAAGAGACTGCTAAAAAATTCTGTGAACCCAATTAATCTTATTTATAAGGCTGTAATTCTTGGTAAGCAGCTGTGGAGATATTCAAAGCCCTACAGAATTGATAGAAACCTCTTTAGAACATCCCAGAGGGAAAAGAGATCAAAGTGTCTCCTCTGAGAAAAGCTTTTAGCAGAAGCAGGAAAGGGAGCCCTGGAGGAGACTGAGTGGCAGAAAGGTATGACCAGAGGTTTTAATCCTTGTTAACCTCCTCATCTCCCTCTCAGCCCCACACACAGGTTTGGGAGGTGGGAGCTGCTCAGCATCCCAACATTCCAACCCTTCCCTCTTTACCTGTCTGTGACTTGGTGGTGGCCACATAGCTCTGGTTCTGAGGTAGTGACTGGTGAAGGCCCGGGAGAGAGGGCAACGACAACGGCTTCACAAAGTCCAGCATGTTCTCAAACTCCTTCTCCTTGGATTCCTTCTGATCTCTGCTGTCTCTCCCATCTTTGGGGTCTTTACTTGCATGCTGGAAAACAAAACACTGGCAGTTCAATTGAGTTCCTGCATTGAATATGTAATTTTCAACAATGAGGAAATTAATTTAATTCCTTTCTCTCGACCAAAATCACTTTCACCTGAAGGCAGGACCACATTCCCAGCAGGAGGGCACAGCTCCTCCTCCAGCACATCAGGGGGCTCTGCCTGAACACTCCCAGCCTGGCCGAGTGACTCCCTCCAGGGCTGAAGGCTGTGCAGGTGACAGGTGACCTCAAGCAGCAGACCCTGTTCACACAGCTCTGGGTGGCTCTGGAGAAGAGGAACAACTCCAGCAGAGCACCTGTTCCCTGGAACACACCCCGAGCGTGGCTGTCACACCAACACTCCTGCAGAGCTGCTTCAGAGGAGCAGGCAGAAAGGAAAGGGATCTTTCCTCTTTGGCACCACTGAGCCTGCAAAGGCTCCCCCCTCCAGCCCAGCACACAAACACAGCCAAAGCAGCTCTTCCCTTGACACTGAGGTGCACAACCAGAGAGCTGTCCAAGCTGCCCTTAGCCCACGTATTCCCACTCCAGCTGCTGCCATTCCAGGCCTCAGGCAGGCTCCAGGCTCCTACTGCAAACCAAAGGGATTTTGTAGCTGCTCCTGCAGCCCCTCCAAGGCACCACAGCCACTCACACCTGCTCTGATTTGAGCCTGTACCCAATACAAAGTGAAATCCTCCACCTCTGCTTATGAAAGAAGGGTTCCTACAGCTCCACAGAAAATCATTTAGGTTGGACAAGACCTTTAAGGTCACCAAGTCCAACCATTAACCCAGCAGTGCCAAGCCCACCACTCAGCCATGCCTGAGTGCCATTTCCCAGCTTTTGATGTTACTTCAATATTTTCCTCCTCTAATTTAGGAAACAATCCCCTTCCTGAGTGTCTAACTCCATTTTATGCACCCTAAAAGCCTCAGACAGAGAGGTCCAGACTGTGTTTGTGTTTCCTTTTTCCATCTGTGTTTATTCCTTAAACAGTCATGGCTTGGTTTAATGGTGCTTTTATTCCTGTGCCTTTTGTGTCAAGTGTGGCAAAGGGAAGTCAAGGTCAGGGCAAGGCCCCTTAGTCCAGCTCACTGAAATATTTTCCTGCTAGCCCAGCAAGGAGGTACCTGGTCAGAAAAGGAAACACATGGAGGAACATGAAACAAACTCCCTGCTTGTCCTTCTCTCCCAGTGTCAACAGACATGGGGGTGAAAGCTGCCTCTGCTGTGGTATTTTACACTGGATTTGCTCTCTGATTTATCCCACTGCATCCAGCTGTAGGTCTGGCAGGCAGGTCTGGCAGAGCTGCCCCAGCAAAACAAGAGCACAAGCAGCAGAACCCATGGAAAGGATGGGAGAATTGGGATTGTCCAGCCTGGAAAAGAGAAGGCTCTGGGGAGACCCCATTGTGGCCCTCCAGTACCTGAAGGAGCTACAAGAAAGAGAGAGACTCTTTACAAGGGCACAGAGTGCCAGGACAAGGGGGAATGGCTTCACACTGAAAAGAGTGGGGTTAGATGGGATTTTGGGCAGGAATTGTTCCCTGGCAGGGTGGGCAGGCCCTGGCACAGGGTGCCCAGAGCAGCTGGGGCTGCCCCTGGATCCCTGGCAGTGCCCAAGGCCAGGCTGGACACTGGGGCTGGAGCAGCCTGGGACAGTGGGAGGTGTCCCTGCCATGGCAGGCACTGGATGAGCTTTAAGGTCCTTTCCAGCCCAAACCTTCTGTGATTGTAAGATTTAATCCTGCTCCCCTTGCAGGAGAACTCTTCTCACGGGACTTGTGAAGCAACAGCTGAAAAACCCAAACAGAAAGAGGAATCCAGGCGGAAGCAAGGCTGGAATAAAAAGCAGGAAGCAATAAAAGCACTCAGGTTCAGGCAGGCACCCCCAGCCACTGCTCTCAGCAGTGTGACCTTGGGAACAAACGGGGAAGAGGCTGATTCCCCTAATTAGGCTGTGCCACGTGTGTGGTGCTGGCAGAGCCGGGCCCAGCAAAGCCCTAATGATAATCAGAAATGACCCACAGCAAAAGGCCATCAAAGTGCCAATGATTCCTGCATCAAGCCCATAACTCATGGCTCAGTTGCCACAGCTTTTCTAAAAGGGCAGCAAGTCTTGGATTAATGATTTCAAAGACGACAAATCCACCATAGCCTTTGATATGTTGTTCCAATGCCTAATTGCTCTCACTGTCAAATAATTAAATGCATTATGCTTTTGCAACTAAATTAAAAAGCCTTGTCTCATCAGAACCTCTCACTCCCAGGAGATACTTATGGACTATGACCAACTTCTTTTTTTTTTTTTTAACTTTCTCTTCCATAATTTTAATAGAATGAGCAAATTAAGTGGCCATAGGATCATTTTCTGGCCCTTGGATCACCCCTGAGTCTGCTCCCAGTTGTTCTACCCCTTAAAAAATGCACGTCAGGAGTGCAGGGCACAGTATGCCAAGAATAGTCTCAACAATACTATTTATACCTCTTAAAAGTCCTGAGTTTATACATCTAAAGGTTAACAGTAACTCTTGGCTACACAATTATTCTGAGAATTCCCAAGTCCCCTGAAATATCCAATGCTTTCCATTTCTAACTTAAAATTAGAAAAATGAGCTTGGGACAGGCAGATCTCATACAAGTGTAAACAAGGGCTGCCTTTTGTGTCCTTTAAGTGCAGGTTTTTGCAACTGGTCTGTGATAAAATGTGCTGTTACTCCCAAACACCAGGAATTAACACTCAGGCCATGCCAGGCTGATTGGAAGAATACAATCCAATTTTTAAAGTATTATGTTATTAGCTTGGGGTTTTTCTTTGCCTCTGTAATTACAACACAGAAATAAATTTAAAATTTTCAACAGGCTGCACAACGACTGCTAAATGTGACTTTTTCATGGCAATTCTGCTAAAAGTTTTTTTAAATCAAATTAAGTATTGTGAGATAGATTTACTTGGAGGTATATGCAGTAATGGCAAAAAACAAGAATTCTCAGAAAGAGGTGAAGAGATCTCTTGTGTGTATAAAAATATTACATCTAAGGATTGTAACCAAAAGGATCAGAACAAATTTTTAAGTCAGTTTTCTCACCACCTTTCCTGGTTCTCAGCTACATAAAACAGTTACATCTTTGCTGTCCTTATTAAACAGGTTCTATCCACAGTTTGAGAGAAGCACTGAGAGCAGAATCCCATGCAAAGGAAACTCCAGGATGCAGTCTGAGCTCCCTGTGGTCACATGTTGTGGGCCACTGGAGGCCAAGAAAGGACTATTAATGAGAGAGAAAAAGAAACTGCAACACCAACATCTTCATTTCTTGCAGCTTCTCGTGGTATCAGCTCATCCTATGCAAAAGACTGTAAAGTCCCAACTTCATGTAGGGAATAGTGAAGAAGGTGGGCAGATATTCCAACATTTCTAGTAATGGTTGTGCCTCAAAAAACAGGACCACCACTATGTCCAACCCCACTGTGAGAAATACAGCCAAGAAAACTGCTTAGATTGGGGCAAGAACACAATAATTGATGTGTTTACAAAAATTAAACTCAAGTGCTGTCTACATTTTAATGGAAACTACCAGATTTCTAATATTGGCACCGAAGTCCCTGACAGCAGCAGGGGGAAGTTATTAAAATGGCAAAAGACAGAATATCCTCAGCTGTTTTGGTTATTTTCCTGAAAGCAAAACTACAGAACGAACCTCAGTAATGGACCCCGTGTTGGCTCTATAAACTCCACATGACATTTTTCCCACTGCCCAGCATTTAAAGGGTCCTTCCATCACTAAAAGCAGCAAGCTGGGAGAGAAACCAGAGTGTTGTGGAAGGATACAGGCACAGGTCCTGCCGGGGAGCAGGGCAGCTCCAAGAGCACTGCAGAAGGGCTCGATGCCTGAAACCACCTCAGGCTTAGATTCTGGGCTCCCTTAGTTCCCTGCTTTGCAGGACTCTCATCTCCAGCACACAAGGAGCTGCAAACCAGAGCCAGCTGGGCAGGAGGAGTGAGCTGAGCAGCACTGCCACTGGGAACAGGGCAGCTGCCAGGGAGCAGCTCTGCCTCTCCACCCATCAGCAACAGGGTCAGGAGATTTGTACCAAGGCGCTGCCTTTGGAGGGCACAAAGCAGCAGCTCAGGGGGATCTGCCTCTAACAACTGGTGAGTGGTAGTTAAGCAAGAAGTATCAGTCTGCTATAAAAAATAGATCACAAGCAGATGATAGTGCCTGTAGGAGCTGTAGTGGTGCTGCTCTGCCTTTTTTCTGCTGCTGCAGGATTGTGTTTTTCACTGCTGAATTTCAGGAGCCTGATCAAGCCTCACCTTGTAGCAACAAACCTGCAAGGCCTTGGTCTTAGTCTAGATCAGACCAGCTGCAGGGCTGAGCCACCTGCCATCTGCTAATTAGTATGTGCCCATTAGAGGGGGGATTCCATTGTGACTTGATTACAATTGCACTGATCTGAGTGCAGTCACATATCTACATAAAAACATGATTTAGGCATCCTGGTAGACTGAGCTTAAGTGTAGATGTGGCCCCAAACCTGCACTCAATGTGCTTCTGAAGCAGAGCACTCAGGGGTGTGGACTTCATCCCTGTCCCCTCCTGCACCAAGCTGCTCCAAGGCAAGGGAGTGTCACACATCAGTCAAAACGAAACAGCTCAAGGCAGATGTGGCACCAGGGCTCCTGAGAGTAACAAACCCCTCTGCTGGGGCCAGGGCTGTTATTTCTGTGGGCTGTGGTCAGAGCTGGGGCAGCACCTCCAGCCAGCACGGCCGCCTCAGCAGCACCAGCACAACCAGTTAAATAGCAAGTTAAATGCACTGCACAACAGCCTTCACTCTCACTTCCCTCTGCAGCAACCCCTCTGTTTAAGGAGCCCAATGGCAGCACTGTCACTCCTGAAGGAGATTTCCCATCGGGGAAGATGGGGAAGGGTCTGGAGGGGCCCATGAGGGCACTGGGATTGTCCAGCTGGAGCAGACTGAGGGCAGAGCTCCCCGGGGGCTGCAGCTCCTCCCGAGGGGCAGCTCCGCTCTCTGCTCTGGGACAGGGACAGGGAAGGGCTGGAGCTGGGCCAGGGCAGGCTCAGGCTGAGAGCAGGGAAAGGTTCTTCCCCCAGAGGGTGCTGGCACTGCCCAGGCTCCCCAGGGAATGGGCACGGCCCCGAGGCTGCCAGAGCTCCAGGAGCCTTTGGGCAGCGCTGCCAGGGGTGCCCAGGGTGGGGTTGTTGGGGGGTCTGTGCAGGGCCAGGGGCTGGGCTGGGTGATCCTGGGGGTCTTTTCCAGCTCAGGAGGTTCTGTGATTCCATGATATTTAACTCTGCCCAAGCTCACACACACAGACTTCACTCTCTCAGTCCAGTGGAGCACACCTGTATATTCCCTCTGGATGGACCTCCTAAGTCCTCCCCAAGGACACAATATCCCCATTATCATCACCCCCATTAGGCCCTGCCCTTTGGCTTTATGTTTCCTGTACATGGGAGGGTCAGAGCTTGCTGAGCAATCCCAGACCCCTGCAATCCCCTGGCTGCCACCTGCCTGGCCCCAGGAGATGGGCACAGGGTGGCCTCTCTAGGCCAGAGGCTCCTGCAGAGCAGCCCCAGCCCAGGTCAGCACAGCAGCACCTGTGTGCACACACAAAGGAGGCAGTTTAAAAGCTCTGGGATCAGGTATTTAATGGCAATGCTACTTCAGGGAATAGTTTGATGAATATTGGTAGAAAGACCTCCATAAGCAAAGCATCTCCTGCTCCAAGCTCTTCCTCCCTGCCCACATTGTCTCCCTTAGTTAAACTGGCACCTGGAATTTTGGGGACACACTGTGAATCAGGCCAAAACACTCATTTAAAGGATTTTTGCACTATTTCCTGACCCAGTCCTCTGCACAGCATAAAAAAATACCACCAGAGACACACATCCCTAACTCCAGCCTTGTGGTCACCAAGGAAAGGAAACACAGCTTGGGATGCCCAATTCATCCATCTGCTCTTCCTGTCTCCAGAGAGACTCTGGGATGCTCTCACTACCTGTATCATCCTTTATCCCCTATGTTTTACTGCAGATAAGCTCAGAAACTGTGGTTCCCAAGCAGGAGGGGCCTTCTCCAAGCACAGGACACACATACAGACACACACTTGCCTTTCAGTCTGCTGCCCGGCCCTGGAAACTTTTTGGTTCTTAACAGGGCTGTAAAATGGATTAGGAGTGAAAGAAAGATTCTTCCAAAAGGGCAATGCTTGTGTTACTGCTCAGTTTAGAAGGGGAGCAGAAATGATGCTGTCAACAAGTCTCCTGAGGTCTCTGTTCAAAAACCACCTTAACATGCGACAACATCAATTAAAATTGTCACCTGTTTCAGATTCAGCTTCGATCCCAATTCAGGAAGCAACTCCTAAACAGAGAAAAAGTTGGTTAAATTGGTGAGAAAATTCTCTTCTTCCTTTCAGAGACCAATTCACACGTGCAGGAAAAGGTTACCAAGGTCCCCTGACAGCTACTGGATTACAGAAAACAATTCTTTGGCCCCAGTGGGTTTCTGCAGGAGCCACAGGGAACAAATGTTCACACTTTGCAGGCAGCAAAATACCTTCTTCTCCTCCTCCTCCCGGGCAGAACAGTTCTGCAAGAACAGTTTCACCAAGAAAACAACAATGCCCTAAAAAATCTTAGCCAAGCAAACTACTGTATCTGTAATATCAGATCCTGGGTGATTTCCACAATTTATTTCCTGGGATACAGCACCTGATTTGATGAAGGTTTTGAAGGGGAAAAGGTGTGAAGGTTGGTGCAGGAAAAGCTCCAGAGCTGAGGAACCCTCTCTAAGCAGCTCAACAGAGAAATAATCGGGACAGAAAAATGACAACTAGCAAGGACTCTGCTGCTCCAAAGAAAACAGCATGTAAATTCCAGAGACAATGGGGAAAAATGAGGCAGTAATTATCAGGAAGGCTGAGCACACAGATGTTTTATTGTCTTGCAGAACTGAGATCAAATCTTGGGTTCCCATTCAGCTGCAGAGGCTTGAGCAGAGAACATGGGAACAGCCTCTTCTCACCACCCTTCCTGGGAATGTTGCTTCTCTCCCTATTTTAAGCCCAAGGCAAATGGCCAGAGGAGCTGAGGACAGGCTATGTACTTTCTAGAGCAGCCCAACAAGTGCAGGCTTTGGTTTTTTTGAAGCTGCTTTTGTCGTGTGAGCAGAGAAGGATCAGCAGCAGCATCCCAGGGAGCTGCGTCCCAGCGCTCCCAGAGCTCCCCAACACCACACGCCACTTCCCAGAGACAAACCTTGAAGCCCAAGGGGTTGAAAAGAAATATTCTTCTGATGTATCATAAAATATGAATGAGGGAAACACTCCCTCCCAGCCTAGCAGTTGCCTTTTAGGAGGGAATTGCCTCTTTCAGTTGCTCAGCCCTGTGGGATCTCTCTCTGTGTTAAATTCCACCAGGGTCTGGGGCTTTGCCCAGCCTAATTCCAGTGCACAACTGGGGGCTGGAGGCAGTTTGGGCTGCAAAGCCTTCCTTGGGTAAGAGACACCCTGCTGGGAGATTGATGGCACCTGGGCTTCCCTGTGCAAGCCAGGAAACACAGCTGGGCTGAGAGCAGAGAATTCAAAGGCAGCCAGGGAAAGGCAGAGGGGAAGTGAGTGGTTAGGGGGGCTGGCTGGAAATCCCGGCAGGCAGGTGTGGCTTCTGCCCCTCTCCCGAGCCTGGTGCCCACAGCTTTGTGATCCTGCTGTGCTCTTTGGACTCCCAGCTGCTTCCGGAGGCACAGGTGGTGCTGCAGCCAAGGGACCTCTCCCCATCTGGGGCTGGTGAGGTGCCACCCTTCTCTTTCCCCTTTTTTCTCTCTCTTTCCCTGCTCCAGACCACGGGGACTCACAGCTTTGAGCCCTTCACACCTCAGCACTGCTGTGCTGAGAGGAGGGGGACATCTGAGGGCCCCTTTGGACCTGCTGGATCACAGCACCAATGCCTTGCACTGACCTTGACAAGGCTTCCATGCATCTCTGGGAATGACTCCCATGGCTAATCCTTTCCTTGACCTAGAGGCCAGTCTCCCTCCACCCTCAGACACAGCCCAACGAGAGGACCCAGCTCACTGTAGTCATATAAAGCATATGGGATTTCATTTCATCATAGGGATGAAAACCAACTGCTTAGAGTGAGATCTGCCTGTTGCAAGATCTAGTCCCTACCTCTGGGCAAGAGCCACAAAAATAACCAAACCTGTCCCATGACAAAGAAGGCCCATTTCTGTCCTCCCTGCTATGACAGGAATGCACCAAATGACTTCTTATGCCTCCAAAAAAAAAAGCAGGGCTCTGCTTTAAGTGATGGTAAATCCACCCCTAAGGATTCTGGAGAGAACACTTCCCAAGAACATGGAGAGAAAACATCATCTGTTTTACCCCTATAATGATTCCTACAGCAATGCAATCAAGCTGCCTCACAGATCAGCTCCTTGACAGATTCTGAGCTTAGGAGGAGCCTCAAGTTTACATGCCATGCCTAATTTCCTTTGGGTTGACCTTAGAAGAAATCTAATTTGTTTCACAAGCAGCTCTGGATGTCAGCAGAGGCTGATGAGCAATAGAGCCATGAGAGAAAGGCCATTTAGTGTCTCACACAGATCTGTTGGAGGAGGCAATTGATCAATTATATATTTAGAAACACACTGGGGACGGGAGCTGGTGGTGGCCATGTGACCATCTATTTTAACATCTCTGTCTGTAGGAAGAGAAAAAAATTAAAATAAATAAATAAATATATAAAAAAATAAACCAAAAAACCAATCCACTCAGCGGGCAAGCTCTGAACACCACGTGTTGCCATGCAGCCACGTATCCCTCAGAGCCCCAGAGAAAGCCAAGAGCAAGCCCAGCAGCAGCAGCTGTGTGCTGGGCAGGTACATTACCAGGCTGGGGGTGGGTTTAGGCATTGTCTTCCGTGCTCGGTGGACCTTGACCTCAGCGTTAGCAGCGGGGCCTTTTTTAGCATCCGTGTCCTTACTGCCCTCCCCGAGCTTGCTCGGCATCGTGCCTTGGAGCTGGGCAAAGGACCCCACAGTCCTGCCTTTGCCTGCTCCTCCAGGCAGGGTTTTTGCAGCATGGCCAGTGAGAGAAGCAAAGCTGGTAGTCCTTAGAGGCTGCTCCTGTGCCATCTGCTTGGTTAGGATATATCCATTGCTGCCCGTGACAGAAGTCTGTGTGAAGTCATTTGCTTTCAGGTGGTTCTGCTTCCCAGGCTCGCCGTCCCGCTCCGAAATGCCATTTTCTGCTATCCTATTTAATTTAGTAGTAGAGTCCTGCTGGCTCACTTTCGTGTTGTCCTGAGTGTTTTTCGCTGGGTTTGGGTGGCCCCCACCCTCGCTGTGCTCACAGGAACCGTTGGTTTCACCATCTACTGCCATTTTTGGTTCCCCCACTTGCTTTTCTGTAGCGCTTTCATCTGCAGCCATGGCATTAAACCCTGGAGGGAGAGGGGAGAGAGGAGAAAAGGGTCACAAGTGGTGTTGAAACTCCCAAGGGAAGGTACAGCTACTCACAGGGTAAGAGCAACCCTCTCCTCCAGCACTCTGCCTGATGTAAATCACAGAATCCCAGAATATTTAGGGTTGGGAAAGACCTCCAAGATCATCCAACCATGGACCAACCACCACCACATCAACTAAAGCACAGCACTGTCAGGCTGCTCCCTCACCCACCTGCCTGGCCCTCCCTCACACGGTGACATTCGGGGTGGGTGGCCCAGGTGACAGCAGTGCACCTCCTCCCACTTGCCTCAGCTGCAGATGTGGCCATTTATTCCCAACAATGAATTTTTCAAGGTAAATATTATCTCTGGCTTTCCCAATAACTGCATTTATTGGACCATATGTCAACACCTCACCTGGCAAACAAAACTCTGCCCCATCTTGCATCCGGATCTCTGGCAAAGCCCTTCCCAAAGCCAGTCTGACACAGAAAAGCTTTGCTGGTAGGGCTGTCCCAGTGAGCTTTTATGGCACACACACAACCCAGCAGCCAAATGTCCACATCAGGGCTCTGCTGCTACAGGGAACATCACAAGGAGTAACTCCCTGGCTATCCCAGCTCTCCTGGGAATGTTGTTCAGTGGGAATTGGCTCTTTCAGCACAACAAAGCACAACAGGACCAAGATTCATGGTGTCATTTCAGAGGTAACAGCAGGAGTAAACACAGAAGTGAAGCGTGGTAAATGCATTTTTAGACTAAAATAATTCTATGATTCAAATGCAGCAGGGTTTTTGCAGCCTGACAAAGCTCAGGCACAACAATGCCCATATAAAACATTCCTTTTCCTTCCCTTCCAAATATTTCCCTGCTTCTCCATCAATGACTTTGTCCCATCAAAGATTTCAAATCCAAGCTGAAAAAAATCCGACTATGAATGTCATGTACTTGCAAGAAAGTTTCTGACATGACAACCCAGCAGCTCCCCAGGCAACCAGGAGTGATAATAATTCACTGGCACACTCAGTGCAATGATTACATCAACCTACTGTTAGGGATTCCTTGACTTGTTTTCCTTCCAGGGACCAGACAGTTATGAAAAGCAACACAAGAAGTACAGGGAGAGCTCTGTCAGAGCAGGGGAGATTGATTCAAACCAGCTCCCATCAAAGCAATTTTCACCTACAGGATCCAAAGAGCCTGCAGTCACACTGGAGGAACACTGGGTATCAGCACCTCATTTCACACTGCCCTCGAAGCACAAACAGGCAAGGAGGGCAACATCCTGCATCCCAGAATCAAGGCTGGAAAAACCTCAGAGACCATGGAGTCCCACCTTGTCACCCAGCCCAGAGCACTCAGTGCCACGTCCAGGTGTTCCTTGGACATCTCCAGGGATGGGGACTCCAAACCTCCATGAGCAGCCCCTTCCAATGAAGAATTTCCCCCTGATGTCCAAGCTGAGCCTCCCCCTGAGGCCGTTCCCTCTCCTCCTGTCCCTGTTCCCTGGAGCAGAGCCCGACCCCCCCGGCTGTCCCCTC
The DNA here is from genome assembly GCA_013398275.1 of Promerops cafer. Lineage (NCBI taxonomy): Eukaryota > Metazoa > Chordata > Aves > Passeriformes > Nectariniidae > Promerops > Promerops cafer. The sequence continues at coordinate 65,001 of VZSE01003510.1, read as the reverse complement.
CTGGCAGGGAGTTGTGCAGAGCCACAGGGACCCCCCTGAGCCTCCTTTTCTCCAGGCTGAGCCCCTTCCCAGCTCCCTCAGCTGCCTCACAAATGTCTCTTCTGACCTGGCAAGAACCTGGTGCCAGGCTAGAGCATGAAGGACCACCAGGATCCTGGGATGACAAGTCCAGCGTGCCTGAGCTGACTGTGCAAAGCCCAGCTCCAAGCACAGGCAGCTCCCTGCAAAGGTCAGCAGGGAGGAGACCCAGCACCACCCAGCTCACCAGAACAGCTCTTCCCAAAACCCACCCAAATTCTCTTTCCATTTCCATTGGGAAAAGAAAATATCTCCCCCTTTTTCTACCCTTAATTTGTTTAGTTCATCTTAATCATGGAATCACAGAACATCCTGAGCTGGAGGGACCCACCAGGATCCCCCAGCCCAGCCCTGGCCCTGCCCAGACACCCCAACAACCCCACCCTGGGCACCCCTGGCAGCGCTGTCCAAAGGCTCCTGGAGCTCTGGCAGCCTCGGGGCCGTGCCCATTCCCTGGGGAGCCTGGGCAGTGCCAGCACCCTCTGGGGGAAGAACCTTTCCCTGACACTTAATATCTCCTTCCCATTGCATTGACCTGAAAGATTTGGGTACAATTCCTGCCCAAACAGCACTGGCAGCCTTAGATTCTAAAAGTGATGCATTCCAGTATCTCAAACAACTTTATTATTCCCTAAACTTCCTGGGTTTTGGTGCCCATCTGAGATTTAAAGACATTTCCAGCAAACTGAAAGCCTTCTTAGGCCTGGTCAGTGCATGTGAAGCATCAATCCAATCTCTGGCTGGACACATGGTCAGTGCTGAACTCACCCCAGGCTCTGCCCAGGGGTGTCTCAAAGACCTCCTGGAGCATCTGACCCCTCCAGCCTCAGACTGCCCATCAGTTAAAAGAGGGACAGTCCCTCTGATGCTCCTGATCTCCAGCTGAAAGCCACAGATGTTGGGCACAAAGCATCTCTGCAGAAGTATCTGCAAAGTCTCTCCAAGCCCTGAGTGGTCACTCTGGCCTGGGGACCAGCTGTGGCCATTTTTCCTGATGAGACACTGCACTAAGAGCTCCACTCCCCCTAATTCCAGGCAACCCAGCCTGGGACTGCCTCCCACGTGGGCTCTGCTGGCTCACAGCCTCCAGAGAGAGCTCCAGAACATCCAAAAATTTCTCCCCAGTGCTCTCTGGAGCACACAGAGACACAAACCTCACCTGCAGGAGCAGTGACTGAGGGTTCTCCAAGCAGGATTCAAAGTTATCACCTCCACCTGCTCCCTCTCACACCACCCAGACCTCTCTATGTGCAGAAAGAGGCACATGGGTTTGGTTTTGATAGCAATAACTCTGGGAGAAGATAAACTGCTCCTTTTTTCACTGTTTTATTTAACTATTTGAAAAGCTGTGGGCAGAGGGAGCCACAACTATGCCTTTATTCTTTCAATTCTTGTTTCTCTTTCTGCATTCAGGGTCTTTAAAAGGCCATTTAAGCAATTATTGCAGCAAAGTCAGTGCCAGGGAAAAAAAAACCAAAGCAACAAAAAATAAGCTCTCTAACCACAGCTGGAGGTTTCTAGAGCTCAGCTTTAGGCACCTGGCTGAATGAAGCCTTCAAGATTTGTTGATTTAAACACTGTGTTCTCCCACCAGAGCAGTCAAATAACTTCAGTGGCTGACTATGAGATAAACTGAATAAGCAGAGGGCAAGAATTGCTCTACCTGCCATGAAAGCAACCAAAACAATGTGAATTAGAGCACTGCCCTAGGGAAAAAGTAACTGCATTACTCCAGCAAGCATCACGGGCTTTATGAAAAATCCATGAAGCTAAAATTAAAATTACACACAGACACACACACACACTTTTTTCCCTTATTGTGAAATGCAATCTGATTGACTGTGGAAGTGGCACCAGCCTTCCAAAACCTGTGTGAGCAGAGATTTGTTGAAACAGAGATATGGAACTTCACAGCAGAGGCCAAGGACTGAGCAGGAAGAGAAACCATATTTCCCTCCAGCCTCCAACAAGCCTGAGCCACTGCAAGCAGGGTCCTCCCTTTCACTGGGGTAAAACCCCCTCCATTCTCCCATTCCCTCTTCTGGCAGCACTAAAACAAACCCATGAACAGTTTGGAATGGCATTGTTTTCTACACACTGAGCTCCTGCACAGCTCTGGGCTCCTGCAAGAAGCAGCAGCCCACCATCCCCATTCCAAACACAAACTGAAGAGCTGCCCATGGGGAATCAGTTTATGTCAAGAGCTGCATCACCATCTGCATGGCAAGCCAAGTGAGCTGGTCGGGTTTTCCCAGCCAAGACACCTGGTCTGCTATCAGGAAAACAGGAATTGCCATCCCAGGTGCACCAAGGGCACCTGCACAGCACTGCTGAATGGGCACAACCCAAATACTTCACACCCTTGCTGACCTCCAGCCCACAGGCAGGGATGGGAACACAAACCAGAGCCAGCAGGAGCCTCACAGTGACAATACTGAATCAAACAGCCCACAGAAGCTCTTCCACAGCTCCAGACACCTAAAGAAACACTTCTTCCTGACGTGACCTTTCAATCCCCCCTTTTTCATTCCCAAAAAAAAGCTTCACTGAAAACCTGCTAAAATTTTCATTTCAAATACACCTCGTGGCAGTGAGTTCTCCCCTTGAAAATGCTGTTCAGCAGCTTTTCTGCTCCTGTGCTGCAAGTGCAAGGGAATTATAAAACTAAAGTTGGTATTTCTCTAAAACTTTGTGACTTTACAGCATTCATCCCTTCTAAGTAGGCCAAAATGAGGTTTTCTCCATATTCAGTTTTCTATCTCACTCACTGCTTTTTAATCTACAACCATCCTTTCTTTAATTAAAAAGAAATAAAAGGTAGGAAATTCTAGCCTGCATCCATGAAGGGTAACCTTATTAATTAGAAGCACCCCAGTCTTTTCAAAGCTCCTTTAGGCATCCCCAATGCCAAATGCAGCAGGAAAAGCTTCTCCCATGGCCCTCAACACTGCCTGAATGCCCATCCAAACTTGGATTCATTTAAAACCCAGGTAACATGCCCAAGAGATTTACTGGTGTTTCTGAACTCAATACCAAGTTGGCACAAACTTCAGTAAAAACATATTATTTAGGGGCTGGGTACATTGTAGTAACACAAGGAATTTAAGACTCAGGAAGTTGGGCTATTCCACAATCCCTGTGACTCCATGTGGCAAAGAATACCCAGTAATAAATTTAAATTCCTCCTCTGAACTAACAACTCCCTGAGAGCACTGCAGAGCTCCCAGCCCTCCCCAGCTCAGGCAGAAGGGCCAGGCTCAAGTTTTCATCTCAGAACATCACAGTCATTCAAAATGGAATTAAAATTCCCCCAAAGAACACAGACTCTGATGAAAGTAGGGAAGAAGCTAAGACAGGATGAGACCACCTCATGTAATTTTAGGTGTCTAAAAGGCATCTCAGACTCTGGGGGTCCCTAAACCACCGCTGCAACCAAGAGAGAGAACCCACAGCTCAAAAGCAGCACAGGCTGACTTTAAACAGCTTTGGACAAACTCACCCCTGCCTGGACCATGTCTAACCTGCCTGCTACCATGTCTAAGCAGAAACAAGCTGGATTAATTCAGAATAAGAATGATAACTTAAAAAAACCCCCTAAATTAGGCAAAATTAAAGCCACCTCTGCTCTCCCAGCCCGGACGTTGGTTCCTCTTCGCTGCCTTTGCCTGCTGGGGTTTCCAGCCCTTTCAGCAGAGCCAGACCTGGCTCCAGTCCTGCCCTGGAGCTTGCCAGAGCTGGGTCCAGCCTGCCAAAACTTATCTGTGGGCAGAGGCTGTCTAACAGATGTGTTACTGTCCCCACCAGCCATCCTGGGCCCAGCCAGAGGGGACACAATCACCCCTGTGGGCACCCACAGAAACTTCCCATCCGAGGGAGGCCAGCTATCAACTCAAAACTTGGTGTTACTTTGACAATGCTCTGAAAAGAATAAAGGCTTAAATAGATTTTTAAAGTTTGGAGTTCACTGCTGGGTGAAACAAAATAAGAAGAATATGCAAATGTTAGGAGCCCTTGTACTGCAGGCCAAAGTGCAGCCACCAGGTCTGAGGGAAAAGAGTGAAAAAAAAGAAATAGAAATAAAATATATTCTGCAACAAATGCACTACCATCTTATATGGAACATTTACACATTTTTCTGAGCATTTTGGTGCTGAGGACTGGTGGAGGCAAGACACTCTGCCTGTGGGATTTTCCATGCATTTCCAGAGCCCTCAGCACAGAGCCCAAGCACAGCCAAGAGGCTTCAGCTGCTGCAAGAGAAACGTTTAATCAAAGACAGGGCTTAAATGAACTTAGCTTAAATGAACTAAGCAAAGACAGAGCTTAAAGGAAAAGCTCAGGCTTTGGAAGTGCAGACCAAGAAGTGCATGCAGCTGTATTTATACACACACACATCTCACAGATGTTCTACCTTAACCACTTTGCAGATCATCCTTAAAACACCCCAGATCCACAGCCTTTGATTCAATACCCAACTGTCCTGCTGGATAAAAGTGAGAAAAGCACCTGCTTTTAATCTTGGTGTTACAGCAGCTCCCTCCCTTCTTCCTCTAACTCCAACAAAAAGGAAAACTGCCAAGCAGAGAAGAGCCCAAGCATGAAGATGCTGGGGCTGAAACCACACAGAGGAGGGGGAGGTGGCAGCTGGAGACCCTGAATCCATTGGGAAGGAAAGCACCCCCTCCACCACTGAAGGCTGGAAGCAACCTGAGCAACCTGACCCAGTGATGGCATCGCTGCCCCTGGCACAGGCTTGGAACTGGATCATCTTTAAGGTCCCTGCCAGCCCAAACCAGTCTGGGATTCTGGGATTCTGAGACTGAAGCCAAAAAGCAGAGCATTTTGAAACCAAGAAATGCAGACAAATGTGTTCTCAGGCAAAAGTTCCTCTCTGGGGTGAGTTATTGATGGTCTCCTCTTCCCCCCAAGCCCTTGTGAAGATGGATTGGTGTCCAGGTATTTCCAGACCTCAGATGTCAGTCCCCCCTGGAGCACTGTGGCCCTGCACACCAAGATGCAAAACAGGAAAAGTCAACTAGAAAACAGGAAGAATCAACTTCTGCCATGAGTGCTCAACACTGAGGTTACACAGATCAGGTTAATGGCATTCAGCACCTGGCCAGGGCTGGGGATGCTGGTGGGGACTCACAGTCACAGGGATTGGAAGGGACCTCTGGAGACCATCCAGTCCAAGCCCCTGCCAAGGCAGGGTCACCTGGAACAGGTGACACAGGAACATGTCCAGGTGGGTTTGGAATGTCTCCAGAGAGGGAGACTCCACACCCTCCCCGGGCAGCTGATCCAGAGCTCTTTTTCCCTTCCTCATGCTGAGGTGGAACTTCTTGTGTTTTAGTTTATGGCCATTGCTCCCTATCCTGTCACTGGCACCACTGAGCAGAGTCTGGCACCATCCTCTGACACCCCTTGGAGACATTTCTGTGCAGTAATCAGATCCCCTCTGAGACTTCTCAGAGAGACTAACCAGGCCCAGCTCCTGCAGTCTCTCCTCATAGGAGAGATGCTCCAGACCTCTCATCACCTTGGTAGCCTCTGCTGGGCCCTCTCCAGCAGCTCCTTGTCTTTCTTGAACCATGACAACCAGAAGTGAACCCAAAACTCCAGATGTGGTCGAGTAGAAGGGAAGGATCATCTCCCCTGACCTGCTGGCCACACCAAAATGCCCTCCAGCATTCCCTTGGTCCCCAGGACACAGTTTGAACATTAACAGTTAAACTGGCTCAACAGCTCAGAGTGACTGCTCTGAGCAGAGAATGACTCAGAGCAGGTTAACAGCCTCCATGGAATTCATTCCCCCCTTTGCCATGGGATGGGGCCGTGGTGTCCCAGCTGTGTCCAAGGGATGCTCCTGCTCCAGGGCTGCCCCAGGCACATCCTTCCTGCAGCAAGGGTCCCAAACCTAGGGAGGGCTCGGTGCACAGCTGGGTGAACATGTAAAACCCTGAAGCATCACTTTGCTCTGCCTGGCCTCCTGCTGTCAGCCTCAGCAGGGGATCCAGTGCCAAGTACCTGAGGAGAGCAGATTAGTCCTTCCCTCCTTTCAAGCTGCCAGCCCTGCACCTGGGAATGCAAGGGCTGCAGCTGCTCAGTGGAAAGTAGCACTTCCTGTGCTCACAGCAGCCTCCTACCTGCAATGAGAGGGAGAAAAAGGAAAAAAAGGCCCCTCCAGGAGTTTAAATCCCTGACAGTCTCTCAAAGCAGGCTGAAGTTTATCTGAGAGCAGTGACTGTGCAGGTCTCACCCAGCACTAGGCTCCAGCACTGTGGCTCTTGCAAAGCAGCTGCCTTGGGTGAAGGCTCAGAAACACTAGAGCAAATGGAGAATTTCATTCCCAGCACCCATTCCTGCCCCTTTGTGCTGCTGCTTTACTGGAACTTCCCACCCCTGGGCTTGGGGAATCAGAAAAGGAGTGGTTTGCCTTGAAAGGTCAAGGGAGACGCAGAGCTGGGAGTGAAGCACATGAGGAGAGCTGAATTCACTTGCAATTCTTGCAAAGAAACCACTTTTTAATAGTTTCTCTCTGAGTCAGACTAAAGACAATATGGCCTAATAAAAGCTTTTTTCCGTTCATCTCCCATCTCCCTGCCCCCTTCCCCACCCTGTCAAAGGGAAATATGGACCTAAGCTCACACCCACATGTAGAACTGAACTGGAACATTTCCCATGGACCACAAAGCAGCCTCATCCACAGCTTTTTTCTATCTGTGTTGAGCAATTTTACACAGACAGGGACACTGAGCCTAGTGAACAACTTCCACAGGCTGAGACTCACCCCCAGAACTGGAAATGAAAGTGCTGGAACATGCAAAGAGCTTGTTCCTACAAATACATGTTACATTTAGAGTTCAATTATTTGTCTTTATCAGGATGAAGGCAGAAGAGGACAGCCCAGGTGGGAACCACAGGGCATTTCTGCAACATCTCCCTGTTGAGGAACAGAGAACAGAACACCACAATTGCCCACCCAAGGGCCTCCCACCCTCAGGATGTTCCCTGAGAGCACCCACCCCATCTCAAACACCAACAACCCACCCCCAGCTGCTGAGATGTCCCAAATGAAGGCTGAAGACCACCAGGAAAGGTCCACTGCCTCAAAACAGTGCATCAGTGAGGGCCAGGATGGATGGGGCTTGGAGCACCCTGGTCTATGGAAGGTGTCCCTGCCCATGGCAGGGGGTGGAACGAGATGAGCTTTGAGGTCTCTTCCAGCCCAAACCAGTCTGGGACTCTGTGACTGTGAACTGGGGCAGCTCAGCTACTGCCCCACCAGAGCAGGAGCCTTCCCTGCAACAGATCTTCGTGGAGATGTCCAACATGATGGTGTTCATCAGTGCTGGAGCCAGGCAGTGCTCACAGGCACCCTGCAGCTGACAGGCCTTGCCTGGGGTCAGACCCCCAAATATCAGCCAAGGCTTCAAGCTGCCTAATTTCCTGTCCTGCTCAAGTTTGTACAGAGGTGGAACTGGTGCACGGCCATTCAGAGGCAGCTGTGGGATGTGCTAACACAATTCCAGCGGGGACCTGACCTGCCCTCAGCATCAGCACCTTTCTGAGTCAGGGGGGAGTGAAAAGAGGGGAAAACAGAGCAATTCACAGCAAGCTTTTAGCCCAAGCAGCACCTTTAGTCAGCCTTTGGATCTGCAGCTTCAAGCCTGTGGAAGTTCAGAAGCCAGGTTTAATACTGACAGGTTACCTGCCAGGGGAGTTTTCCCAAAGTGAACACAATCCAGAGCAGGTTCAGTCACACGCTGCAGGCCATGGCTCCCACCAAACACACCCTCAGCAGCCCACACCAACCCAGTCTGTGCCACTGACAAAGACATTCAACAGCACCATCCTCCTCACTAAAGGGAAATGACTGCTCAAGAAAACTTGGAGAGAGAAAGCTGGGACCTCAGGGTGCTTTTCCAGTCCACACAGCCCAGCTCCATCCCCGAGCCAGGAAACTGGGCTCAAAGAAACTATTCCATGCCATCCTGCAAGTCTGCTGGAATGATCTTGCATGAAGACTGTTGCTGTTCATGCAACAGTCAAAAATGTGAATTCTGTGCCAGCACTAAACACTGTTATTAACAGGCTTTTGGGCTGTGAACCAGTGTTCTGGTGGTGATGATCCTCCAAGGATCCCAGCTGGGGAGCCAGGGGCAGCAGGGACAATGTCCCAGCAGAGCACCACACACACCACGGTCTGTGGCACTGTAGTGTGCCTGGGGAGGCAAGGACACATTCTGAACATTCCAGAAGAATGGAGACTCACATTTAGGAGCCTCCTTTCCCTGGGAACAGAGCTGGACAGCAGGCTGGAGTGGTTGGAATTTCAGCACCTTGTGAAGACTGTTCCGGCACAGGGAGGGCTCTCAGCTTCTTTCTGACACAGCATTTGCTCCAAGTCAGATCAGCCAAGAGGCACAGAAATGTCTCTTCCCACCCCCTCCTTTAGGATTTTTTACCTCCACAGATTCTTGACACCTTAAGATCAACCAAGAGCTACACAAACAAGCTTTATAATCCTGAGCTAAGAAAGGCAAGGGATCAAAGTGAGTTTCCCTCAGAGCAACACAACCTCCCACTTGTATCTCCTGACACCTCAGACTTTGTCTCTGCTCTGCCCAGACCAGAGGTCCCTCTGCCACCACTGCTGGCAGCAGGATTCCTGTGCTCCCAGTTAATATCCAAGCTCCTGACACAGCATTCAGTATTTCTGCCTGTTCTGAGCTTTACTTTCTAACTAGAGCAGCTTGACAAAACATTATGCTGGACAGAAAAGAAAGAAAAAGCAATGCTGTACTCACACACAACTGAATTAAGTCCAAAATTTTGCTTCTAGATAAGAGTAGGGATTTCGATGGGGCCAGTTCAGTGCTTTCATAATGCTCTATTATGGAAAGGAGAACAAAAATACACCAAATCCCTGAAGAGCTATGAGAAGTAACTAGTCCAGGAATAATAAAACCATGGAAAGAAAGGAGGGAGTTGGGGGAAAGATAAAGGGTGGTGGGTTTTTTTCCCTAATCCCACTGACACATTTACTAAGCCCTTAGATTTGTGTGCATGTAACTCACAGACAACCCTGCAGGAAAAGACTTTGTCAATTGAACCTGTGCTGCATTCTGCACAGTAAAAACTGCAGAACCCACACAGGAGCCACAAGATGTGGGGTGTCTGACCCCTCCAGACACCCTGCAGCCATTGGGGCTGCTCTGCAGTAACAGAGAAAGCCATAGCAAAACAGAAAGTCAACATTCCTAGAGGGAGGAAAAGGTCAGCATGGGGAGGGATCAGAGTTCAGCTAAAACCAGTCACACACAGGAAGTTCAAAGTAACTCCTGTGCACTTCACACCAAAGCAGAAGTGAAAATTAGATCTCCTTCTTCAGGGGAGTGGTGAGGGATGGACTGAAAAGCAAATCTGCATCTCCAGTGGAAGAGCCCTGCTGAGAATAAACACAGGAGAAGGGAGCCTGTGTTTGTGGGAGCACACCTGAGGTGCTGGGGGCACTGAGCACATCTCCGAGCCTCCAGTTTTGTCCCCATCACGTGCCCACCTCACGAGCCAGCTCTGACCCTCAGTCAGGGCAGGTGCTCACCTTCCTCTTTGTTGTTGGTGATGTCTTTCAGCAGCTCAGTCTTCATGCAGCCGTCTTTCCTTGGCTCTCCCTTACTCAGCACTGCTCGCTATGGTGGGGGAGAAAAAACAGAAATATCAGGGTTGAGCTCAGTGCTCAGCCACACGGTGCATTCAAAAGAAGAGACAATCATGGACACATCCTGTTTACAGCACAGCCAAACCTCCCTCTGCAAAATAAAGGCTGCCAGGAAGCTGCCACCAAGGCACAGGTCACAGATAAAACACGGCAAGGCTGGCCCCAGCTGACAGCCCAGGAGCACAGGGGCTCCAGGCTGTGCCCAGGGCTGGCACCTCCCAGCCCTGGGTTGGATGCAGCCAGACAGATTTTCCCAGTGCAACGTGCCTGGGAACCCAGCTGAGTCCGTCTGCGTGAAAGGCATCTCGAGGAGGTGACTCTGACTCCCCCAAAACTTTTTAGGCTTTGGGTGGGGGAGGCAGATCTATCAGACTTCTCACTACAACCTCATTTATCAACATTTCCAGCCCATGTGCTTTTGGTGGCTTGGTTGGGCTTTTTTGTAGCTTATTCAAATGAACATCCAAAAATGCAAACAATTAGTCAGCTACAGCTAACTCCTCATTCATAACATCCATGTTTATTAAAGTTAATGAGCTCTATTTTTAATTCTATAGAAAGCAATTTTTCTTTTTCCCCCTCTTTAAAAAAAAAAAAAAATATGTAAAAAGGGAACACCTGCTCATCTCCTCTGCATTTCACACGCCTGGCATCACGTTGTTAGCTCAGGTTTGCAGCCTTAATACCTTCTCTTTCTCTTTCTATTTTGAAGTATCAAGACCAAAAAAGAAAAAAAAACCAACAACAAAAAAAACCCAACTACCAAAATAAACCAGAGGGAAAATGGTATTTTAAAAAAATGAACTAGAAGGGGTCTTTGCCACAGCTGTGTTTAAGGAGAGAACTGGTGTGGAGGCAGAGATGGGGAGTGCCCTGCAGAGCTGCCGGCGCCACGGCACAAGAATAAGCCCAGGTCAAGCCAACTGCTGTAGGCCAGCACGGGGAGCAGATGGTGCCTGCAGCCATGCAAATCACAGGGTTTAAAGCACACTGGGTGATAAAGAAAGAAAAACAACCTGCCCACCTCCCTCAAAGCAAGTGAGGGGGATGAGACACGCATGGAGCCCGGTGTGGCAGCTCCCAGACCTTCCCAGCAGCTCCCCCATGCCTGTGTGGGATTGTCCAGAGCTGGCAGGGGCGGTGGGCTTTGGTGCTGCCACCAGCCACCCTGCCAGGCTGGTGAACTCAGAGCAATGCCCTGTGCTGGCAGTGCTGCAGAGCAGCCCCCAGCCCCATGCAGGGCTCATCCAGCCCCAGGTCCCTGCAGCATGCCCTGTCCTGCACCCAAATCCACCATGGCAGAGACACACCAAGGGAAGGAGGGAGACAGATTCCTGGGAAAGCTTCCACCACCTGCCAGGCCCGGAGCTAAGGGCACTTCAAGGATGGCTCCTGCAGCCCAGGACAAGGCTGTGGGTGGCTGCCTGTCCCTGCCTGTCCCCAACCTGCCCCGAGCACAATGACACACAAACCCAGCCACATCGCAGTGCTCTCAGCACCAGGAACTTGTGCTCCAAGCACAGCACCTTCCGATCTCCAGTCACAGACCAAAATGCTGCTGTGAGCATTGGAAAGCTCAGCTCAGCCCAGCCTGACACAGAACCTACCTTCAGCAGACACTGGCCAACAGCTTCCATTGAGAAATGATCATAAAACACAGCCCAAACTCTGAACATAGAGCAGCTGTTTTATTTATTTTTTAATTTATTTGCTCAGCCAGTAATACACATCCTTGCTGCCAACATGAGATTGTAAACCCTACCTCTCCTCTAGTCAGACCTTTGTACACTGGGAATAACCTCGGTTTTTCTCATGGATTATCCTGCTGCAAGGCTTGAGCAAAGAGAGCTCAGAGTGCTCGAGGGCACCCCTGGCTCCCGCCACAGCCAGGGGCACCCAGGCCCTCGCCACAGGCACCAGCAGCAAATAAAGAGCCTCAGTCAGTCTAACAGGGACCAGTTTGTTTTCCCAACCTTTGTTGCAACAAGCAGCGGTCTTGATATTCCTGCTACTCCACTGACTCATACAAGAAGCCCCAGGATTTCCAGGGGCCATTCTTAGCCATCTGAGCCTAAGTTTTTCTGTATTTTCTAAGCAGTACCCTCAGTCCACACATCGCCCACGCTCTCCCTTCCACAGAGGCGTTGCTGCTGCTCGCCCACGAAGAAAAGCCACTGCAGGAACCCTGGAGTCAATGAGACCTTGACCACCCTCCCTGCTCGCTGCAGTCACCAGCAGCTCAGAGCTGCCTGCCCAGCTCTCAAAGCAGAATTCCCAACTCCAAGCGAGAAACCATCACTTTTGTCCTTTTAGAGTACAAAAGCTGGGTGCCAAGGCAAGGCTGGCTGAGGTGGCATCTCACAGGCTCTCCTGCTTCCTACCTCAGAGACAATCCCCTCACTAGCAGAGGCGACAACGTTACAACTTCCCAACAAAAACTCGGCATCAAGGTAGAAAATAAAATAATGATTAAAATAAAATAAAATTAAAAGCCAACTGTGAATTTTGAAGCATTTTGATCAGAAGGAAGCTACAGGAAACCCCTGCAAAGCGCTCGAAGCCTCGTCCCCCCAGGCCAGCGCTCTCCCGTCCTTGCTCCATCGGCGCCCAGCACCGAGGGGCACCCATGGGACACCCAGCACCATCCATTCCCACCCAGCTCCACCCAGCCAACTTAGCACCAACTTCACCCCAAGTGTCAATACCTCCAGCTTTTGTGTGTGCGTGTGTGTGTATGCGCGTGTGTGTGAGTGTTGGGGGTTTTTGCCCTCCCCTCCCTTAAATCCAGAGCAAACTTCCCTTTCTGCTCACCCTCCCCATGCCCCATCCGTCCGCTCCCGATTGGCAGGGAAATCCTATACCCACCCTCCCCGCCGAGAAATGTCTGCTCTTGCAGCAGTCCCAACAAAGCCAACTGCCAAGCACACGCTGCTTCACAATAAAAGTCTCACTCGCTCCATTTATATTTTTCTTCCTTTCCCCCCTTCCCGCAGCCGTCTGCCTCCACTCCCTCGCCCACCCCGGACTGATTATTATCCATCCGTGGCTGGAGAACCTCCATAAAGAGCACACACCACCAGCCACGAAGCATTCTTGCCCCCCCCCAACCCTTAATTTTTAGGTTTCAAAGAGTAGAAAAAATTAGTGCATCTGAAGAAAGACTGATTGGGTCTTTGAAAGGGCTTTAAGAGCCATGAGGAGCCAAGCAGAGGAGCTACTGCTGGTTTAGTTTTTTCCTCTCTGCCTCTGTTTACAAGAAAACAAGCTTCCTCTCCTCCATGAGGTCTTTGGAGGGGATAGAAGACAGGTCAGATCGGCCAAGGAAAGGCTCTGCAGCATTTCCAAACAGATGATGACTACAAACTACAGTGGTGCCTTTAAAACAAACAAAAAAAAACCCAACCAAAAAGCAAAAAAAGCCCACCAAAAAAAAAAAAAAAAAA
>VZSE01003510.1:0-51745 GCA_013398275.1 Promerops cafer | reverse complement strand
AAAAAAAAAAAAAAAGGAAAAGAAAGAAGAGAACAAGAACAAAGCTGGGAAACACAGAACGAGCTTTCGCAGCCTCCTCTCCTTGGCATTTTCATCAGCCATCCGGGTGCCCTTCGCAAAGGTCCAGACAGGTTTTATAGGCAAAGACAACACATGCACAGCAAAACTCCAACATATTGCAGCTTACCGAGCCCAAGGGACCAGAGTTACATCATGAGCCCGAGCTCTCTGCTCTCCCGGCAGCCCGGGAAGGAGCGCAGGCTGAGGTGCCAAGATGTCTACCTTCACCAGGGTCTTTTTTTTTTTTTTTTTTTTNTTTTTTTTTTTTTTTTAATGTCTTAAAAATCAACGGTCTGGGAACCTGAGGCTCGGCAGCGTTACTGTGAGCAGAGCCGTGCACACACAGCAGGTCCATCTGGAAGAGGGCTGGGAGCAGGAGACCCCTCAAAGTGCCTGTCCCCATCCCAGGCAGAGGATGCACCAACACCTCTGCGGGATGGACAGCACTGATCCTGCCTGGGAGCCTCCAGCTGGTCACCAGCCCCGCCGAGGTGACACCAGACCCCACTCAGGACACAGCCCCAGGGAAAGCTCCTGCCAGCCAGGAAAACGAGGGCTGCAGCAATGCTGGAACAAGGCAGAGGCAAATCTCCCAACAAATGATGCAACCCCAGCAGATTCTTATTCACTCATTTTTTCTCCTAAAAAAAAGAAAATTAAAATAACACAACCTAAACCAGCCTGCTCATAATAACCTTTGCCTTGAAGAGAAGACAAACATTTCGTAGTTAATTATATAGGAAGTAATGATTAAGAGAATGTTTGTAGAAAGAGAGGGTTTCTTTTGAAGGCATGGGGAGGCTGCTCATTTCAGATCTCAGCACTGTGCTTGGGCAAGGCCTGGGCTCAAGGCTCGTGGGGACGCTGACCACGGGCCTGTCATTAGAAACAACAGAAGTATTTGATCTGGAGAAGGAAGGAAACACAGCCACCAGCATACCTGGCCTACAAAGCAGTCACCAGTCTCAAAGCTCCTTTTTTTCAGGCTAAGGCCACTTCCTTATAAGCCTCATGCAACCATGTGAACATGGAATTTTATCTGCAGCTCACAACAAGCACTGCGCTCAGCCTGAAGTTTGCTCCCAAATCAAATTCTTTGCAATTCTTTTGTCTCCTGAAATCCTTTCATCCAGACTCTTCTCCATAGAAAAGAAACATTTCCTTCTCAACCCCCATGTCCTCTCTCCTATTCCAGCCGCACACGTCAACTCCCCGAGAAGGGGGGAAGCACAGAAAGAGGTGCAAGTCCCTGCATGCAACAGCTGGGAACACGGAGACATGTGCATGAAACACAACAGGACTTAAAGTGACTTCTCCCAAGACAAGGCATTCCACGACGGCGTGCAGGCTTCAGGCAAGGGGGGTCTGCAGAGCCCGTGCCCTCCTGGAAAGGGGAGATCGATTTACACGTCCTCACTGCTTCCAGGCCCATCTAGCTGCATCCCAGTAGAGTTAAAGCCAGTGCAACTTGTGTGTGCAGGCACATGTAAATCCAGAGCAGACAAAGGCGTCCCCTCCTTCCACGGGCTGAGGGTAGCAAGGAGTCCAGCTGCTGCCTGCCTTCTCCTAGCCCCCGGGAGGGGAGGGGGGGAAGAAAACCCTAAAATGGAGACCAAGATTCATCACTATCTCTAGCAAAAGCAAACCAGCCATTTCAGAAACACCCAGTCCCCAGGAACTGGCTGAGCCAGGACAAAACCAGAGCACCAAGAGGAGCCTGGAGCAAGCAGATTCCAGCAGTCCAGGGCAGGGGAGATGGGAGGCAGCTCACCCCCATCAATGGGGCTCAGGTACCTCTTCAGCCTCCACGCTCCTCTTCCTCCCACCCCAAAGCAACCGCAGCCAGCGGAGCAGGTCCCTGTCCCCCTGCCCATCCCCATGGTGCCCAGCCAAAGGGCACATGGGGCAGCAGAGGAGGGAAAACCCCTCGTGGGTTCCCGTGGGACCACGAGGACCTGGCTGAGCTGCCCACACCACCTCCACCTGGGTCACCTCCGGCCATCGAGCGGCCAAGCAGCGAGACTGCGGTGCCTGCGAGCCAGGAAAGCGGACGGGGAGAAGGGGGGGAAAAAAAAGACAAAATAATAATGAAAATAATCATAATCATAAAACTTGCACCCTCGGGCCTGTCCCTCTAATAACTACAGCAAAACCTCACCAAGGCCTTACTCTGCTGGAGGGCGAGAAAGCAACACAGCGCTGCCCAGCACCCGAAGTCCTGGAGGTGGGAGATCCTCACACCCTCTCCTCCATGGCCTACGGGCTTCGTCCCCGGCGTGGGGCCTGGTTTTTCTGCTCTGTCATTAAGAGTGGAGCCTGGTCTTTTCCTTCAATCCCAAGAATTGCACGGAATTAGATCATCTTTCTGGCTCGCCTCCCCCTACAGGCAGCTCCCGAGCATGCTCAGCGCGGCCGCGCTGCCATTTCATAACCGCATTGTTTACGGACACACGGACCTGCCATCTTTTGACAGGGACACAGGGCCCGTGTCCCTGGCCAGCGCCCCGGCCCCCGCCACAAACACCCCCCTGGGGGCAGGCAAACGGCAAAAGCATGGGAAAGAAGAAGCCTGGGGGGTGATGGTGGTGGGTTTGTTGTTTTTTCTGATGGTTTTGTTTCTTTTTTCTCCTTTTTTCCTCCTTGATTTAGGTGAAAATCCACCTGCTTTGGAGGGAGAGGTTAACCCCTGTGAGGGCTGTGGGGAGGAGGAACTCGCAGGGCTCGATGCAAAATGCCAGCCATGATTTTTAGCTTCTTCAAGTCACAACTGTGCTTCGATGTCACCTAAAAATATAATCCCCAGCCCAGTCTGCCATCCTCTGCCGAGCCTTCCTCTGTGAGAGAAGGGATTGGAAATGTGGTATTTCCCTTAAATAAACAAGTTGGCTTAGTCCCAGCACATACAGTTTTCTCCTTTAAATGCAAACCAGAGTATTTTTGCAGGCACACAGGAAAACGAGGAGAGGAGGAGGGGAAATGTTCTTCATTTAACACCAAGAACACCATGAAAAGCCTTGCAAGGTTGCTCAGAGCCCTGCTCCATTCCAGCCCTCTCCCTGTCTGTGCTGATCATACTTCACAGGTGAAAGCAGCTCTGACTTATGACAGAGAGAAAATGCCAGAAGAGCTGGAGGTTTCCTCATCCTTGGAACAAGGACAAGTTGTGAAAAGCTTCCTTTGCAAGAGCCACTGTGCTGCTCAGGCACAGTATGGCAGCGTTGCAGGGAGGACACTTGCACGTCAGACCTTCTTAACCCCCACTGCCTCGACCCTTCTCCACGTCCTGCCCCCTCCTGATGGGGACCGAAGGAAAAACATAAATAAATCACCTGGTTTGGAGGATGCAAGCTGTTGTGTTGGAGTCCAGGATATTTTTTAAAAGCTTGCTCAACATTTTCTCCCCTTCTATATTTTCCTTTTGTTTTTTCTAGTGGATGCTTTCCAATTAGCTTGTACAGTTTGAGAGCTTCGCTCCTGCTGCTTTCCTGACTACTGTAAATCCTGGCAGGCTGCCCTCCTCCTCTGCCCCCCTCCAGGACCAACACCACCCTACAGCAAAGCCAGACACGTATCCTCCACCCAAGAGACCAAGGAGCTCACAGGGGCACAAGAGGGACAAATCCCACTGGAAACACGAGGGGCCACAAGGGTCTGCAAAGAGGGGTTGGTGTCAAAACGCTGAATTTGGAGGAGTCAGAAAAAATAACTGGCTGAAAATGGGAGTTGAGGATTATAAACTCAGGGATTCATTTCCAAATCACTGACATCCCATGTCACTGCAGGAACATATGGTCCTCCAAGGCTTGCAAGCAGGGAGCACACGCCATCAGTGCCCCGAGCCTTTGGGCTGACCCCAACACACGGTCACTCTCCCACTGCGGCCATTCCTCGACCACTCTCAGCTCCAGGAGCGGGAAGGCGAGAAGGAAAAACTTCAGGGAAAAGCAGCAAAAGGAAAACAAAGAGGAGCAGCAGGAACCAAGCCAGCCCTCCCCCAAACCAGCTGGCCAGGAGAGTGAAGCTCCTTAAAACTCCTTGTTTACCTGAATAAAACAACTCGCTGCCATTGCATGAGGTGCACACAATCCTCTTTCCTTAGGAGATGGCACCACATGGGAGGGCTCCCAGGAGCCAGGTCATGGAGCTGCCTCTGCTCCCTGCCTAGGGCTGGTCTCACAGAGGCTGAGCTGCAGGAATATGCCCCATGTGTGCCACAGAGCCTAGTTCTAGCCAAACATGTCCTGGGACGAGGGCAAGAGCTCGTGCCGGCACTGCACAGTCAGTTAAATACATGAAACAGAACAAAACCAAGACCCAAAGGCCCCGCTTTGGGCTCTTAACCCTTGCTGAGAAGCAGTGCCAAGCCCAGACCTCGGCAGCTCTCTTCCCTCCAAAGTAGGTCAGGCTTTTCTGCGTCTCTGCAGACGCTTCCAAAGGGCCCCAG
Organism: Promerops cafer; assembly: GCA_013398275.1. Lineage (NCBI taxonomy): Eukaryota > Metazoa > Chordata > Aves > Passeriformes > Nectariniidae > Promerops > Promerops cafer. Next base: position 47,241 of record VZSE01003510.1, on the reverse strand, counting down.
CTGGCAGGGACAGAGCGTTGGGCGCTTTCGGCCGGTGCCACACCGGTGTCACCGTGGTCACCACCACACAGGAGCACACCTCCCACACCTCAGCGGGTTTTTGGTTGGCTGCTCAGTCTTCATCAAGCCCAAAGCCCATTTTCTCCCTGTGTGGAGCTGCTCAGGCAGCAGGTCAAGGCCTCAGCTCTTCACTGTCAAAGAGAAATCTCATCTCTCTCCTTGTGACTTCTGATGCCTTTTCCTTTTCTTCTGGATGATAAACAACGAGCACATTTATAGTCCAGTGGAGACACGATAGATATTTAGATTAGGTATCACAGATTGTCCTGTGTAAGCTCCCTAATCTTTTAAATGCCATCTTCACATCTTGCTGCTTGATTGAAAATTCAATATTGTGTCTGCATTGCAGCTTTGAGGGTCTCCCTGGAGCACAGCAAGCTCAGGCCAGTGTTCTGCAGGGGTGTCCGTGCCTTCCAGGGCTCTGGGACCTTCTGTGTCCATCCCAAATCTCACCGAGGTCTGTGGCAGCCAACAGAGTTCTTGCATGTAGTACAAATCACAGAGGAAAAAAAAAAATTCCCAAGGGCAGAACCAGGGGGCTGAGTTTTAAAATATGTTGCACGCATGGACCTCCTGCCATGAAATCAACCAGGGATGTTTCCTTTTAATCAGATGTTTCCTTGGATTGCTACTATGAAGAAAAAAATAAAAAAAAAAAGAGAGAAGAGAGAGGGAAGGAAGTCATCCCAAAACAAAAAGGATTCTTTCTTCCTGGTAAAATACTGTTGGCTCTGGCCTCCACCCAAGTGAGCCATAGGCAGAGGCTGTCAAAAGAGACCCAGTGAGGAGGTGCCATGTGGCCACAGGCCCTCTCCTCCCCTTTAGAAGTTCAGTCTTCGAGCAGCTCGGGCACCCCAGGCTTTGTGCCTTTTTCTTCTAAGAGCTACAAGCAGGCAGGGCTCCTTGGAGAATTTTCCAGAAACTTCACACTTAAAAAGCACAAACACATCCTAAAAACACCAAAAAAAAAACCCCCAAAACCAAACCAACCCCAAGCGAGCCTCCCCACCCCAGGAGACAAACGAAAGGCACGAGGAAACAAAGCCCGAGGTTTGCCGGCGGCAGTGCCGGGTGCTGAGGCCCCTCGGAGCCCACGGAACACCCATCCCAGCAGGATGGGTCATCCCAGCAGGATGGGTCAGCCCAGCCCGCCTGCCCTCCCGCGCACGGGGCAGCCACGCGCAGGAATATCCAAACAAATGAACAAACAACCCCGGCCATGCTTCCCCGGCCTCTGCTCCTCCTCTCCAAGGCTTCTCCTTCCCCGGCAGGACGCAGCCTGCCCTGCCAGGGCCTCGCCAGGCACGGGAGGTGGACGGACCCTGCGGTACCTGCGGGCAGCTGTTGTCTTCTTCTGGTGAAGACTCCAAGAGTTGCATATTCCAGATCCTCATGAGCAGTGATTCAGTTTCTGCTCATGTGATAAAGCTCCCTCTACAGAGTGAGCATGCCCAGAAGAGCCCATTTCACTGCTCCCTCCACTGCAGCCATTTCACAGAGAACCTGCCGGCTCCAGGGCGTCCATTGGAGCGCGATTATCCCGGGCATCCCGGGGACGCACCGGTAATGCAGATCATCTGTCAACTTTCTGACAGGGCGCCAGGCCTCAAAACTGATCACTCGCCTGAAAAAAAGAGAAAGCTTTTTAAACCAGAGTGCTGTCTCGTGGCCTTCAAGAGTAGCACTTGCCCGTGGGAAAAGGAGAGGCAGGAGGGACAGGGAGGGAATGTGAGTGGCTTGGGGATCTCCCCGGGCTGATTTTGTTGTGCCTAGCAAAGCCCCCGACCTCTGAGAGCTGGGATGAAGGCACATGGGTTAAACTGATGCAGTGAGCAGTGCCCAAGACAGTGTCTTCGAGATCTGAACTGCTGATCTGAAGGAGAGATCATTTTCACTTTGGGGATTAATAACCTGACCTGGTACAACTGACTTTGAAAGGGTATCACAAACACAGTCATGGAAAAGCAGGGGGGGAATGGAATGAAGGGACATCCTCATGGATCCATCCTCATCCTCAACCTAATGAAGGGATAGTTCACTACGAGGTGCAGGAGCTCTAAGCTCAGCCTATGTCAAACCCTACAATCCTGCTGGCCCAGCCAGCAAGATAACACAAGAAATTTTAGCTTCAAAATAAAAGTAGTTTGTCTCTGTTCCACTTCACAATTAAGCATAAACTCTTGGCAACCTTCATATCTGCTCAGGCTCCCAGTAAAACTGCCAGAGCAGCTCGCAGGAACATCTGTAAGCAGAGCTCGGCTGGAAGGGATTCAAGGAAGACTGGCATTTATCGGAGGCAGGAGCAGGAGGCTGCTGGAGCCGGGTGTCAGGCTGGAGAACCTCCCCCCGAGCAGGGGGAGGGCGGCCGGCAACCTCGGGGAAGAGGCCAGAAGGAAGAGGAAACTCCGACATGGCCCCGTGGCACCACCCGCGTGCTCTTGGCCAAAGGAAAAACAGCTTTCCAAAAGAGCAGAGCACGGGAGAGCGTCCTCCTTAAGAGAGAGCTCTCTTTAAGAGTAGAAAGTACAGTGAAGATGAGTGGAGCATAATGCGTGACAGTGAGCTGGGGAGGGCAGGGAGCAGCCTGCACTGGAGAGAGGAAAAAGCCATCCAAATCCATAGGGAGGTCTGGAGTAGCCTGGGGATGATGTTTGCCCTGCCCCAGCAGCAGGCGAGTCCAGGCCTCAGCACAGCACAACAGCCATGGCCGGCTCTGCCAGGCTGGAAACACCCACAAGCCACTCTTCCTCCAGTCCCAGCAGCTCTGTCACCACCGTGGCCAGGCACATTTGCAGAGCTGCAATAATTAAAGCAGCAAAGAGCTGCTACAGATCTCCCTCAGCTATGAGGAGGTTGTTTTCCTCTCCACACTCTGGAGAAGTTTCACTACTAAACAGTTAAAACACACAAGGCTAAATCGAGATGATTGAAATTCATAGGCAAGGAATATTTGAGGTGACAGTATAAAGAAAGGATTGCTCTTTCACCCACCGGGTTTTCGTTTGATGTGAATCTTAAGTTTTAATATACACAAAATGAGATTTTCCTGGCCTTTCTCTCAGTTGCTGAGAGGTGTAGAGGTAACTGATTTAAAGACAAATTCAAAAATCCCCAAACAAAAGCAACAAACCCTGGCTATGCAGACAGAAGTTGCATTATCCACCGCATCAAAAGATTACTGTACTTCAAACCAAAGATGGCTTTAAAACAGTTGATGTGCTGCCCTTCCTTGCAGCATGAAATTACCAAGCTTTCATTAAAAGCCCAGAAATAGAAACTAAGATATTAACAAAGGCAGTGTCAATGATCCACCACAGTCAACATTCCCTTTCTGAGATAAAATAACGCCGGAGAACGACGGCACAGCCGCAGCCTCCCCACTGCATCTCCACACCAGACATGTTTTCACTGCTGAGGTTAAATATACACTGAGAGCAGATGCTACCAGAGACGCTTTTCACATCTCATGGCCATCCTTGAAAGCACTAAACACTGTTTAGAAACAAAAAGGAAAAAGCAGAGCTCATCAGGGCACTGCAGATGCTTCAACAACCAACTTGAGTAAAGCGATCGATCGGCGCCGTACCAGCATCTCCGCCACGGGGGACGCCTGGGTGTCACTCAGTGAAATCTGACATTTATGGCATCCAAAAGGAGCAAGAAGCTTCCAGGGCACAGCCATTGGCAGTGGGAGAGGTGCCTCCTGCCCAGGACCCCCCTGTCCCCCCTTGGCAGGGGTCGGGTGCTGCACACCAGCAGTCAGTCCTTTTTCCAGGCTGGCTGTGGAAGAGGTTTGGCTGATGATGGAGGATGAGAAGAGGCCCGTGCCCCGAGAAGCTGTGCCCTTTTTTTAACCCAAGTGCCCACCAGCAGCCTTCCCACCACACCCAACACCCCCCTTTCCACACATTCCTGCCAGGGCCCACAGATTACAGGGTATTTTCACTCCCTGGCTCTCCGGCCTCCCTTCTCCGATTAAAGGCTCAAACACCCCTTTCAGAAATTCCACATTTTCAGGAGGAAGGGAGCAGCACAAACACCTCCCTTCACAAAGGACATCAGGTTCCTCAGGGCTCTTGCTTAATGACACCATTAAGTCCAGAATTTTCACAGCTCCCTTGCAGGGGAAGCCCAAGTGGGAGGCAAAGGGAGGTTTTTCTTTTTATAGGAAGAACAATATTTAGCTCTGCAAAATACAGAGGGTTTTCCTTATTTCCTTTTTTCCATCAGGCTCCTCTTCTTGCAGACCCTCCAGCTGATCAAATCTGATGCTCCCTTTCAGCCTCCTCAGAAGCAATCCCAAAAGCTGGAGGGACTTTGGGTATGAGATGAGCATTTCTGCTGTGTTTCTGCACTGCTATAAACCATTCTCCAGCTCCACCACAAGCTCTTCAAATGTTCCTTTTGTTCTTCAACTGTTATCTACAACATTTCTTAATCAGAATGTCCCAGGACACACTGGGCATCCCAGCACTCTCCAATGTCCACCTCCAGGCTCAGGTAACAGCTTTGAAAGAACAGGCAGTCAATGCATCTTTTGGAATCAGAGCTTTCCCTACCTTTCAAAACCTGGTTTTATGTCCCTAAAGCTTCCAAGCCATCTCCCTTCCTCCCTGCTTTCCCCCAGCAGAGTGGAAAACTGTTTTTACTTAATTGGAAACAAGAAATGTTCCCTGGGATGCCGCATTGAGTAAATCATACACACTAAAAAGGAAAAAAAAAAAGGAAAAGAAAAAAGATCCTCTTGGACAGCAATTGAGATGTGAGCTCTCTGAGAGATGTTGCTATGTTTTGATAAGAATATGCGTTGAATATTTCATTTACAGGGCAATCCTAGAACTTTATTTAGCAGCATGTTGGCCAGACAGCTGTAATTTAGAACATACTGTATTCCTAACAGTTCCCAATTATAAATTCCTTCAGCTTTAACTTACAATAACCACAGCTCCTTCTATTTTGAAGCTCTAAATCCACCATTTCTCCCCTTCATTCAGCTATGGCATATCAAGAGCTCCTAAAGTACAAACACAGCCTCACTGGAGAAGGGTCCTAAATCCAGCATTCTCTACCCCCAGCACAGCGAGCAGGCTCATGCTTCCAGCACACTCACTGCTCCACAGACCAATGTTTTATTGGTTTATTTGGGGACAGTGGCCCCATTTGTCAGTGCAAAGCCATCCTGCAGTGCCCTGCCAGCAGCAGGCTGGGAAAATGGCTGTGCACATTCCATCCTCCTCCTGCTGCAACAAGCGCTGGAGATCCTGCCAACAAGCCTCACGTGTTCAGCGTGGCCCTGTTCTTTGACCTCACACCTATTTTTTTTAAGGATTAAGGCACTGACATGAAAATAAGCAAGTTCTTCACTGGAGGAGAATCAGTGCTCCACAAAGCCTTTGTGTCTCTCCCCAGATCGTGAGCTCCTGTGGAACAGCGCCTGTTGACGGCTCTCCCAGCCATCCTGCTGACTTTATCAAATTTCTGCAAGGAACAGAAGGAGCAGATGAACTCTGTAAAAACAAAGCTCCTGCCTCCATGCAAATATCCCTGGTTAAGAGGAGCGGAGAAATAGAGCGAGCACGATGCGTGTACGGAATTGGCTCCACAGATGCTGCTTCTCAGCAACTGCCATAAGGTGGCAGTGGGTCTTTAAGGCTACCTTACACCTTCCCACAGCACAATAGGAACGAGCACACCAGTGGGTTTCCAGCAGCTGAAACTGATTAAGTCAAATTTCCTCATCAAGGGAACCAGGCCCTACATGAAAACTTGGGGCTGAGATCACCTCCACTGCCAGAGTCACACAAGGAGGAAAGGCCACAGGGGTGAATTCTGCAAAGCCATAAAGGCAGCCCCCATCTGAGCCAAAGAAAATCAACCCCTTTTCCCTCTCGCTGTACAATCACAATGCTGTTTGTTTCACAGAAACGCTTCTCTTTGTGCATTCATCCAGCCATAAACAAGCCACTGACCATTAAAGAGTAGGAGAAGTTCTGCCTGGCCAGCAAGCTGGGCTCCAGCAGGATTTTATGCAGGGAACATAAAAGCCAGCCCAGTAAGCAAGCTGGTCACCAGCTCAGCACAGGGCTGATGTAGCAAAACAGGCCCAGAAAGCACCAAGGAAGAGTTTGGTTCACAAGAAAGATGGAACCAGGCAACAAACAGGCAAGTTACTTAAGGTAATGAAGTGACTCATCATGCAGAATGCCCATCACCTGGCAGGCAGCAATAAAATCAAATCTGCCAGTCACCCCCTGCACCGTGCTGTGAGAAGTGGCCAGGGGTGCCCTGAAGGAAGAGCTGATCTACCTTACAGCACACAGACAGCCCATGATCACAGAGATTTCTGCTCAGAAAGTCAAACACAGTAACTCTGCACCACCCAAGGATTCACAGCGCTGACAGAGCAAACCCCTCGCCTCACCTGTACCTACAGCCAGGCCGGAGCACGGGTGGCCCCCCTGCCACACCTCCCCTGTGCAAGGGGACAGGTCAGAGAGAGCTGGCGTCCCCCTGCTCCACACCAACCCAGAGCTCCCCTACACCTCACTAACACAAACATCCAGAGCCAATGTAAATGTTTTATTGGCACCTCACCACGCAGCGTGCTTGTACAACAACTGGAGTCAATCGGCTCATGCAGCACATACCTGCTGGTGCTCACACATTCCTTGTAAAAAGCTGGCAACTACGGGTGAAATCCAAGAGCCCAACCAAGCACAACTCGCACTGTCTTCCCCCAAACCCACTCACCAACACATTAAACCCCTGCAAGAAGCACAGAAAAATCTCTCAGCCAAAGGAATAAACGCGCATATTCCCTCCTCTCCATGCCACTTTGGAGGACCTGATGTGGCAAGGTTTGTTTGCCATCACTGGAATGCAAAATAAGTCTGAAAGAGGGGAGTTTGAGTTTAACATTCTTTCACCCTCCCACGATCCCAGACGGATCTGGGTTTAAACCACTCAGAGCAGGTCTGAGCCCTGCGAGGCTCCCCATTAATAATAATTAGCGCCCGAGCCCACGATGAGACGCAATCACGTGCCTGCCAATATGAAGGCTCAGCCCTGGCTGCAGCCCCTGCCTGCTGTCACCTCATGTCACCACCCTGACATTGCACAGGTCCCTTCTCCAGCCAGCAAAGGTCAGGATTCCAAACCCCTCCCCGCGGATCCGCAGGAAGCGTTTGAAGCCATCTCGTGTCAGTGGTTTAACTGCGCTGCTTTTGAATCAATTCCAACAGTTTGCACTCCATCCGGTCTCCTGGCTGCCCCAGCCCAGGGGCACGGCAAGGAACCGATGGATCTGCCCTACCTCCATCCCGGCTGCGGGTCCCTCCAGGTCCTGACTCCAGGCCTATCCCTCCTCCAGCCACAAATCCATCTCACTCCATGGGTGCAGCCTCCACCCCGGAGCATGCTCAGTACGGGCTGATCTTCAGCCATTTCAGAGCTTTAATGAAATGTAAGCATAAGGAAGTGTCATTAGCAAAAAAAAAAAAAAAAAAGGGGGGGGAGAAAAAAAAAGGTGCAGGATTCATCCTGATCTGGCCAACCTTCCTCTTCCCATCCTCTTGTCAAGGAGGTGAAGCTCTCGCTGCAGGGATCACAGGCATTTTTAGGCAGCAAGCATCTCGTTTTAGAACAAAAGCAAGGAAAATCCTGTCTCAGGCAAGCCTCGTGGAAAAGGAGCATTTCCCAGTGACACTGAAACCAGCCAATTTGTCACTCTGGGCCTTCCACAAATTACAATATTTTCATGAAATGCCATTAATATTATTTTTTCCCTCAACGGGCTTCAAGCAAGGCTTTTAGCTGGCAATGCAAATAGTGCTTCCCAGCCATCTTAAAGCTAAACCTACCCCAGTCTACTCTGAACTCCTTGAAGGTTATTTTAACTCCATTTGCAAGAAAGTTAAACAGCAGGATGAAAGAGAGGGAAAGAGACTGCAGTGTAACACACTTCATGCTATGCTTTCCTAAGGACCTGAATTTTAAGAGAGGTTTGTTTTTCACTCATCAGCCCTGAAATTCCTCCATCATTGCCTTGTTCCCTCAATGCAGTAGGACTGTTTCAATGAAGAATTAATAGAGGATTTTTTTTTTAAATCCTTCCCAGGTTTTCAAACAACAAAATATGGAAAACACACAATGTTGGAGCACACTTGGGGAATAAAGCCCTGCATACTCTGAATGATGTACACATGGAGCTTGACTATTCCTTAAAAACTTGTATTTCCCCACATATCCTTTGCATGTCCCCTACAGATCCCTTCCAGCTCACTGAACTACCCCAGAAAGCAAAGACAGTTGGTGAAAAAGTAAAGCTTTGCCAGGGCAAAAATTGGTTATTCAATCCCAACAAAGTTGGAACATATATATCCTATTCCTCGTGTTGGGCCCAGGCCAAAACCAACTGTGGATGTTAAAATCCGTGAATTGTGTGTGCTCTGCCGAGCGATGTTCGCTTCCCGTGGAACACGAGCACTGTCTGCTCCAGAGCTGGAGCTGGAGGAAAATTCAAAAATAAAACAAGTGGCTTTATCCACACAGTGTTTCAGGAAACACCAGGGTGGCAGCTGAACACCAAACCAGCTTTTTCCCCGAACAAAACTTCCAAGGGAATCACAACAGCGCTACAGCCGGTCTGTGCAATGCCACCAGCCCAGTTCAAGCCAAGATTTTCATCAGGCCCCAGCACATCTGTGCCAGATGCACTACACAAACAACTCATGATGTTGTTCCCTCATCCCTTCCCTGATAAATTCAGCCCAGTCCTCAACACCAAGCCACAGCTTTTTAGCAAATTCTTTGGGCCCGTGTCCACCTTGGGAGCGCCAGGCAGCCTGGCGTGCCAAGCGCTGGCAAGCTGCTTTTCACTAAAATATTTTTAGAGCACAAAACCTTTGGTAAAGTGACCCAGGATAAAGCACACTACTACAGTGCGCTGAGCTCCACTCAGACCTCTCCTCCTGCTGAAGGATGTCACCAAAGGCCACTTGGCCCCAGGCTGTCCCTTCCCAGGGACCTTCATCAGGGCCCTCTGTTCCCAGCACAATTCCTTCCACGCCACACTGGGCAAGCCCAGATACCACCCAGTGCCTTCATTAAGCACAGATTGATAAACCCTGCCAACAAATTCTATTCCCATCCTCTGCCTTGCCTGGAAATTGGAGGTAGTTTAAAAATAATATCCAGACCATAAAATCCTGAGGCATGTCTGCTGAATCGAGCGGTGTTTGCATCTCGCACAGCTCAAGCATGTCAAATTTGTTTCCTTGGAAACAAAGACCAATTTGCAAGCATTGCTTTCTTCCCTTTTTTTTATTTTATGTAACGAAGACATCCATACCTGCTCTTGCTGATACAAAGGAATTAAAGAAGATTCACCTACCAATAGGGTTCATAAAATAATTATTAATGTATTTCACTAATGAACCATTGGTTTGCTGCACTAAGGGAAAACCAGAGTTCATTACTATTTAAAAATCCCATTTTCCCTCAATGGATGCACACTCGAGGCATAGCATTTATATTGTTTCCTTGGGGACAGGTAGGAAAAAACAGCAAAACCCAGACTGATTTCGTTACCCTGGGCTTATCCTACCCTCCTCCAGTGGAGGAGCAATCCAAGAGGGAAATCCTGTCCTGTTCCTGCCACATCACTCCAAAGGACACACAGCTCAAACACACCTGCCTCCAACACAGGCCGAAGAGTCAACACAAGCTTTATAAAAAACAAAAGTGATAACATCTTGTAGATACGTTTTGGCAGTTTTAAGCCCAACTTTTCCCCACGACACGCAGTAGGGAAGTGGGAAGCCAGACCTTCTGTGCAGCCATAACTCTTCTCCCAGACCCACTCCCACCAGATCCTCCCGAGGAAGGCAGTAAATCCTAAAGCAACGACACACAACCTCTCTGTGAGGGCATGAAACAGGAGGGAGGGCAAAAGTGTCAGAGCTGGGTTATCCAAGGCTCATTTACAAAGGGAGTCAGTGCCCCCACCCTCCAGAGCCTCTGTCAGGAGCTCAGCACCTCTCACAAATCCGTCAGATACAGAGAAAACAGACACATGAGAACAGCAAATAAAATTATGGCTCCTCAAACACGCCCTCCCCGAGGCCTGCTCAGCACAGAGGTCATTCCCAGCAAGCCTGGGGTGAGGCTGGGTTGCAATCTCTACCTGAGAAGGTGACCTGCATATCCAAGGGAACAGAGCTCCAAACTTCTCCTGTTCCTGTTAGGATCACTGCGTAGAAAAAGCCACGGGAGCTGCACAAACAGGAGGTGACAGGAGCAAGAAAACTCTCCTTCCACCACATAAGGGACAAAGCCTCGCCATTCCCTGTCCCCGGAGAATCCCAGACTTCTACTGGAGCCAATGGCCAGCACTAAATCTGATATGAACTGTGGATGCTTCACACTTCAGGCCTTGGACTCCAACATTCCAGGTGTTCCAAAGGGGTTCCAAGCTTGGCAAGGCCACTTTCCTGACAGAGCAGCCTTGCTCTCTTCTTCAACATGCCCACAGTAGGACCAATCACCTGCAGGGCAATCTGTAAACAAAAAGCACCATAAAACCCCCAAACTCTGCAAATGTCCAGCAGAACTCTCACAGGGTCTCACCCTCCAGCTTGAAAAATTCAATCTTTTTTCAGTACAATGACTTGGAGAGTGCCCAGCACCACGAGCTCAAGGTTCCAATCTTGCTGCTCTCAAGGAATCCTGGAAACAAATCCCCAGACTACCAACAATGTGCACCCTTTCCCAAGTACTGTAATTACTAAATTTTATTCCAACCAATGCCACAGTCTGAAGGAGTTTTGGAGACTGTTGAATGAATTCTGGGGGAAAACCAAGAAAAGCCATCTAGTTCTTCTTGATCAAAAGCAGAGCAAATACTGAAAAAACATCTAAACATCACCAGGCAAAAAAGAACCTGATAGATACATGGTGATTTGCTTTGAGATATTGTAACAATAATTAGGACTTTATAAAGCAATTTATAATAAAAGATGGGAATAGTAGGCAATATTAGTGTATCCACTTTTGCAGGTGGGAAAATCAAGGTTTGGAGAATTAACTGCCAAAAATTTCTGGAGCAGTCCTTCACAAATGTGTGGAGCAGAGGAACAGGGTACAGGAGAAGTGGATGTGAAGTCATGCTCAGCTGCTGATTTACTGAGTCACCTCAACTGGCCAAGCTGGGCCAGCAAGGAATGTGTTTGGACAGCCCATACGAGGTGAGTCAAATTTAAATTCCAGTGAAGTCTGAGCACCTCAAGCTCCCTTGAATAAAATCCTCCATTATTTAAAAACAACCAGAAAACCCCAAACCACATAATGTACGTAACAAACACATCAGTATTTCCTCCCTCTGTCTGATATTCCCTTAACCAACGTGTTTTTGGAGGGGAGGGGAAATATTTATGCAGAACAGTGACCTTGCAATCACTAAGGAGCTCTTTATGCCCGTTGCCAAGTTTGAAAGTGGGTGGATGCCATGTGGGTGAATCTGTGACACCAGGACACAGGCCAGACTCATAAAAGGAGTCAGACACATTGGAATCAACCAACAGGAGCAATAAATTCTGAGAAGTTCCTTAGAAATGTTTTGTCAGATAACTGGGCTGCAAGTCAAAGCCCCTGGGGCGAGGGCATGAGCTCCATTATGGAGTTTTAATGCAGATGCATGAAACACCTGGCAAAGGCTTGGGTGAAAAGATGGGATCAGACAAAAGAAGATGTGGAAATAGAGGGAGATGACACCACTTCCTATCAAATTTAACTATTGCAGGTGTGGGAGGGACAATGAGCTGACAGATGCTGAGAGCCCCAGGTGTATCTGAAGACCTGTGAACTCAGGTTTGAATTTGGGGTGACATTCACAGGATTTATTTCAATATCCAAAGCATTAAGCCATCCTATTTGCTTGGGCTCCCAGAGCCACAACACTACAGCCTTTCTGTATTCTGGAGGACAGAGGCAAGGACATTCTGTGGGAGCTCAAGGCTAAGACTGACGAGCTCATTGTGATGCTTTCCCACAGGAAAGCTCTGTAGAACAAAAAAATAGATTTTAAATCAAGAGTCACACACTGATCTTGGGTGTCCAGTTCAGATAAAGTTTTTCAAATCTATTTTTAGAATCACAGAATATCCTGAGCTGGAAGGAACCCATCAGGATCTCCCAGCCCAGCCCCTGGCCCTGCACAGACCCCCCAACAACCCCACCCTGGGCACCCCTGGCAGCGCTGTCCAAAGGCTCCTGGAGCTCTGGCAGCCTCGGGGCCGTGCCCATTCCCTGGGGAGCCTGGGCAGTGCCAGCACCCTCTGGGGGAAGAACCTTTCCCTGCTCTCAGCCTGAGCCTGCCCTGGCCCAGCTCCACACCATTCTTCCAGAAGAACATCTCCTCCCCATGTACAGACATTGCAGCAAGAGGCAAATGGTCAGTACACTTTAAAATTAGGCAGTGGTTTCACAACAAAAATTAAACCACTATTTCAAAAATAATTTCCCTCCAATTCTCCCCCCTTCCCACCCCCCTATATAAAACCCATTCATTTGCCTCACAAGGAGGCACAGAGCTTCATTTTGTTAACATTTTAAACTGAAGGACTCAAAATACAGTGAAACACTAGGAAGAAAAAAACCAAACAAACCACAAAATGCTGCAATAACAAGCAGCTCTCAGAGCTGTGAACCAGAGATTGGGAAAGATGAACTTTGCAGAACGTCTGCCCAGCATCCCCTCTCCTCCTCTGCCCACTCTTGGCCACAGGAACCAGAATCTGTCTGGGAAGCAAAGCAAGGGAAGGTAGGATTCTACCAGGGAGAAGTTCTGCACACTGAAAAAAAGACCATTTGCACTATTTTTGTTATACAAGAAACAGGAAAGGGCTGTAGAGGGCCCAGACTCTCCCTCCCAGTGCTGATCTGCTGAATTCAAATGTGCATCAAAAGTATGATGGATCTTTGGAAGTTTCTCCTCCACTCTCATACAGCCTCACCCCAGAGGAAAAACAAGCAGAAGTCATTGGTTCTGGTTTGGTGATAATACCAAAAATAAAATAAAATAAAATAAAATAAAATAAAATAAAATAAAATAAAATAAAATNTACCAAAAATAAAATAAAATAAAATAAAATAAAATAAAATAAAATAAAATAAAATAAAATAAAATAAAATAAGACAGGCAATATAGAAAAAAAATAAATCCTGAGTATTTCTCTTCTGCAACAGGAAGCCAAACACCAGCGTTGATCACTCCTAAGCTCCAGTTAAACATACTCAAGGACTGCTGGAGTCAGCCTCCCTTCCTCCAGCAGTTTTGTAAGACATTAACTTGGTAGCTGAAAGCTCTGGAGTTTCACAAGAAACTTTTCAGCAGCTGGATCACGACCTCAAAGCCAGGCCCAGAGCAGCACAGCAAGGCAGCTTCCACAGTGCCTGCTGCACTTGGGAATGGAGCTGCAGCAGGGTTTTCGTGCAAAAGCCAAGAAAAACCAGCCAGGGGGGCAGAGCACGGCCCTCCAAAAAAGATCTCCAGGGTTCCCTGCCCGTGAGCAGCTGAGGATGCAGAGCCAGGAGCAGAGGGGGGATCTTCAGGGCATCACCACAGCACATTCCCCCCACCACAGCCTGCAGGGTGAACCTTCTCCAGACCCTGAGGGTGGAGCCCAGAGCTGCTGCACCACCTGGCAAACACCACTCAGCCTTTATTGCCTCCCGGGTGTGTCCAGCTCTTGTCAGCCTGCCCATGGCAGATCCCGTGGCAGATCCCATCCTCTGGACTGGGAGAGCACTGGGAGCCACAGGCATGGACGGGGCTTGCTCAGGACACTCCAGAACAATCCCACTCATGGGAAAGCTTCCAAATAACAGCGCCCTCATTTAGGCTCAGTGACACAGTGTTTCAAAGCAAAAGGCCCTGAGGAAGTCAAATCCTTCATGATCTTTTCCCTGGACCTGCACCCTGCCCTGTTCTTCCACCTGCAAGGCACTGGCAGCCCCAAGGGGACAGGGAGGGACCTTCCCAGCCAGCCTGGGGACAGCTGTCCTGTCCCCTCCTTCCTGGAGCAGGTCTGTCAGCAGGCACCTGAGATGAACACAAATGCTTCTAAGCCTTGAGCACAATATTCCCATCCTAGCAGCAGAATTGCTCCATGGCATTTTTCCCTCCTTTAAAGGAGGAGGGGGGAAAGCCCCTCTCAGATGGTGATAACAGCATCAGCCAGGTGGGTGATTTAAAGGGAATATCAGATACTGCCACCACCATTGCAGTATCTCTGATATTCCCCTACCCCGACACGTGGAAAACCTGCAAGGCTGGATATTTACAGGTCAATATTCTGTGACCTGCCTGGAGCACCAATATTTTTTTTTTCCTAAGTCCTTTTTAGAAGGAACAGAATTAAAGATCAACTCTAAAGCAGCCCAAAGTGCCTGTCATTTCAAGCTGCATCTAACACTCCTCTTCCTCTCCACACAGAAAAAAGCATTGCAGAAGGTCCTGTAAGTCCCTGCATATCCCTCTGTGAATCTAAACATGCCCCATTCCCAAGGGGAATGAATGGATATCATAAATCAAAGTTTGGAGGCTGCATCCACTGCAATGCACAAGCAAAAAACCCACAAATACACACAAATCTTCCTGCAACAGCATCATCTGTACACACCAGCCTAAATAACTGCCTGGTGTTTATACAGCAGTTCTAACTCTGCAGGGAGGGAAAGGAACCAAGTCCAGTGATTCAAGGGATTTGTATCCATTTGTTTTTCCCAGGTTCTTACAGCTCATGTCCATCCCAGTAATGCTGCCTTGCACTCAGCAGTTTACTTCACCTTCAGTCAGTCTGCTTGGGAAGAAGGAAGGTTGTTGCCATCATTTTGTTTTAAAGAGCTACTTCCCCGTGGATCCAGCTGTGCTGATTTGCACAGCTGCATTGCAACAAGATCCTTCCACAATTAAGGTCAACTCAGCCTGGATCTCATAGAAAAATCCATCAAATACTTTGTCATGTATTTTTTTAGAGGTGAAAGCCGAATTTTACAGGAAGAACCAAACTCCACCGAGCTCAGGCCTTCCAGACTTACCACGACACAAAATCTACCCATGCACAACTCATTTCTTTCTTGCCACATAATTAAGAATTAAATGGAGGCTCTGTCTTCACTGCAAAAACCACATCTGTGCTGAAAGGGCTACCTGAAGATGGGTTACATGAAGGTTGAAATGATATTACCTTGATTTGCTAGGAAGGATCAAATTGGAAATTAACTTAAATTGGCTCTCAAGGTCACAATATCCTTTGTTTTGTCTGCACTGGGCTGCAGTGCTGAATAGCCACCTGTCCTGATGCAAACACGACACTTTTGGCACTGGGGACAGTGCAAGGCTGTGACAAAACCATAAAACAAGTGTGGGACACCAACTTACACAGGTTCTTCATCCAGGCAGTTGTGCTCGATTTCCTCTCCTTTCAAACACTCTCAGGGTTTGTGGGAGACCTTCAAACCCAGGTTTCTCAGCCTCTCTGAGATGCTCCCCGTAGAGAAAGGAAGGGTCAGTCCTCCCCAGCCATCACCCCATCCCCATTCAGGGCTCGGGGAACTTTCTTGGATCACGTTTTAGTCCTTGGCCTGAAGGACAATTAAAGGAAATCTTCTGCAGCCGCTGCAGACACAGCCAGCAGCATTTGCCTCCCAGCCCTTTGCCATCCCCACCTGTTTCCCACCTTCCTACCTCCATCCCCAAGTGCCTCCCTTGAACATTTTTTGGGATAAGTTTTTCCTGTTTGCAGTTGTTCATGTGCACAGATGCCCAGTCCCTCAGAGTTCAAAGTTTCCTCTTGTGTTTCAAAACTCTCTTCCCATATTTTTAACTCCTCTGTTTTCTTGCACTTCTCTTTCTAATTTATTCTCTCCATCCTACTTCTTTCTCTCTAATTCTTTCATTCTCTCCTGTTGGGGCAGGTTTAAAAACGAGGACCCTGCTGCTGCTTACCTCGAGGTACAGGCAGCAACAAGGCTTAAGTGCCTTCATTTCAGACTTAAGATTTTTCTACAAGCTTGGCTTAACTTGTCCTGCCCAGCTAATGATGCTTCTCTATTAAGCACATACTGCATCCTGTCAGGAAATTCAGTTTTGAAGCAGTTGCTCCTATTCCACATGGAGAATGAACTGTTAAGCAAGTATTAGTGCAGCAAAAGCAGGAACCCAACTTAAAGACGAAGAGAAAGATCCCTTTGCAGCAAACAATAAAAATAAAGCTGCTGGGTAAAACAGGGGGTGGCACTGACACCTCCCCTTGCTCACCACAGCCCAGTGAGTGCCCCAGCTGCCCCCCTTTAAAAAACCCAGGCTTTACTGCTTAATCAAACCTCCCAAAGTTCATAGAACCATTAAGGTTGGAAGAGTCCCCCAAGATCATCAAGTCCCAACATTCCCCCAGCCCTGTCAAGGCCACCACTAACCCATGTCCCCAAGTTTTTGGGGACACATGTTTTTGAACACTTCCAGGGCAGCCTGTTCCAATGCCTGGCAACCCTGAAGAAGCACTTCCATGGGGAAATTCCTGCTGATTCCACCCTGAGCCTGCCCAGGCCCAGCCTGAGGCCGTTCCCTCTGCTCCTGTCCCTGTTCCCTGGAGCAGAGCCCGACCCCCCCGGCTGTCCCCTCCTGGCAGGGAGTTGTGCAGAGCCACAAGGGCCCCCCTGAACCTCCTTTTCTCCAGGCTGAGCCCCTTCCCAGCTCCCTCAGCCTCTCCTGGGGCTCCAGCCCCTTCCCAGCTCCATTCCCTGCCCTGGACACGCTCCAGCCCCTCAGTGTTGGTGGGACCCTCCACGTGGTGCATTCCAGAGCCACAAAACCCAGCCAAAACTGGGATTGCTGCTGATTCCCTCCCCGCTCTGGAGCTCTGCCTGCCCTCCCCAGTGCTCCCATTTGCTTTTGCAGAAGACATTTTCAGCAATGACCCCATTCCACTGTGCCTCCTACTTTCGCTTGCTTTCTTCCATCACGAATCATTAACCATCCCCATTTATCATCAGATAGTTTTATATATATAGCTTGACTTTTTATATATATATATAAAACTTTGCATATGCTTGAAATTAAAATAATAAAGAAAATTGCACTGAACTTCAGGGTTTAGAGGTTTTGGTTTTTAAAAAACAAAGCTGCAAAATTATCCCACAGAAAAGTATGAACTTTATACTAAAAAGGGAAAGTCAAACCTGGTTGAATTTTGAGCCTACCAACCTCCTACCCTTTTGATGTCTGACAACAAAGAGGTGTGAATGCTATCAAATCACACACAGGTACAGGCAGAACCATCCTGCTCTGGGCTCGTTTTGATGCACACAAGCTGCCATGCAATTCAAAAAGCCCCAAAACCAAAGACTTTAGAAAATCTGCCCATATACCCCACTCCCCTCATTTTTAACTTTAAATGAGGGTTACAAAGGCGCCAGTGTAGAATTGCTTTAGCAAAGTGTCAGATTTAAAATGAAACAGCCCCTCCTGCCCCATTAGAAACCCTCCCACAGGGATATTTTCTACATCCCATGTATTATGAACGTGTCCCAGGGCACAGGCAGAGTTTCATGGCTCTCTGTGCCACCCACTCCCACATTCCCAACTGCAAATTCTCTCCTTGGCATGGCTGCATTAAAGCAGGAAGAAGGACCTGCCTTACCATGGGGAAATTAAAAACTTGGGGGGGAAATAAATAGGAAATAAATCCTCAGCAAGCCAAAGCATCCTTCCAATCCATGGCCTTTTCTCCTGCCACAGCACTTTTAGAGCACAGGGGCTCCATCCTGCCAGGGATACACTAACCAGGAGCCAGGCAAGGTCAGAGGGGCTTCGTCCCAGGAAATCTCCAGGAAACCCCAACAGAGCAAAGCATCAGCAGGGAAAACCTCTTAGGGCAAATCTGGGGTGACAAATCCCTCTGGCAACGCTGGGTTTTTACATTCCCAACCAGGATTTTGGAGGCCTACACGGGTGTATCTGTAAGCTCCACAGCATGGAAGGGGGGGAGGAGGATGCTCAAAGGGAGCAGCATCCTCCTGGCACAACACAAATCCATCCCCATCCCATGGTGGGACGGAGGAGCCAGGATGCTCACTGACCTGGCAGGGGCAAGGACGCAGCTTGAGAAGAGCAGGGACAGTTTTTAAGCACTCTTGATCATTCCTTGGAATAAAATATTTTTAAAAAATTGCTCATCGAGCGATTAAAATGTGCAAACATTTTGCTTGGTGTTCCGACTGCCACATTTAATATTTCAAACAACATCCAGGCCAATATTGTTGCTTAATTTAACATAACTGGATCCTGAATGCATTGCTAACAGATTAAACCACAGAAATATCCACATGTTTTAATGAGGATTTGGCACTACTCGGAGCCAAACACATTTTAGCAATATTTTTGGACTACAAATTCTTTCATAAGAAAAGAAAGCCCACTGGTAATGGAGCTGCATTCCCTACATTTCGAGCCTCTTTGGATTTATGTAAATTGAAAAACTGAAATATTTAGTGCCATTATAATTCAAGCAACATCTGGACAATTTTCTTTGCCTCGTAAAAGATTTCAGTCAGCTTTGCAGAGGCTCAGGCCATGTTGCTCAGCAGAATGGCTCCTTTTACATTTGCATGCTTCACTTCCATTCTGCAGTTTCTATGCCAACAAGCATTTGTAACTCTTTAAAAAGCACATTTGGAACTGGGGGGAGATGGAAGATTGGAAATGTGATAAAGATTTGTTTGTTTTGGGGGTTTTGTTGGTGGTGTTTCCCTAAACTTAAATCATCTTTTTTTTTTCTTTTTTTTTTCCTTTTTGAGCCCTGGAAACCTCAAAAAGGCCCAATAAGCATCACTGCAGCCATGGCAACTCTTCCACCTGCTTCAAAATGCAGCAGTGACTTGGTAAGAGGAGTTTGTTCAGTCAATTTGATGTATAAAATGTATATATAAATATATATGACTCCAGTTCTCTCTCTAAAGAAAGACTCAAGAATAGCAAACACCACAAATTCAGGTGTCCATCTCCTACTGCAGCATCCAGGCCCTGTGTGAGTTTCCAAATCCCAAGGAAAAGTAAACAGAGAGCAGCAGCTACGACTGAACTGTCACTCAAAATCCAGCAGTTTGATTTTTAACCAGATTTTTGGAAGTAACTCCTCCCCTTCCTCCCCACCCCCAGTCCCAGACCTCCCAGATGGCTCAAATTTCATATTTAAAGCTCATGCTCAGCGCTGGGAGATTACAGGTGCAAGGAGATAAAGGAAACCACAACCATGAAGAGGCACCATACAGCATTCAGAGCAAACAACAGTAATGATCTTACAAAACTTGGAGAAAAAGCTGTATTTTTAATACAGATACAGCCTACCTTGTGAATTCCTCTTCTCCTGAAGTTCCCCACAGGACCAGGATGGAGCTGCCACCCTGGGATACCAGCAAAGGTGCCCCAAAAAAACCCCAGTCAGACCAGGCCATTGCATGGACAGAGGGAAGCTGTTCCCACCCAAAGGCAGGACTCAGAGGGGGTTTCCTGAGGGAGCTGCACAAGCCAACACCCATTTTTCAGCATTTTTGTAAATAATTGTTATTATTTAGTGCCAGGACAAGGGGGAATTGCCTCAAATCAAAAAGAGGGGGTTTAGATGGGATATTGGGAATTAGGAATTGTTCCCTGGCAGGGTGGGCAGGCCCTGGCACAGGGTGCCCAGAGCAGCTGGGGCTGCCCCTGGATCCCTGGCAGTGCCCCAGGCCAGGCTGGACACTGGGGCTGGAGCAGCCTGGGACAGTGGGAGGTGTCCCTGCCATGGCAGGGGTGGCACTGGATGGGCTTTCAGGTCCCTTCCAACCCAAACCAGTTAGTCTGGATTTCTGTGATTTTCTTGTCCGTGAGCTGCAGAGGATGGAAACCAGAACCCACAGTGATCCTGCCAGTGCTGAACATTCATTTACAGGTTCCTGGTTCACAATGGGGATCCATCAGCCCCTTCAATCCACCCCCTGTGCAGCTGTGACACTGCCCTGATGTGCTGGGAAGGGACAGGATGATGGAAATGCTGTGCAATAATCAATCCTAACCACAGGACCAAGAGAAAATCACAGAATCATTAAGGCTGGGAAACACCTCCAAGATCATCAGGTCCAACCACCCCCATGTTCACCACTAAACCGTGTCCCCAAGTGCCACATGCACATGGTTTTTGAACACTTACAGGGATGGTGACTCCACCACTGCCCTGGGCAGCCCCTTCCAATGCTTTACAATGCTCAAATATGATCAACTTCTCTTCCTTCAGCTAGACAGGACACAGAGAAAGACAGCCTGGGTGCCCTTGGCCAAAGCAAAATGTTTAACATTAACCAGCTCCTCCCCTCCCTGCACAGCCACAGACAATGCAGCACATCAGGTAACTCATTTCAGCACCAGTCCAGGGTTTCTTTTTGCAAGAAGGGATCAGGATGACATCCAGAAAAGGCAAAAAACCATCTCAGGGAGAAGCAGGAGACGAAAGGACAAGATTATCAGTACCATGGTGGGGACTGGAAAATAGTTACTAATTTTCAAAAGCTGTTTTGTCTCCCGGGAGCAATAACAGCCCCCAGGTCCCAAACACAGCTCCTGCTGCACAGAGCCACCCAAGAGCAGGAGCAAAGGCTACACCTGTGAAACTCCTGCCATTGGAAAGAGGCCTACAGGCCACTGCCTGGCACACGGCATGCCTGCAGCACAGGGAAGGGCTCCTGTGAAAATAAAGACATGAACACTCACTTTTCCAGTCCAGGCAATGCTGTAGGAAGGGGCAGCTCCTCCTCTGGCTGAGCTCCGGCCTCTGGTGTTTCCTGCCATGATTTCACAACCTTTGCCATTTCAAAAGTCCTTCTGGCAGCCAGAGCAGCAAGCACGGAGCTATTTTACACGAGTGCGTGACTGATACCTCCAGGCTCCTCTCCCCACGTCGTGCACAGGGAGCTGACACTGCCCACGGATCAGGGCCCTAACTGCTGTAAATTGGGGCATTTTCACCTCCCTCAATGAGCTGTATGGGTGTGTACTAGCTGGAAATACAGCTCCATCTGGGATTGAAGAGACTGAGCCTAAAATCCTGAAATGAGCGGCAGCTTTCGGCAGACAGGAGCTGGCCACATGGCTGTTCACAGGCTGGGATAACGCCTTCCGTGCTATGCACGAGCCAAAGGCACCAGCAGCAAGCAAAAGCAACCCCTATCAGCTACAGAATGAACAAATCTGGGCAGGATTTTGCTGCATCCCCCTCCCACACCTTCCCAAGATGTCTGAACAGGGAGGGGAGAGAGATCTCACCTATTAAGAGGAGGGAGAGTGATTTGAAATCAATGTTTGGCAAAATCAAAGTCTGTGGGGACTCGCGTTAATGAATTCCCCTGCTGGGTTTCTGATGTTTAAAGGAAAACAAAAGATTGCTGCATGCAGGGCAGAGCAGGTGAGACCTGGGGAGGTTTTTCACACACCTGGTTTTATATTCCCTAAGCTCCCCCTAAGCAGGAGAGGCTCCCTCCCTGCGCTGTGCTCAGGGACACTTGGGTGATGAGCCACAGTGGTCTCCTGGAGCTGGGTGGTGTTGAGATGCCCCTGCTGTTCTCCTGCTCGGGATGGCAGCTCAAAACTGGCTGGAAATGCAGCAGATGATCTCACGTGCTCCTCAGCTAATGTAAATACCCAGGGGCCAGGGGTCCTTCCTGCCCAGCCTTCCCCCAGCGGGTCCCTTACGAGATTAGGCAGCGGCCAAGCACGACAATTCACTATTAGCTGGACTAAGTGCTGTGGAGAGATCATGAAAATGAATTAACTCCTGCCCTTCTCTCTTCTGTGATGGATTACACTCTGCTCCTTATTTCACGTAAGGGGAGAGGGAAACACAGGAGAGGTACGAGGAATTATTCCCATGAGGTTTCTTGTGTGCACACACAACACTGGAACTGCCTCGTGCCTGCGGTCACGCTGCGAGCTGCGAGGAACGAGCCAGGGCCACTTCCAGGTGTGGCAGCTTCTCCCTGGACACAGAGGAGAAGATGAGCTCCACCTCCCCTGTCCCTGTGCCTGGGAGCCCCACCTGGACGTGCCTGTGGGGACATGAATGACTGGGCAACAAACCCCGGTCACTGCACAAGGCTCGGGTTACCACACTGGGGTTTTCTCTTCAGCCCCCCTCAGGGTAAACCCCACTGGAAGCACAACCATCCCCAGCTCCAGGTTTTTACATATTTCCCAAAGCTTGCTGGGATGAAACAGGAAAGCCAAGCAGATCCAGCACTGCCCTGATGCTGACCTGGAGCTGGAGCTCTGTCAGTGCTCCCACACCACCTTCCCCAGAGCAGCCCTGGGATGAAAAATGAATGTGTTGGGTGATAAAACACAGAACTCCCTTCCCCACCCAATGCACCCACCAAGGCACTCATTTAGCTCTGAGATTCATCACTGAATATTGCATCACTTTGGAGCCTTTTAAGGAAACATTCCAGCATTTTCCCACATTAATCAGGTAACTTTTTTTTTAGCCAGACAGAGTTAAAAATAACCAAGATCCAGGTAGGTGTCAGTGAAAAGCTCCAGCAGGGAAAATCTTGTCCCATCACACCTGTAAGGAAGGAAGTCCTTGCCCATCTCCAGGCACTGTCCCTGCAGACAAACACAACCAAGCCCACTGACAACTCTCCCCATTAATGCTGGATAATTTTAGGGTCTCAGCTGCAGGCAGTCCATCTCTCTAGCAAAATCCTACCTAAGACTTGCACTATCTACCACAGCAGGCTTGACCCCGTTTTCATATGCAGAAGCAAAAAAAAACCAACCCTCCTAATCCTACAGAACCCTGAGCAAATAACACTCTGGGACTGTGTGATACCACCCTATTAAATACAAACATGTTCCTACAGTAGCTCAATGATTTTAAGCATTCACCATCTTTTCATTTCAGTTTTAAGCACTTTGCCTGGCAACTGTCTGAAGGGCAAACCATTATGGAAATAGGAAGACAATTAATTTTCCTTTATTCTAGAAGAGAGGATTATTGGAATAAATAAAATAATCAGCTTAAACAAGAGCACAATTCACAACTTCTGAAAAACAGAGGACAGGTTTCTTTCATTTTCCTTCCCAGAGAAATGATTTCCTGGGATGGTGGTTGCAAGGGAAGTGCAGAAGTTTTGGAGTTAACCTTGGACTGCTGACTCACAAATCACTGCCTCTATGCCTTCAGCAGGAGGAAGGCTGGCATTTCACTCCTAGGGCCACTTTATATATTTATTTAATACAGCAAATCAGAACAGCCCCCCAAAAAGACACAGAGGCAACTTCCCAACCTCATTTGGACCAGAGGTAAATCTGAAGCAGCCACTATTGGGCATTAGCCTTTGGCAGCAGATGTTCAGCATCACAATTAATATGGTTAAAGGGGGATCTGACACCCTCTGACATACATGTACACCTACATATATTAATTAAGTTAAAGGAATTTCACTCCCAAATCCCAGAGGGAGAAGGGAACAAATGGAACAGGAGAGCCTTCAAGTTCATATTAGCAAGAGATGAAATTATTTACTGAGAAAAATTTGGGGTATCTTGGTAAGAACTGTAGAGTTATTTCTGGAGGACTCCTCTAATAAGCAGAATGAGTTATAAAAATAGGATGGAAACTGTGGTTCAAGGTTGCTACAGCCTCAAAAAGAAACAGATAATCAATGGAGGCACAGATTCCCAGGAACACTAAGGACTGTAGAAGTACTGAGAAATCAAATTGATGATCTGGAAAATAACACAAGATTAAGAATGATCAGAGGGGTCTCCTGAAGGAGCAGAAGCAGGAGAAGGCAGACTTTCAGTTTGCAGTGGATTATGAGGAGGTGGGGGATGAACAATCCCCACTGTCCAGGGGGTCTGGGTGAGCCATGTCCCCACACAGGACAGTTCTCCAGTGCTCCACATCCCTAAGGGAAGGATTCCTGCATCCAGGAGCCCATGTGTTTATGGCAGCTCACAAATCTGAGCCTGGTTCCAGGATCCAGCACTGTCTCCCTCCAGCAGGAATGGCTCAAACTCTCCCTGTCCTTCCTGCCCTCCCAGAGCCACCTCCCAGCAGCTGAAGGAAGCACCACTGGGAAGAGCTCCTGCACATCCCAGCACCCTGTGCTTCCCACAGGGAACAGCCATTTCCTCTGTTTCTCCTCCAGCTGCAGAGCACTGTGGCAGCAAGCAGGTCACAGACTGGACAGCACCTGAAGAATCACCTGCAGTTCATTTCCTCTCCCTTTTTCTGCTTTTTTGGGTTTTTAGGAGCTACCAAATCACTTCACCACCACCTTCAAACCTCGTCCATCCATCCCTCCATCCATCCATCCATCCATCCATCCATCCATCCATCCATCCATCCATCCATCCATCCCAGACCTCTCCCTACAGCCCTGTCTCCTGTGTTTCTGCTCTCTCCCAGCTGTTTAACTCCACCTCTCCCCTGCAGGTCCTTAGAGCAGGATTTTTCTTCCATCTTCCCCTTCCCACAACCATATTTCTCCCAGCATGATGCACCCCTTGCACTGCTTCTCCCATCCTCAGATCCCTGGATGTCCTCTGTGCTGGTCAATGCACTAAACCCCATCCACCACGGGAATGGAGCTATTCTATAATTCCACATCTGGGTTAAAAATCACAGCTCCTTCCCCTGTGTCTGTAACTTCACTCACTAATCCTCAGGGAAAAGTGGGGTAAGGAGGCCCCTTTGCCAGCTGGTACCTTCAGGCTTCCTCAGCTCCTCTCTCCATGCAGGGCTCCACCAGCTCCAAGGAGCACAGGATGCCCCAAGACCCTTCCCTGCTTCACTCAGGAGCATTTGGGCATGGGGACAGCACTGCCAAAGGACATAAAACAAGGATGCAGCAGCAAGGACTGAGCCCAGGGTGTGAAGGAAGCCAAAATTCAGCCATAAGCTGGATTTCAAAATGGCCAGGAAAGCAGGAGAGCAGGAGATAAAACAACTCCTCTGAAGGTGGAGAAATGCTGTGCGTGACAGCAAACCCTCCCACACAGGGTCACCACAGAGAGGATTCACCACAGCAAACAATTACAAGGCTCCTGTCATAATATCTGCTCTTAAGGCATTGCCAGTTGAGTCCAGGTTGGCTGAAGCAGTTAGAAGAGAGAGAAGAAAAGCCACCAGGCTTTGAAGTGGTCACCATTTGATTATTAAGGACTGGGACTTGCGTGCCGTGTATACCCAGCACAGTTGCTTTCTCCTCCCTGGGATTGCCAAGGTTCCATGAGGTTTTTTTAGATACACCTGTAGGATTCAGGTCCATCTTGTTCTTTCTGGTTTGAATACAGTCCTGGGCTGACATGATACCAAAAAGGTGAGCAAGTCCCAAATTCAGGTTTCAGTTCCTCCATAGAACAAAGCTGTGCTGGTGGAGAAAGAGACAAAACTGGCCACAAAGGCAGAATTTTTTCACACAAATCTAAAGACAGGAATGTACAAATTCAAGCAATAAATCCTCTTGCAAAGTCCAAGTAACCCATCTCAAAGAAAGCATCCAGGAGTCCCTGCCCTGCATGCCCTGCAAATCCAACACCTTGCAGCAGGCACTGGACACAGCTCCATGGGATGAAGAATCTCCCTCAGCTCAGGCACACCAGAGTGCTCGGGGTTTGCACGGGGAGAGAGGTGCCCACTCCATGGGAACACCCAGCAGGGACCTGCTGAACTCCTCTGGCAGAGCTCAAGAACAAACCCACAAACTGAAATTAGATTTGGTTGTAGCTACTTCCTTCCTTCCAGTTCCAGGCCTTGCTGGAAAGGAGCTGAATGTCGCCCTGCAGGAGAGGAGCCCTGCACAGGAGGGAAGCAGCTGTGGGATGAGGGTGTCCCAAAGGATGCTCTGATCCAGAGGCATCAAGTCTCCAGGCCACCAAAGCCTTGGTAAGGCTGAAGCATGGTGCTCTGTGCTGGGGACTCTTCTCAGCCACTGAAAATAGCTCATTTCCCCCATTTTACTCTAAAACAAGAAGAGGGGGAGGGCTTTATCCTCTGGCTTTGAGCAAAAACCCATGGCACTAAGGGAAGTGTGACCTCCGTCCCTTTGCTGAGCCTTTCCCCATTCTGGGACTGGAGATGGGAGGAAACAGTTGAAAGCTGGTCCAAACCATTTCAGGGATGAACCTGATTAGTCTTCCCAGTGAGGGTGGAATAAAGAATGAGACGATGGATCCAGGCTCCCTAAAGTCACCCTCTGGAAAAGGGAAGGACAGCAATGACCTGCACTGGGGGACAGCCAGGGCCCAGCACCTTATTCCAGACCAAGGACCAGTCCTGGTGTCACAGGAACCTTGGGCCCTGTACTGGGAAAGCAGCCCCCACCTACACACCTCAGCCTGAAGATGCATTTTTGTTATACCCTGATCACAGACTTTTACAGTTTCCTTTAACTTGTTTTCTTTCAACTTTGCTTCTCCAAAAAACTATTTCCCAGTTCTTCCACTAAACATGTTTTTAAATAGAATTTGATCATTTTTCTCTGAACTAAAACCCCTTGTCATGGTGACAGATACATCGCTGGCATCAGTTAAAAATGTGAAAGAGAAAACACTCATCCACCACTGAGAAACAAGCAGCACCACCAAATCCTGACACAACCATGGTCCTCCACGACACGAGTCTTTGTTCTCACAATCATCTCCAAAACAATATTCTGACAACATCCTTCCCTATATAGATTTATATTGCTATATCTCTATCATTTCCCTCAAGCCCATCAAAATGAAGTTATAATTAACCCATCATCAATAGAAATTACAATGATTTTGAAACAGCAAGAAACAATCTATTTGCATTTGGTAGCTAATTATTCCCCCTACGCACACAGCCACCAATGTTCCCTAAAACCATTGACAGAACAGACAGTCTGTGCTAGCCAGAGCTTCTGGAAAGGAGGGAAAAAGGAGGGACTAAGCAAAAAAACCTCAACGGTGGGGTGGCAAAATTTTCTTCAGATCTGCAGCATCTCAAGCTCAGCCAAATCTGTAATAGAATTGCCCTTCTGAACTCATCCAGCAGTGTTAGAATCCACCTGGGTATCACGGGAAGCTGACAGCAACCTCAGGACGAACCTAGTGGGAGCCACTGACATTTGCTAAATTATTTGAATTATTATTCCCTTCTTCACACCACTCCAAGGAAACACGAAGCCATTTTCCGATAAAAGCCGTTGGACATAAATTTCACACCAGGAGTGCTCCCAGAGCCAGGCAACACCGGGATTTGCAGTTGCACCCGTGATTATTCCCTCCTCAAGGAGGAAGGGTGTGCCCTCCTTGCAGCCACGCTCTGTCCTGGGGGACTGCCCAGGGGTGACCTCCAGCCCCTCCAGCTCCCATTTATTCCAGTCAGGTACAGAACAGAACAATGCCCTTCCCCACCCCCGCCCCCACGCCAGGCAAGTTTTGCTGACAGATCATCTCCATTTCCTCCCCATCCCCACGGATTACAGCGATGTTTGTAAGAGGTAAAGACACAAGCCGTGGTCAGGGAGCACTGCCTCTCCCAGCTCGAGCAGCCTGACAAAAATCAAGCCACCCAGGCATTTCTGCTTCATGTCCTGGGAGCCCCAGGTTGGCCCTCCATGGCTTGTGCTGCGTTCAGAGGAAGCTGATACAAAGCTCCAGGGATGGTAAATCACATCCTCCTTCACCCACGCTTCTGGAGGCGAGTAGAGAAAACACTCTTGGCTCATTAGGAACCATCCGAGGTTTCCCTTCCTCTGGGATGCCCCCACAAAGCAAGGACTGGGGGGGAAGGGGCTCAGTTCCACCTTGACACAATCCCTGTGCCTGCAACACTTACCTGGCTGCCAAGGCATCCCTCCTCAACACGCCGAGAGTCCTCAGCCTTCAAAGCAAAGCCAAAATAGCTCAAGGATTGTTTTCCTTCCCCCATCTGACACAGGACTGCAGCTCCTCAGGCATGGGGAGGAGAGGGAGCAAAGTAATAGTAATAATCAAAAGCAAAAGACTATTCTTCTGTAGGCAAAGCTAATCCTGTCACACATTTTCTTCCCAACAGAAGCATGATAGATCGAGTCCCACTGGGTTCTGCTCACAAGTGAACAGGATGAGGTCCTTTCAGCTCCCTTCTGCCAACACAGCTCAACGAGCAGCAAGGCCTCACCTCCTCTGATCATTTAACTCAACACGAAGCCACCCTGGTGCTCTACCCCAGCTCTAGAAAGTCAGCCCGAGCCTCAGTATGGCCTTGCACGGAAATAGGATTACTTTGGCCTGGAGGAAAAAAAGAAACCACAACATGAAGGTCACCCATAAAATCGTTACACAGCTCCCTCTTCCCCGACTCTTAGAGAAAAAAACCTTTCTCAAATCCTCAACCTGAAAGGAGAAACACAAAAAGATATGTACATTAATGCCATATACCTCCGTCAATTTTTTTCCTCGTGTCTTTAGAGCAGTTGTTTACTGCAGCCAACTGCAGAGAAATTACAGTAGCTTAACTCTCCAACTCCCTCTAAAGGATTAATCTTCCAGTGAGCATGCTCACGCGGGAGCTTTTTCAGCACTTGCATCCATTTCATGAGTGAGGGCTGCTGCACACATGAGGAAATGCCATTTCAGGGCTCCAGGCAGAGCGAGCAGCCCCCAAGCCAAGGGCTAAAGCCCTTCCCGGGGCTCCACAAAGGATCTCTGCCCAAGCCTCCAGCTCCAAGGAGGTTGGAAGATTTCACGTCCATGGCCCCTTTCAGGAAGGAGGGGGGCGGTGATTTCCCTGCGACACTCGTTTGAAATGTCTGACCTTGGCTTTTCTCTACAGCCTGGTGGACACTTCATCCACCGAATCTGGAGTCAAAAATAGCTTCTTCTCGCTGGCAGACTTTTCCTTTTGCATCACTTGTTGGCTCATCTTTGCTTTTCAGAAAAAATCAGGAAGATAATTTGGGGTGCAGGGAGGGGGAGGGGAGGGGAAACATTCAAATAAAAAGGAACAGCTTTAAAAATCTAGTTCTCAACTCTGCATCACAGTTGGTAACAGATCCTGAGACACATTTAACTCCAGAGATTAAGGACCCATGCAAATGAGGATTTGCTGGTAGACAACAAATCCAGTATCTAAACAAGGCTGTTCAAGTTATCTTCTCCATTCTCTCCTAAACCACTGTAGATTAAACTGCTCTATTTGAGATATTTCTCCCTCACCTCAAATGATGCACCTCAATTCAAAGCCTTCCTGGTGAAAATAAAGCTCCAAAATTAAGGACAAATACACTGCAGAAATAGTTTCTTCCATTTTCATCTTCTCATATTCCAGGGTTCTGCCCTTCCCCTTCCCATTTATCTATTTTATGTCCTGTTGCTTAATTGCTCTTTGTAGCTGAAAGAGATCCAAGCCTCCCCCTCCCCCCAAAGGCTCTTATTTCAAGTTTTAAACCCAGCTTGAGTCTAGGACACGCAGGGACCAGACTGCAACCCCTGAGTCCAGGGAAAATCACAACCTCTGAGCCCAGGGAGAAAAAACCCAGAGGGGGCAGCAGCCCAAGGTCTGAGATCACTTCCCAGATCCAGCGCCAGGCTTCACCCCGGCCATCACCACCACCTAAACATGTATTTATTTTTCGAAAAGTCTTGAGTGTCTTTGATGCCATGAAGCCCCTTTAATGTTTTAGGCCCTACAAGTGAATCCTCAAAAATGCAGGATGTCAGGAGAGTGTTAAAGAAGGGCTGTGGCTGCATTTGACAATGCACGCTCACCATAGCGACCGGCCCCGCTACAAGTGATAAAACCTATGGTGACACTGGATATTTTGCTCTGTTGCCACCTAAATAGAATCACCCCCAGAAAGGGAATCTCTGTTACCATGCATTAAAATAGAGGCTTTGTTTTATTTATAAAGCATCCAAACTGGTTGGTTTGGATGTGTCAGAGCACAGGCTGTTCAGCCACCCCTCCCTGCTCCATCCTTCAGGGACTTAATGACTGATGGCTGCACTTCATCCTGCCCTCGCCTCCCACGGATCTCAGGTGCTGCTGAGCCTGCCCCAGCTCCTCCAGGGAAGGTCTGGAGCCAGGTGGGATCCAACCCTGAAAAGCCCTGCAAAGAAAACCCCAGACTTTGGAGAAGGCAGATATGAAAAGCCTCGATGGAGGCAGATCATGTCCCGCACTTCCTCCTCCACGGCAGGATTACACCCACGTGTAAAGGTGGGGTAGCAACTATGGAGTTATCCTGACCTGTCATTCCTCATTTGGAAACCAGTCATACTCCCTGAGAGTTTAGACTTTGAAGATTGACTACTATTGATTCTTCTGCAAGCAAACAGCCCAAGCTGGCAATCAGTCAATAATAAGCAATTACTCGACAGCCTCTTATCTGCAGATGCCAGTCCAGACAGCTCGATTTGTGGAGGCAGCAGGTCAATAAATCAAAGCTGTTCTCAAATTTTAAAATATCATCATTTAAAAACCCACCCAGCCTTCAAACTGGCTGGAAGAGCAGCCAGGTCAGGGGGATTCCTGCAGAACAGAGTGGTGGCTATCACTAATTTACAGCACAGGAGACAGAAGGTGATGTGCTGAAATCCACCCCTGACACTCCTCATCTCTTAGGAGCAGCATGAGTGGCAGCTGGATGAAGATGATGAGAGGGAGAGGAGGAAGCAAAACCCTTCTCCTTCGAACAGTGACTTGTAGGGGAAAAAAGCAGCCTTCCCAAAACACTCCCCAATCCCTGGGACACACCTTGCTGCTCACCAGGAGCCTCAAACCCCAACAAAAATGTGTTTAACACCATCAAGACAGCAAATTAATGGCACCTCTCTTATCCCCCTGCTGTGACCTCTGTACCCTGGGTGTACAATTAATCATTTCATCCCAGGAAATGAACTTCCTTGCTTTTTCATGGCCTAAACATGATACAAGCACACGAGCCAAAGGCTCCTCTTGAGCATTTCGGTGCGACCCAGAGGCGACGCTTTAAACCCAGCAGTGCCAACAGTGCAACAAAGAAAACCAGCTGAAAACTCATGGAGGCATTTTATGCTCTCAGTGCAGACTCCCTTTACAGGCTCATTTATATGAAAAGAGATAAAAATTGCCTATTTAATTTGCAGAAGACTGAGCACGCAGCTGGAATGCCAGCCCAATGCAATGGTGATATCTATCTATCTATCTATCTATCTATCTATCTATCTATCTATCTATCTATCTATCTATCTATCTATCTATCTTCTATCTTTTATCTATCTATCTATTTATCTATCTGTCCATCTATCTATCTATCTTCTATCTATCTTTTATCTATTTATCTATCTTCTATTTATCTATCTTCTATTTATCTATCTATTTATCCATCTATCTATCTATCTATCTATCTATCTATCTATCTATCTATCTAATCTATCTATCTAATCTATCTATCATCTATCTACCACTGCAAGGGCAAAGGCAAACACAACTTTCCATCTGGTTCTGGAGACTCTAGAAACTTTCCCTGTTTGTCCACGGGTTCTTGCACAAGTCATGGAAACAGCCCAGAAGTACCAAAAGAACAGCAACACTTCAATAATCCTGCTGGGTGCTGCTGGAGGAGGGTGGTGGCCTGCAGCTGTGTCCTCCTCACCAGGAGTTCAGCAGGGGCACAGGAGGATGCAACCAAGGCACCCAAAAGCTGCCCAAGCACTGTAAATCCAAGCCCCTTGGAACTTGTGAAGATTTCAGTGCTATAGAAGTGTCCCAGATTCATCAAGGGTGGGGCAGCTCCACCACCACACCACAGTGAGCCCATCTAGGCTGGCTACCAGGGGCCCAAAAAGTGCAAAGTACCCAAGAGAGGAAGAGGAGTGACTTGGGAATATCCTACCATTGGTCCCAGGAAGAGGAGTGTTTGTATGATGACCAAATCTTGCAGACTGAGTATCTGCAATCATACCAGCTTGAAAAAACACGATTTTGAGCCTAGTATCTAAATAAAAAGGGGTGACCCACTGGAAACAAGATCAATCCCATAGCTGGTACTCACTCTTCATACTCCATTTGCCACAAAATTCAGGTGTCTGAGGATACATTCTAAATATCCTCAGTCTTCAACACTTTTCAGTGGTCTGGGAGGGAAGGTTGGGTGAAAGGCAGCAGATAATTAATTATTTCAACTGTACTTGGCAGCTGGGACAGACTTCTTGAGGAGGCTACTGAGGTTTTCACTTCCATCTACAGACTGCACTTGGGTCCTTCCAGCAGTGGCTGGGCCAGCAGGAAGCTGTGGGAAGCTGTGCCCAAAATCTCAGAAGGATTTCTTCTCTTCTTACCCACAGAGCATCTACAGGTGGCTTTTACACTGCCAGCCTTGTCTGCAGCACCGTGGCAAAGCACGGGAGAGCACTCAGGAGGAAAAAAAAAGGTGTTAAATGCATCTTCCTGTATCACTCTCACCATTTATAGAGAAGCTACAAAATGGCAAAGCAGCTGACAGGATCCCACAAACCGCACTGCAGAGCACCAGTGGCTCCTGAGCTTTGCAGGAAACCTACCAGAAAGATTTTCACACAATCCCTGCAGCTTTCTGATATAAAATATGGACCCTTTTCCTTCCCCCTCCAGATGTGCAGATGACCAGCACGTCAGTGCATCCATGCTGTAAGGACAGTCCAGTGGCAGCACAGCTCTGGGAGGAGCCTGTAAAGCTGCTGGAGTTGCTGAGCACAGAAAACATTATTTATTTGCCCAGAAAGGAGCTGCCTGCCATGGGCCTGGCTCCACAGCCCCACTCGAACCGGTGCTGTCCTACTCCACACAAGGAAAATAACACAGCAACTTTACAAACCACAGCTGTGGCAGTAACACAAGACTATTCCTCACCTTTTATGACAAAAGCAATGCCACTTGCAAGACAATAAGATATCACAACCTGCCATTCATCCTCCCATCTCAAGGCACAGCCATTCCATACAAAAGCTGGAGATCACCTGTCGTGCTCTGCTTCCTTCTTTCAAATGCAGCATTGTGTTAGCACCAGGATCCTGCTGCTTTGGGGCTGGAAGTGTTGCTAGAGCAACAAAAATGCTGGAAAGTAGAGCAGAGAACAAAAGGACTCCACAGCCCCACCGAGGATGTGATCAAGGAGACAGTAACAATGTAAAATGGGACCAGGAGACCTCCCTTAGAGCAGGGAACTGCCATCTCCCATCCTCTGCTGGGCAGAATGATAATTTAGCAAGTAGATCATCCCAGTAAGAAATTCCAGCAGCTCAGCCCCATGTCTGCTTCTTATCAGGAGCCCCATGACTGGCCAGAGCACTGCTCCTCTCCATGATCCATCCTTTCATGCCCAGCACGAGGATGCCATTCGCAGCTGACTTTGGTGCACAGAGGTAGGAATTAGGGACATATTTCTCTGTAAAGGCAGAGTAAATCCCTGCTTGCATGTCCAGCAGGTTGTCCTTGCAGCAGGAGACGTGGTCAGAATTCCTCTCCCTGGACAAATCCAAATTAGGTGATATTCCAGAAGTTCACTGAGCTGAGTAGACAGTGGGATCCCACTGCACCTTGCAGGGCTTAGCAGAGTGGCCCTTGCTGTAAGGAACATGGATGCTTTAGGAAATAATCCTCAAAGCAGACTGATTCAGGGATTCCCTTTGTCCCTTCTGGCATGTTCAGCATGGGGACACTGCACCCAAGATGTGTGGAGGGTGTCCTGATTGGAACTGTGACCCCCCGGGGCTGGGGAGGGACACACAGCAAACACCAGGCTGCTGTGTGATGGCAACCCACTGTCAAAATCCATCCATGGAGGGTTATGTTTGCTGCATCAGGCTCTGCAGCCCAGTCCTAACCCTGGAGAACTTCGCAAGAGCTCAGAAGATCCTTCACACACACTTGGGTTTGTTTGCACTACACTGGTCACAAGGATCTGGCTAACTCTGATTTGTAGCTCATGATAAAAAACACAGTTTAAAGGCAACCTTTGTCATGTAACAAAAACCGTCCCTCTGTGCCTGGTCTTCCTGTCACCTGTACCTGTGGCTTTAACCCTGGCTCTGCCAACAGCTTCCAGAAGACACTGAGAGGAAAGGGAGCTCCTTGAAGGAATCACATTTGCTACATGGGATTACAAACCACTCAAACTAAGCAGCAGGATCAGGAGAAGTCCTGGAGGTGTCTGGCTTGAAGTACATAAGCAAAAAAAAAAAAAATTCTTTTTTTTCCAAAGCTTAAGCAAATCCTTCATCAGTGAAGCTCATGAAGACACAAAAATCCTCAGGGTAGATTATGAAAATGAGCAAAGGCAGGACCAGCTCCAGGGAAGTGAGGCTCAAAGCCTGGCTCAGAGCTGGCCTCACCTCCTTGAGACCACCTGCACAGGTTACAGACCAAGCAGCAAAGAGGATGAATGGTATTTATCCCCCGCTTTGGATTAAAATTCAGAGGTGGAGAAGTCACAGGAACTGCTGAGGATCCCAGCACCAGAGCCTGCCTGTCCCTGGGAACAGACAGCCAAGGCTGCAGGGTGCTCAGTGAGACTCCACGCCTGAGGAAAACTGAAGGGTTTGCTGCAACTTGACCCAAGGCCCTTCTGTCCACGGCTGTGACTGTGACCTTCCAAACCAGCCCAGTATCAATGCTCAGATGCCTCCTGGTGCCTGCTCACAGCTCTGGGAGAGCCTCTGTCCCCTCTGTGCTCTGCTCAGCAATGCACCTCTCCCAGGGCATGCAGAGCAGAGCACTGGGATGTGCTCCAGCCTCACCTCAACTGGCACCTCCAGTCCAGCTTCTCAACTCCAGAACTGCTTCTTCCCCATTTGACCCGTTAAAACAAAAAAACACAGAAAAATACAAAACTTCAAACAGACAGAATGACAAAGGCTGGATCTGTATCATGTAAAAAAAGAGGTAAATTTATCCAAGGGCCTGAAGACTGGTCCATCCATAATTTTGGCATCTTTTTAGCCATCCCTGATAAAGGCACCTCTATACATGACAATTCTGTTGAGACAGGTCAGTTAGACCAAGAGAAATGCTCTCCTGCCTGAATGTGCTGATACCAACACAGCTGTGCCCCAAGTCTTCCCACAAAGAGCTTCAGTCTGGGTATCAACATTATACAAACACAATCTTCATTAACAGCCGTTGCTTTCAACATGCAAAGGAACTGCCATGATCATCCTGTCAATTATTTCTACAAATCCAATGGATAAAAACCTGTAACTGAGGGGAAAACACATCACATCTGCTTCTTCCTGCTCTGCTGAGGAGGGCTGGGAGGAGCCCAGGAGCCCATCCAAAATGATCTTTATGCCATGGAAGCAGCTCACTTCACTCAGGAAGGCTAATTCTGCCAGCAAAAACTGCAGCCACGTTCCAGCCATCCAAGACACCCACAGAGCATTCTGAGGCAGCATTCCTGGATGGAGACATGGCTCACACCTGCCCACACAGCAGGGCCTGGACCTGCAGCCTGCTCCCAGTGTCTGTGCCACTGTGTCACCACAAACAGCTCTCCCTGCAGTGCTGAATGCTCTGCAATAGTATCACTGTGATAATTAGTAATTATTGCTCTGATGCATTGATGTTTGCAAGGCCCAAACCCACCTGTCTGGCCTCATTGGGTAATTCCAGAGCAGAGCCCTCAGCAGCACAGCCCTGCTCCTCTTCCTCCTGCTTTGGGTCTGCCCTGGACCATGGGCTATTCCCCCATGGAATTGTGTTCATATAAACAACGCATGCCACAGGCAGATCCCTCATCACACCCCTGGGGGCTGTCAGGGCAAGGAAAGGGGTTTTAATCTGATTTTGGGCACCATATCCCTGGAAAAGCTGCTGCTGTCACATGAGCAGCTCAGAGGATGCACTAGAAAAGATAGAGATGTTAACTGCTCCTCCCAGAAGCTGCCCAGCCCAGCAGGCAGTGAGGTGATACAGCCTCCTGTGGGGAGGGACAGATGTGCCCAGTGCCACAGCACAGCTGGGGAGCTCAGGGGAGGAGACACAGCACCCAGATAATGGCAGTGGTTACAGGGGATTAGCTCTGAAACTCAGCTTGGGAAGACTCACTGCTCAACTCACATGGGGATTAACAATCATCTTCATTCAAGTATTCCCACAGAAGGAAATGGGCCTGATGAGCCACTGTGGTCCTTCCAGCCTGATTGATCTGGTGATTCTGTGTTACCCATTTTCCTGGGAATTCCCTTGCAGAGGTGGCCTGTGTCTCTCAGTCCCCAGGCAGCAAGGGAAGAACAATCTGCTGAGACACCCAGGGAGCAGGGAATGTCTGGCAGAGGCAGGAAACCCTCTCTTTCCTCCTGCCTTTCCTCCCCGGGTGATGTGACACACAGGGGTATTTCCAGTTAGCACAACCCTCCATGGGCCAAACCTTCACACAGTTCTGATAATGCAGTGAGAAAACAATCCTGGCTGATTTTCCTTCCAAGCAATTTAACTTCTAGTACTGAATATAACACACTCCTTCCCACTCCTGCACCCAGAGCCAAACAAAGCTGATCTGCTGGAGGGGGAGCTTTAAGCAGGATTTAAGATCTGCCTTGAACTCCTGGTGGCAGCCCACGATGGAGTGGATCCTACCCAGGCTGAGCAACCACATAGGTTT
Source organism: Promerops cafer (assembly GCA_013398275.1). NCBI lineage: Eukaryota > Metazoa > Chordata > Aves > Passeriformes > Nectariniidae > Promerops > Promerops cafer. Next base: position 10,518 of record VZSE01003510.1, on the reverse strand, counting down.
GTCACATGTGGAATAAAAGAAAGCATTGAGAAGCCAAAACATTCAAGGCTTTTTCTCATTCAAAAAAAAAAAATTAAAACAGCTGAACCAACCAAGAGAGCAGAGCTGTTCCCAGGGTTTCTGCAAGGCCAGATGCAGCCTGTGGCTGGGAGGATCCTGCACTGTGACACAGCAGGGCAGGGGATGCTGGTGGGGGGATCCAGCCCCTGTGATCCCCTCCCTGCTTTCCTCCACTCCCCTGCCCTCTGAAACCAGGCCTGACCTCCAGCTGCAACTGCTGAGCTCTTGCAAGACCACGTAAAAAACCCAAACACAACAGAACAAAAAAAGAAAGGTCACTGAGGTGACTCTTTCAATTTTGCTTTAGAAAAGTCCTTGACAGGTTGTCAAAGTGGATTTGTTTATTAAAAGTGTATTTTTCCTAGCAAGGAGCACAGAATGTCTGTACAATAGATGCCATAATTGCCCAGGTTTGTTAATAATTGCATCGGCTGGAACAGGATGCATTAGCCTAATTTAAGAAGGAAATAAGAACATATGAAAGATCACAGGTCCCATTTTCAAGGTGAATCCAAGGCTGCTATCACAAGTCCAAAGAAGAGGAGCTGGACTTTCAGAGTCACACTGGCTTTGATCACAAATAGTTCCCACTTTACAAAGTGCTTCTAGAAGTTTTCTGTTCCCTTCATCAGGCCTGGCCATGATGTCAAGGAATAAAGGCAAGAAACAGAGCATATAAAATAGTGACTGTTACGTAACTTGCCATCTCTTAGCTAATGAAGATAATCTGTACATTTAAAAATTAACATTCAGCAGTTCTTCAACAATTCCAGTTAAAGGCTTCCAACACCAAGTCAGGCCTTTGAACTCTGGGAAAATATTACCTCTGTTTTACAGCTGGGAAAAGCAGCACAGGCAGCAAAACCTCAACCAGCCTTGCCTGGACACTTCTTTAACTTCTTTTGTCTAAGCTGCTGCCTGCCCCTTTGCCTGGGTACACTGCAGGGAGGCTGCTCTCATTGCAGCTGATGGCAAATCCCTCCCTGACTTCTGTAGGTTTGGATCAGGTCCCAAAACTCTTTTTAATATAATACTCCAGTCTGGGTAATCTTCTGTCTTACAAAGGGTCAGTGCTGCAAACTCTGCTTGCACTTAAGTCCTACTGTCTGTGTGCTCTAATTCTGCCCAGACAGCATTTCCTCAGCCCTCTGCTCAGACAGCACCACACTCACCAGCCCCAGACATGAAGCCAGGCAGCTGCTAAGAGAGAAAAAAGAAATCCAAACCCATAGATTTACCTTTCCTCAACACTCAAGCATACAGTCCAAGCCTCACTTCACACTTGGGACCATGCTTCAGGAACCCTGGGACACAACTTCTGTGCTTGCAAAGCACCCTCCACACTTACAGGGCAATAAAAATTAGCTTAATTAATAATACATCGGCAAGGGAATGTTAACGAGCACCCAGCAGGGGAGCAGGGGCTGTTGTCTAATCTCCTTGTGTGGACTGCTTGCTTTGGCAGGGATCAGCCACTGCATCAGCATCACCACGGGGCAGGGAGGGCTCTGAGTCACCGGGACACACGCAGCAAACATTTACATCTCTCTCTAGAGCAGGCACTGTTGCATCAGGAGTTACTCTTGGCAGCCCTGCCAACTTCCACTTGTGCAGTTTTGGTCATTTAAAGAAGAATTTCGGCTATCCCTGGGCATCCAGTGTGTAAATACACACAGCCACGGGGCCTCCTCCTACAGCTCTTTGGCCACGTCTGCAAATTCTGCAGCTCTGCCCACGCCGGCCTCGAGCTGCTGGGTCACGAGTGGGGGGAACCTGATCAAACCTCCCTGCTCTTGGGAGCTCACTGGGAATATCCAGGCCATTTCCTTAGGGTTTGCCCACCCTAAAGAGGCACAGGGTGCTGAGGCTCATCCCAAGGCAGACAATGGAAATCCCCCCTCCCAGCTGGTTCTCCTCCCTGTCACAGGAGGCAGCTTGGGCACCCCACAAGTGCCAGCCCGGGCTCCCAGCCCCCAGGCAGGCCTGGGGCTGATGCCCTGCAGGGCTGTGCAGTGTGGGGAGGAGGTTCCTGCCTTTCATCGGAAGCGTGGCTGGGAACAAAGGCCCAGTGGAGAAAGGCAAGTTGGCTGGTGAAACCTCCCAGCACTGGCCAAGGCCCAGACCTGACAGATCAGCCTCGTTCCTCATCACCTCCTGCCCCTCTCCTCCTCTTGCACAGCCCTGGGATCACACCGGGTGGGTACCTGAGCCACAGGCTGGCTGGGGACAGGGATGGGGACAGGGATGGGGACAGGGATGGGGACAATCAGTGTGTCCCATGTCACTGGCCTCAAGCCCCAATTCCAGCCCACACACAAGCCACAATCCCAGCAGCAACAGCCACACAACGTGCCCGTCCTCCCTGCACAAAGCAGCAGCATCTGCAGCAGGAGGGGAAATTTGGGGCTGCTGTCAGACAGGGGCGGGAGATAAATGATGTCTATAAAGCAGCCTCCGTGAGGGCAGTCTGGAAGGCTGAGAAAACATCAAACCAATAAGGTTTTAATAAAAGCCATAAATGATTAATACCAATGTGCTCTTATCAAAGGCAAACTCACAGAAACACAAGAACATAACCAGATCACCAGCACAAAGGCCACATTCTACAGGCAAGGAAACAACAAAACACACAAAAAAACCCAGAAGAAGTGCAAGACAGGCACGGAGTTCACTGTGTGTGGCAGAAATCTTTAAAAAAATCTTGAAAAAAAACCCATGAGAAATACAACTTGCAGCTCCTAGAAACCAGAGTGGAAATAAAAGACAGAATATGATCCCCCCTCGCTGGCCTTTCCCAACGCTGCACGCCGGAGGCTGCGCTAGCTCCTGGCGCTGGGAATTCCCAAATTCAAAGCAGACAGAGCTGCACTTTGTCTGCTCACTGGTGGCATCTCCCTGCTGCAGGGGGATGGCGATTAAAGGACAGCCAGGATCTTCACCTCACCTCTCCACACATGCTCCCGAGCTACAGGAGCTGGCACTTCAGCAAGAGGAAATCTTCCAGCTCATCCGAGGCCATCTTTAAAGGAACAGAGCTTGTTTGTCCTCAAAGTGAGGCAAAAGGGATTAAATATTCCAGATGTCACCTCCAGGCCCGACAGGACACCTTACAAACAATCACCTTTGCATATTAAGAAGGCATTAAAGCACCAATCTGAATCCAGCCTAGCAAAACTAAAGAACATCCTTCCTAATCCAAAGAACAAAAGGATTTCTAATGTATGGGATTCACAGATTCTTAACGTTTAGAACACAGAGCTGATAAAAGCCATTACAAACAAGTTTGCAACCTCATGTCTTGCTTACCAGTTCAGTAGTGGTGCTTTTTGCAGAGCCTTCTGGGTGTTGATTTAAGCCATCAAATATTAATAATACTCTTCAATTAATAAAATATTCAGACTCATGTTTTAGCTTCTCATAATCTGGAGGTTTATGTGCAAACTGGCAGGATCCTACATGGAACCACACAAACCAGCTCCCAGCCCATTGTTAATCCTTTCATCTCCCAAATACAAATATTCTCTTCTTTACACCTCCAAACCCACACTTGACAGGCTGTAAATTTGCTGCCAACCCCAGTGGACATAAGAAATGCACCAAAACAGTAAGATAATTTCTCAGGTCCCAAAAATGCAAGTGACTTCAACACCCATCTCCTATTTAGTGCGGGTCCCAGTGACCTCCAGGCTGGAGGTGCTGCCCCTTCAGATCCCAAATCCTCCTCACAAGGCAGGAGGAGCCAAGAGGAGCCTCCAGCACCTCCCATGAGTCCCTTCCATGTGCCTAAAGCAAAACTCACACACAGGGAATGAACTTCAGTCAAAGCAGCCTAAAAACGTGCCTTGGGTGACACCCCAGGAGCTGAGACAATCAAGAGAGGACAAATAAAACTACAGGGAAGACAAAATAAAATATACAGAGGGCTTTTCCACCCAGCTGCTCCCACCTGGGCTGAGCTAATCCAGCATCAAACCTGGAGTCAGTCTGGCAATTGGGCAAAGCTTTGGATTCACAGATTTGGGATATTTGCATTCACTGGATGCTGAGGAACACCACGTTTCAGTACCTCCCTCCCAATCCTGCAACAGGCATACTTTCAATTCCCAAATCAGCAGCTGGATGAAGCATGTAATTTTGAAACCCATTAATCCTTTCTAAGTCTTCTACCATGTGCATGTTTAATTTCCCACTTCTTGAAACAATATTATGATTTTTGAGAGAAGCAGAGCTTCTGAATGCTCTGGGTCAGCAGTATGAAACATCCCCAATTCCCACTGAAGGTGGATAAAGCATTGGGGTAATTTGCCTTCTGGCTTTGAGCCTGTGGGAGAAATTACCTATTAAAACTTCCTCTGAAACTGCAAGGATTGGAAAAGTGCAACTGGAGAGGAAGAAGGTAGCTCAGATTCTCAAAAATCCAGGAGCTGATGCTTAAAAATGAAAAGAAGGAGGTAAATATGTATTTCATTGCTCTCAGGGCTGTACTCAAATGCACCTGCAGGTCATGGCCAAGAGCCTGGGGAGAGCAGGGCTCCCTTGTGCAAGACATGCTCAAATCCTTCTGTCCACATCTGCACTTGAGTTCCAAATTAATTAAAAGTCTGAAGCAACACTCTGAACAACTTTTACCAGAATCAAGGCCCCAGCACAGCCTGTTGCAGGTCAGACACCTGGACTGCCATTCCCTCTCCACAGAGGTGCCCTCATGCCCTGCTCCCCTCTCTGGGGATGGCTCAGCCCCTCAGGCTCATCCTGGCTGGTCTCAGAAGCAATAAACACCTCATTCCTCTTCTTTTCAGCAGCAAGGGCAGCAGGAGCAGGCAGTGCTGCTGCAGCACCCCAGGGCTCCTGGACTGGCTCTCCCCACACCACAGGGAATGCACCTGCGCCATCTTTGGGCACCACTGATCCCCACTCAGCTCAGCTCATCTCTGCTGCTGCTGTAAATGCTGTACTGAGCTCACAGCACCTTGTGGAGCAGGTTCTGGCCCAGCTGACCCAAGGATATATAATCACTGTCATTATTTTTATCCCCGTTCACAAAATTTCACATTTCCCTGTAAGGCTAAGTCACTTACCTGGCTTTATTCTGGGTTTATCCATGTCAGCCTGGTTATCTTGCTCCATATTTACTTCCTCCCCAGCTGCACCACCTGCAAATTTCCTCCCTGTCCATGTGCTGGCTCTGCAGGATGATCAGCCTTATGCAAACAGAAGTGGACCTGTATTTTCTGCTCTGCCACTCAGCATCTCCCTGTCCTGAGCTGACACTGCCTCTGAGAGCTCTCCTGCGAGAAGGAGACACTGAAAAGGATGGATTTAATATTGAACAGCCCATCCCCACCCCCAAGCCAGCCCCTGGAACACACAGACAGCTCAGGTGGGCTCACCTGGCTCAGGATTTGCCTGTGCCATGAGTCAGGCAGCAGCTCTGAACCATCCCAAATGGAAACCCGGGCTGAGAGGGAAGCAAATGGCAAGACAGTGGTTGGGATTGTGCTGGGCATTAGGGGAACAGGAATCCTCATGGAGCAACGTTTCCTACTTGGAAAGAGGATGTGCTGGATGTGTTTGATACTTTGCTATGCTACAAAGTTTTACCTAAAAGCAGGAAAGCTTTGAAAAGCTTTTCTATTTTAGACACAGCAAGACCACACTGAGCGATCTTCCAAACATGGTTTATTCTGGGTTTAGGAACTTCCCAGAGCTAGGAGGGCCACACCAAACTCTTCATTCCCTGTTGGATTCACTTTACCACCTCAACCAGACTCCAGCCATCAGCAAGGGGATGTCCCTGCCCACACAGCCCCACAGGACTGCTCCCTGTCCCACCTGATCCACACACAGCTGGGTGGCCTTCGTGGTGACCTTCAGCTTCCACAGCAGTCAGGAGAGAACTCTCCAGCAAAATGTGTCTTGAAGCACCCAAAGAGACTCCTTGAACCTCTCACAGTCCTGCACAAAACACAATCCCCTCTCACCTCCTCCTTCTCTGGGATGCAGTGACCCAAACCAGCACTTTGCCAGGGAACAGCAAGGGGGGAAGAGCACTTCTGGGGTGGAGAGGGGAAGGGACAGAGCACAAAAGGCCAAGCAAGCTGACAAAGAGCAAGGCCTCAGACTGGCATCCCTGATCATTCCAGTAGCAGCTGCCCTCGTGCACCCTGGAAATGGGATACCCAGGGCACCAGCACTGGCTCAGGGATGCTCGTGCCTTCCTCCCTCGGCTGCTCCCAGGGAAGGGATCCACTCCAGAGACTCCAAGGGGCTCCCTCCATGGAGGAGCTGCTGCTTCTCCTCGCTGCTGTTGGGGTTTTTGCTGGTAATTGCATCTCTCCCAGGGCTTCTGCTGACACAGCAGTGGGAGAGCAATTGCTTTGTATTCATGGTCAGAGAACTAAGTGGGCAAAACTTGTCCAGTGGAGACCAAAGCTCTGCTTTGGAAAGCAAAAAATAAACCACCTTGGTCTGGGATCACCTCTAAACTAATAAAGCTGCATCCACAGCAAGGACTTTTATTACAATTTCAGCAGGAAGAAATGAAAAATCATTCTCTCCAGCCAGCATAATTATATTGGAAGAGTTTATTTAAAGTATAACCCAGGCCTTTGATTCTGCCTCGACTGACAAAATGTTCTTCAGATGCTCTCTTCAGTCACATTGGCTCAGTCACATCAGCTTAGCACAGCTGAAGGGCACTTCTAAGGCTTTCTTAAAGCTTCACAAGTAGTATTTGCTCATTCTGTTATTATTTAAAGTTTCTCTAGATGGAAGAAAAGGATGAGTTCCCCACGGGCTTTTGCCAGCCCACGACATTTGAGAATTCATGGAAAAAGCAAAAGTTAGCACCCATTTGACACAGGGTAAGACTTTGCCAGGGCCAGGGCTGTGTGTAATTATAATCTTGTTAACAAAGTAACCTCCCTACTTTCAGAAAAGTTCTAAAACCTCCTTATGAGTAGCAGAGAGGGGGGGAAAAAAAACTTTTCTCTGTCCAAAGACACAGTTAAAATGTATTAACCTGGTGTCCCAGCAGGAATGTAACACAAGTGGAACAGGTGTGCTGTCTGTGTTCAGCATGGGGTGAACACACCTCAGAGCACTGGGGAGCCCCGGGGAAGCAGCTGCCCTGCAGGACACAGCCCTGAGGAGGGTTTAAAATGCACCAGGTCTTCCTGAGATAGGAGACTGGAATGGGATGTGAATTAAAAGCCACAGAGGCCTCTCCTGACTGGCAGGAGGGAACGAGGGGAGGGCAGGCCTGAAAGCAGAGCTGGATTGTGTGACCCTGCCAGACACAGAGGGGGAATCTGCAGCTCTTCCCTCCCTGCTCACCACTCCTGGCTGCTCCGGGATCCCTCCTGCACTCAGCACCTGCTGCAGGAGCCTCTCCCCAGGCAGGGGAAATGTCGTCCCTCGATGCCGTGGGGAGGAGACTGAGCTGGCAGGGGCTGGAGGGGATGAGAGCAGGGATCAAAGCCAGGGAGAAGCCTCAGCATCACCGCTGATCTGAGAAGTGCTCAGCCCCAGCGTGGGGAGCTGCTGGGTGCTGAGTCCATCCCAGATCCAGCCCCAGCCAGGAATTCTGCCAGCTCGTCGCTTTAGAGATCAAAGCTGCACCTCCACGAGAGAGATTTTACAGACAGAAGGGGAAAAAAAAAGATGAAAAATGCAGCGTGACTTCTAAGGGAACCACTTCACTCAAAGCCACACACGCACCTCGCTCCCTGCACCAGCCTCCCCAGGTCACCACGAGCCCCAGGAAAAACATCACGGCTTGAGCTCCCAACTTGCACCAAACAAGTATTTTAGGAAACACACAAACACAAGGGAGCTCTCCAGCAAACTGATGCAAACTGGAGGAGCAGCATCAAATCTGATGCACATCATACATGCTGGCTGAGCAAGGCTCAATTCCTCAAAACTCAATTCCTTAAAGTTTAAACTTTAGTGCAGTAGGTCCGAGGCACGTAACAACTCCAAACTGGACTGGATATAAGATATCTACTAAAGAAATCCAACAGCAAAATCAGATTTTTCTGCAGCCTCATGGTTACTGCACCTAAGAACGGCAGCACAGCCGTTCCCCAACACAGAGATCACCTGGGACAGGTAACAGAAGAGAATAACAACTGAAGTTCACAGGATTTAGCAAGAACTTGGTGTTTAAAGAGATTCTCCCTCACCCATCAACACTAAGACCTGGAAAGAAGCTGCTCTAGACTGGGAGTTTTTGTCTGGAGTTCCGTGACTGCCAGCAGAGTTGTCTGCAGGTGGTTGGGCACTCCCTGCAGACACACAGACATCACCTTCCCAACCTGCCCACTCCCTCCCAGCTCTTTGCTGGGAGCAAGGCTCTCCTCCCAAAAACACACCTCTGCACCTCTCTTAAGCAAGTGAAACAATTCCATCTTGCACTTGGCAGAACACCGTGGATGTGGGATGTTTTTCCTTGCTCTCCCACACCAGCACTGGGGAAGCAAAGAGCTTCTCCTCCAGTCCCCACATCCCAGCCTGACTTACACCAACTCCCTCCCCTCTGGCCTCAGAGGGGTATAAGCAAGATCTGGCCTCAGACAGAACCGAGTTCATGGGGGAGGGGAGGGGATGGGAGGAATTAGACTCCAAATGAGTCACTGTTCCCTCCCCATAATCCACAGCAACATCTGGGGATACTCGGCCTGACTCGGGGAGCAGTGCACACAGGGCAGACCCAGCCAGGGCTCCTGGGAGCCCAGAATAAAACATGTGTGTCTGCAGGGTTAGCACTGACCTGGGCATTAGGGGTTGATGAGCTATGAGCCAGCTCCTGCCCCAGTTACAGCGTGCCATTCTCCTGGAAGCACAACTGGACCATGGAGTCACAGAGGCACTCAAGGGCTGATTCCTCTGTCGCAGGGAAAATTAATGCTCATCCTCTCCAAAAGCACCAGGGAAAGGCAGCAGGATCAGGCCAATTGTGATGGAGCAGAAAACATAAAGGAAGCCTTGGACAATCTCCCAGCAACAATGATGGGAATCCTGGCAGAGTAATAAATCCAAGCTGTCTGCAGCACTTCCAAAGCGCTCCGGAGTCACCCGCGTGGCCGTGCCACAAACTTCACCCCACACAGGGCAGACGCTGAGGGCCAGAGCACAGCCCTGCCAGCAAGGTACTGCAGAGGGACAGAGCTGGGAAAGGCAGCAGCCAGCCCGTCACACCTGGTGGGCCCAGACCACTGCCACACCTGGCTGTGGTCACAAGCAGCCGCTGGGCCCCAGCTCCAGTTGGTCTGTACACGAGTGTGCACCTGGATCACAGTCTGTGTACAGTGCACACCTGTATGACAGTCTGTACATACGTGTACACCTGGATGACAGTCTGAGAATGATGCACACCTGTATTATAGTCTGTACACACTGCACACCTGTATGACAGTTTCTGTAAAACTGCACACCTGTATTAGTCGGTGTACGGTGTACATCTGTGCTATAGTCTGTGTACAAATGTACACCTGTTATAACCTGTGCACAGTGCACATCTGTATGAGTCTCTGTACAACTGCACACCTGTATTACAGTCCATACACAAGTGTACACCTGCATTACAGTCTGTGTATGATTCACACCTGTATTACAGTCCATACACGAGTGCACACCTGCATTACAGTCTGTGTACAGTGCACACCTGTATTACAGCCCCTGAATGACTGCACACCTGTGTCAGTCTGTACAATGCACACCTGTATGACAGCCTCTGTACAGCTGCACACCTGTGTCAGTCTGTACAATGCACACCTGTATGACAGCCTCTGTACAGCTGCACACCTGTGTCATTACCTCGTGGCTCTCTCTGTGCATGAAGGCCCAGCAGCCAGCCCAGCTGCACTCCAGCGCTCACCTGAGGGCACAGACTAGTGACAAGTTCATATTCCTGCCCAGGGGGGCACAAGGAGCGCTGCTGCAGCCCTGGGCGCCCTGGCATCCCTGGGCACGCTCACAGCCCCGGCTGCTGTCACCCCACGGCAATGCCCGTTCTCCCGGAGGACGCGGGGCCGGGGCCGGTGTCCCCGGAGCCCGGCGGGGTGACGGGGGCTCTGCGGGGGCTCTGCGGGCACCGCCACCCCCGGGCCGGTCCGGCTGGCACAGGGGTGCTGTGGCTGCCCCTGGATCCCTGCAAGGGTCCCAGGTCGGGCTGGACGGGGCTCGGAGCAACCTGGGATAGCGGGAGGGGTTCCTGCCACGGCAGGGAGCGGGACTGGATCTTCAGCTCCTTCCCAACGCACTCCATGACTGACTGTACGTGCCCGGCACGGCCGGGCAGCCCCGGCGGGTCGGCGCGGCTCGGGGGAGGCACAGAGCTGCCGTTCCGTCCGCGGAGGAGCGGGCCGGCAGCGGCGGGAGCGCAAACTCCGGAGCGCGGCTCCCCCGGGATGCGCAGCCCCGCGACCCCCGGGGGGCTCCTCCCGCCCGCGGGCC
>VZSE01003499.1:20522-31186 GCA_013398275.1 Promerops cafer | reverse complement strand
GTGTCACCGCGGATGGGGCAGCTCCGGCGGGGTTCGGAGCACAGGGGTAATGGGGGCATCACCGGAGTGCGGAGTGGGCTCCGGGGATAGGGGACCTCTGGAGCACGGGGGTACCGGGGGCTGAGGGGCTTGTGGGTTTGGAGCGTGGCGGTAACAGGGATGTCAGTCGTGCTGATGGCTGGAGTTCGGGCTCCGAGCATGGGAGTAACAGGGTCGTCACTGGGGGGCTCGGGCACTGTCACCAGGCATGGGGGATTCAGGGTATGGGGGTACCGGAGGTGTCACCGGGCACTGGGGCGTCACTGGATCTGGGGGGCTGCATACACTGAGATGCAAGGGCGTCACTGGGCATGGGGACTCTGGACATGGAGTTAACGGGGTGCCACCAGGGCTGGGGAGGCTTGGAACATGGAGATACTGGGCTGTCACCAGGGCGGGAGGACCTGGACCATGGGGTGCCATGAGCAGCTCTGTCACTGTGCTCAGGGCACAGAGACAGCACCGGGGCTGCCAGGTCAGGGGTGTGGAGCTGGTGGGGATGTAATTGGGACTGGAGGAGCTCAGGGCTTGGAGGTCCAGGGGCATTCCTGGGCCTGGAGGGGCCTGGAGGAGGGGAGTAATGGGGTTCTCATCAGGACACTGGGGCTTGGGGGTGTCACCAGGGCTGGGGGGAATTGGGGTAAAGAGATAATGGGGGCGTCACCAGGTTTGCATCACGAGGTTGACACTGGGGCTAGGGAGATTCAGTACATGCAGACAGTGGGGTGCTAATGGGGCAGGGGACCTTGGGACATACAGAGGGCAATGGGGGGGTGTCCAGGCTGGGGTTCTGGCCCCTCAGTGATCCCAGTGCTGGCAGCCTGGCAGCGTCCCTACCTGAACGTCTTCAAGCACTTCCGTGTGGAGGAGTGGAAGCGCTCTGCCAAGGAGGGGGACGTGGCCGCCCTCACGGTAACGGGGACACCAGCACCGTGGGGCGGGGGGCACTGGCCAAGGGTGGGCAGTGCTGACCCACCCCCCATCTTTCCCTGGTTTCCAAAGGACACGAGGATGAAGGGAACAATCTACCGGATCCGAGGCTCCAACCCAGCCAGCAGCTACCTGCAGCTGCCACGGGCAGGGACACAGTCCCTGGGGCTGACAGGGCGCTACCTCTACCTGCTCTTCAGGCCCCTGCCCCACAAGCACTTCCTCGTGCACCTGGATGTCACCACCGAGGTCCGTGACACAGGGTGGCCTCTTAAACTGCCATTGTAGCTGATTGAAGGACTGGGGATGTCACGGGTGGGCTTGGGGGCTGCAGGATGTGGCTGCTCTTTGCTACTGGTGGGTCACCCCAGGCTGGAGATGGTTGCCATCCTGGTGGCATCTCCGCTGGGGACAGGAGGCAGGGCCACATGCCTTCTCCTCTGCAGCACTTCCCTGCCGAAGCCACCAGGGTGACTAAAGCTCCGTGTGTGTGTTTCTTCCCAGGAAAACCAGGTGGTTCGCATCTCCTTCTCCAACCTCTTCAAGGAATTCAAATCCTCGGCCACCTGGCTCCAGTTCCCCTTCGTCTGCGGAGCAGCCAGCGAGGGCACGGCCCGGCGGGGTGAGGAGCTGGGGCTGGGCTGGCACACCACCACCAAAACAAATTGTTAGAAAGTAAATTGAGTTCTCAAGTTGGCTCGATGCATTTGAAGAGAAGCTGTGGCTGCCTCATCTCTGAGAGTGTCCAAAGCCAGGCTGGATGGGGCATGGAGAAACCTGGGCTAGTGCAAGGTGTCCCTGCCCATGGAAGAGGGACGGAATGAGATGGGTATTAAGGTTACCCCTCCCAACCCAGACCATTCCAGGATTTTATGATAACAGTGGTGGGCCTGAGCAGGAGCCCCTCTGCAGCCAGGTCAGAGCTGTAGCTCCTGGTTGGGCTGTCCCCTGTCTCTGTTTTCACAAACAGTGGGGTGCAGTGTCAGGCCAGGCATGAGCCCATGGAGGTGATGGGATGCCTGTCTGTCCTTCCCCACCCCTGAGCCTACAGGACATGTTTTCCCATCTCCCACTTGGCACAGGCCTGGTGGGGATCTTGCCTGGTAAATACTTTGTACTGAACCCTGTGAACCTTGTGTCTCCTGTCCAGCAAGGTCCATGTCTGTGGCCTCTTTCCCACCATCCCTTTTCCCAGCTGTCCTCTCCTCCCCAGGTGCCCCCGGAGCAGCCCCGGCTGACGTGCGCTGGACGTGCCTGGTGCTGGACCTGCCCTCCATCCTGGCCCTGTACCTGAGCCGCAGGTACAGCCACCTCAGGGGGGTCAAACTCTGCTCCAACCTGCTCGTGAAAAACCTCTGCACCAGCGACCTGCTGTTCGAGCCAGGTGAGCAGCCCAGAGCTCGGGCTGGCCTCTGCTTTCTCCTGAGACTCCAGCCCATCCTGGGGGGATCCCACGGGGGTTCAAAGCTGAGTTTGCAGCCCTGGCAGGACACTGGGCTGCTGGTGCTCTATGATATGAAAAGAAAGGGCAAAATACTTGGTACAATGTTAAGTTTCCACACAAGCAGGGACACCTTCCACTAGCCCAGGTTTCTCCAATCCCTGTCCATCCTGGCCTTGGACACTTCCAGGGATCCAGGGGCAGCCACAGCTGCTCTGGGCACCCTGTGCCAAGCCCTCCCCACCCTCCCAGGGAATAATTCCTTCCCAATATCCCATCTAACCCTGTCCTCTGGTAGTTTGAAGCCATTTTCCCTCGTCTTTTCCCTCCAGGCCCTTGTCCAAAATCCCTCCCAACATCTCTTGGAGCCCCTTTAGGCACTGGAAGGAAATCTGAAATGGAAGACAGTCCCCCAAACTCTGGAGGGAAGTATCTTCTCATTTTCCAGCTGTAAAAGTGAATGAAAAGAGCAAAGTTAAATATCTTTCTAAGGTTAGAAATTTTTTCAGAGGTAAAAATGAAAGGTGTCATCAAGCCTCACTTCTGCAGGACTTGTGCTTTTATCTGCTGGAAGAGCCTGTGCTTTTTTTGTGTCAAAAATCTTCCAACCTGCTTTTTTTATCGACCTGCTCAGTGTGGCAGAGGTACTTTGGTCAAATCCTTTGTTTTCTCTCTTTCCTTTTTCGTGCTGGAATTCTGTCTGAACTGCCTGGCCTGCTGGGAAGCATCAGTGAGGAAGAAGTTATAGGGGCTGCTTTGAAATTCCTGAAACTTATTGTATCTTTCCTGAAACCTTTCCTGATTCACTTTCCTAAATTTAAAAATACATGGAGGAAATAAGACAAGAAAATGGGCAATGATCCTTAAGAGAAATCACGTGAAACTGCTGAATCATTGAACAAAAATGACATGAATCTTGAGCCTGGGGGTTTATAACTGAAATCCAAGGGTTTATGCTCTGGGCTCTTCTTTGGTTACAGGAATACACCCGTGCAAGGTGGGTTTGTTGCAAACCTCAGGCCTGTGGTCTTTGTTTCTCAGGTGGGAAGTGGTTTGTGCCCGTATCCCACAGGGAGTGTGATTTCAGGCAGCTTGGAGAGCTCAGTGTGTGTGTGTCCCTGTCCTGCCAGGTGTGACACTCGCCCAGGCCCGCCTCGGTGACCTGTCCTGCCGCGGGGTCGCTCCCATGCCCCGGGAGCTGGCCTTCCCTGTGCCCAAGGGGGAGAAGTGGCACGAGCTCTATGACTACATCAGGTACGGCTGCTCCGGTCCCACTGCAGCTCCCAGACCTCCCTGCCCCTGGGAGGGGCAGGATGGGCACTGCCACTTAAGGAATGACAGATCCAGGTGAACCTGGGGCTCGGCTGGGTTCTGGTCCCCCCACCTCCAGCATTTAGGTGTTGGTAACAAGGACACCCTTAGTGTCACCTGCCTTTGGTACCCCTGTATTTGGAGGACCATGAGGCAAAAGGGGAGGGATCTTATAGGAGACAGCAAAGAGGCCTCTGTGCCAGGCTGAGGTACCAGGTGATACTGCCAGGTGCCAGTGCAATATCCCAATGACACGGTGCCTTCCTCTGGTTCTGCTCAGGTTCCCATCTGAGGGGGCTAAGCTGCTGCACAACTCCATCCAGAAGAGCTTCCCACGTCCTGTGGCAGGTGGGAATGCTGGGGACGGCAGCCAAGGCTGTGCCACCCCAGTTGGGTGCCCTGGGTTTCCAGAAGAGCTCGACCTGCTCCTTGTGTTGCCCAGGTGACCAGGTTCTGGAGGAGCCCGGCCAGCTGCCGACCCAGCTGGTGGCACTCTCCAGAGCAGTCTGTGACCGCCTGTCCCTCGTCCAGCGGATAACCAGTCCCAAAGCTGTAAGTGCACCCTGGAGGAGGCTGCAGCTCCTTCCTTCCTCCTTCCTATGGAGCTTTTCCCTGCATCTGTGTCTTTTAAATTAAGATGTAGAAGCTGCTTGTTGTTGTTGGCAGCTGTTCCAGGCATGGTCTGGTGACCACAGCCCTGCAGTGACTGCCTGGGGGTTCAGTGTGGTGCAGCACAGAGACAGGAGATGTGCCAAGTACCTGGAAATCTCCAGACATCCATCTTCCCTGTCTCTGTGGAGGCAGCACATCGGTGTGTCTTCAAATTATAGATAACAAAGTGAGGTCTGGAGACTAAGGAATGTGAACAGTGCCCTCAGGGAGCAGAGCGGTGTGTGGAGCTGGGATTGCTGGGGCTGCAGGCAGCTGCCCTCATCTTGGTTTGCCCTTCCCCACTGGGAGTGATGTGGGAGCTGGTGTCCAGACCAGCGTGGTGGTGGGTGTTGGGAGAGGGACTGGGGGAAGCCATCCACATGCTGTGGAGAGGGAGAAACTGAGGAGCACAACCTCTCTTATTAGAGCCATCAAAGGATGGCTGTGAGAATGGTGAAGGGTCTAGAGGGGAAGAGTAAGAGGTGCAGCAGTCACTTGGTTTGATCAGATGGAGAAAAAGAGACTGAGGTCAGACCTTGTCAGGGGCTGCAGCTCCTCCTGAGGGGCAGCTCTGCTCTCTGTGACAGGGACAAGACCCAGGCAGCTGGAGCTGCCAGGGCAGGTTTCAGTGGATATTAGATAAAGGTTCTTCCCCCAGAGGGTGGTTGGGCACTGACCAGTCTCCCCAGGGCAGTGGTCCCAAACCTGCCAGAGCTCCAGGAGCATTTGGACAAGGCTCTGGTTTGCTGTCTGGAGGAGATGAACTGTGCATGAACAGTACTGGGAGTGTAAGGAGAGCAGCTGGTTAACAGCCTGGCCAGGCCAGGTACCCACAGGGCTGCTCTCCCTCCACATTTTTTCCTCCTTGTTTGTGTTGCTGTGAGGAGCCCTCAGGACAGACGTGGGTGTCTCCCTGTCTCTGCCCCTGGGAAGGTGGGGGGCACTGGGAGGAGAACTGAGCTCTGTCTGAGGCTTTCCTCATTCTCAGGTGCCACATCGGTGTCCAGGAATCACGAAAAGCATCCCTGAGGTTCACCTGGCAGTCCCAGGGCCTCTGAGAGCTGTGCCTGCTGGAGAGCCCATGCTGGAGGAGAAGCAGAGGCTGCACAATGTGGGGGACACGGAGCAGCCACTGCCACTCAGAGATGGTGGCATCCATGTCTATGCTCATCAGAGGGGGGGACAGACAGCCCGAGCTGTCCGTGGCTCAGAGGAGGTGTGTGGAGTTCTTGAGGGTCACCAGGTGGCTTTGGGGTGTTTATTTCTAATGAGGGGAGAGAGGGAAGGCAAGGTTCATGCTGGAGTTTCAGTTAAACTTCCAGAGTCCAAAAGATGCCTTTTTCTGATGAGCAGTTCTTCCCACCAGCACCCTACTTGCCTTGACAGAGGCACCCTGTGTTCAAATGTGCTGACCTTAAGCCTCAGGTTTGCCCAGGTGTGTAGAGGAAGGGCTCTGGCCCTTATGCCATGCCACAGGTGAGCCCCGGCCTGCAGGACAGCCCTGGCAGTGTCCAAGGCCAGGCTGGACAGGGCTTGGAGCAGCCTGGGCTAGTGGAAGGTGTCCCTGTCTGTGGCCAGGGGGGTGGAAGTGGATGGACTTCAAGGTCCCTTCCAACCCAAACCAGTCTGGGATTTTCACAGTGGCTCCAGGCCTGTGGGCATCACTGGGGCTGGATAGGAGAACTGCTTAACTCAGAAACCCCAGCTCCTCATGCTGCCAGCTTTGACTCTGCCAGGTTAAATGCTTTAAAGTTGTCCCCTCTGATAGGAGAAAGCCAAAGCTGTCTCTGTGCTTCAGAGAGAGCCAAGCACTGGGGCTGGGGTGCCCCATGGAGGGTGGACCCCAGCCTGGCTCTAAGCATGATGGTGCTGTCTGGTTTTCTTTTCCAGGGGCTTGTACCAGATCCCATCCTGAAGCTGAGAACAATTATTGGCTTTGGAGGCTGCAGCACCAAATGGGTCAGTGTCTTGGATGATCTGGGGAGTTGATCTGTCATTGTGTGCTCAGGATGTGGTTGTTTTGGAGGTGTGAAATGCAGCTGAGTGTGGCACTGCTTGATGTGGAAAATGATCTCAAAGTGTGTGGGCCTGAGCATCTGTGACAACTGCTCTGCTGTTAGGATGGTGAATTAAAAACTGTGGGGCCCATTAGACAGAATCATAGGATGGAAAAGCCCTCTAAGGACATCAATTCCAACTGGTTTTCCCAGGATTCCCAGGCCTACCATTGCCCCATGTCCTCAAGTGCCACATCCACATGTCTTTTAAATCCCTCCAGGGATGGTGACTCCCCCTCTGCCCTGGGCAGCTGTACCAGTGCCTGACCCCCCTTTCGGTGAAGAAATTTTCCCAGTATCCAACCTAAACCTCCCCTGGCAAAACTTGAGGCCGTTTCCTCCTTTCTTCCCTGGGAGCAGAGCCTGACCCTTACCTGGTTGCCCACTCCTGTCAGGGAACTGTGGAGACCCAGAAGGTCCAGGCTGAGGCCCCCAGCTGCTTCTCATCAGACTTGTGCTCCAGACCCTTCACTAAATTTCACATCTTTTTAGCACATTAAAACTGGTGCTGCTTTGTTGGAGGCTGGAAAGGAAGGGCCGTGTTTTCGATTGTTTCTGTGGCACACTGGGCCTTGCTTGTGGTCTGTGTTAGGATAAAGGAAGGGTTGGTTTGCTTCAGTCAGTTCAGGGCTCTGCCAGCAATGTCATTTTCCTTGGATCTGCTGTTCAGTGATTGGGAAGGGACCTTAAAGCCCATCCCATTCCATCCCCTGCCATGGCCAGGGCCACCTCCCACTAGCCCAGGTTGTTCCACACCCCATCCAACGTGGCCTTGAACCCTTCCAGGGCTGGGGAAGGACTCTGTGCCTGGGCTGTGGGGCGGTTCTGGAGCCGTGTCCCCCCTGTCTCGGTGCTGCAGGCTCTGTGGACACGGGACAGCACGGCCGTGGTGTACCCATGCCACGCCGTCATCGTCGCCCTGCTCCTCAAGACTGGCGAGCAGAGGTTCTTCCTCGGCCACACAGACAAGGTGAGTGTAGCCCTTGCCAGCCCTGATGGCAGCCCTGTCCTTGCACCCCGGGGCCAGCTCTCCTGGGCTCCTCTCTGCCGCAGGTGTCGGTGCTGGCGTTCAGCGGGAGCAGCACCTTGCTGGCCTCGGCGCAGGCCGGGCCCCGCAGCCTGGGGCGCCTCTGGGACTTCCCCACGGGAGCCTGCCTCTGCCTCTTCAAAACCTGCCTGCAGTCCCTCGTGTCCCTCAGGTGGGTGTCAGTGCATTGCAGCACTGCAGCTTCTCCCTGCTGTTCCTGCGTGATAAACCAGGGATGGAGTACAGCTGCCTGTGTTTGCCACCGAACCTGCTGGCATCTGGCCTGGATATGCTGCCAGCTCTCTGCTGAGCTTATCCCTCACGTCTCGTCTCCCCATCCCCACAACTTGTCCCCTTTTATGCCCTGTGAGGATGAACCCAGGGTACAAGGAGCTGTTTTTCACCAGGTCTCTCTTCCTGCAGCTTTTCCCACAGTGGAGCTGTTCTGTGTGGTGTTGGGAAGGACATGCACAGCAAAACGGTGAGAGCTGACGCTGGGGCTGCGAGGTTTCTGGGAGAGCTGTTCTCCCAGATTCTGTAGTTATGTTCCAGGCAAAGCTCTGCTCTTGGCTTTCCTAGACGTGTTCTTGGGGGACATCCCTTTCTCATTGGCTGCCTAGAGAACACTTTCCCTCTCCCTGATGCTTGTGGGTGTTCCTCAGCTGCAAGTGAGCAAATCCTTTCGGGAGCAGCTGGAGAGACCTGCTGGGGTTGTGCTTTGGGGCTGTTCTATCCCTGGAGTGGTCCCAGCTAGGACCCAGGCAGGGT
Organism: Promerops cafer; assembly: GCA_013398275.1. NCBI lineage: Eukaryota > Metazoa > Chordata > Aves > Passeriformes > Nectariniidae > Promerops > Promerops cafer. The sequence goes on along the minus strand of VZSE01003499.1, from coordinate 22,962 downwards.
GATGGGATTATATCTCTATTTTAATAGCATTTAGGGCAAGATATGAGGTGAAATCTTCCAGCTGCAGGCATCAATGTGGGAAGGGATGCCGGGCACTGGAGCTGCCACCCAGCTTTGTAGCTGGGGATGACGCAGATCCCACGTGTAGCAGTCAAAAATAAACTTGTTCCATGGGACTGGGGGTTTTGTTTTGTCAGTGGTACTGTTTTTTACCCTTTAGTGACGACCATCAGCAATTAGCTGTGCCATCACTAAGTGAAGGAAAAACCACACAGTGCTCCGTGGTTTTCCCAGCACATGGCAGTGTTCTGTGATCCGTGTGGGAGCTGGGGAGGAGGGATCAATGGGGTGAAAGCATGGTGGCAGAATGGGGGTGCTGGGGGAGTACCTCTCTCAGGGTGATGCCTCAGCCCATCCCACCCTCGGAGGCGATGCTGGGTTTGGTTTTAACACTGTGCTGGAATGCAGAGCATCCTCCTGGATTTCTGCAGGCATCTGCCCCTCTGCTTTGGGCAGAGGATTTGACTCTTGCCTCTGGTGATGGGCACTGAGGGCACACAGACCTGTACTGAGCAGTGGACACGTGCTGCCTCCTGCTCCCTCAGCCCTGGGACAGCTCCTATATCCCAGCAGGCAGAGTTCCCACTGCTCTGTGGATTTTCTTTCCAAGTCTGAGCCCTGTTGCCAGGCAGCCCTGGGATTTAGAACCCTTAATTATGGATTGCAGACAAGGATATTGCCATGAAGCTTTGCAAAGCTGTTGGACTGTCCTAAACCCTCTGTGCAATGGGTTTTATTTCCCTGCTCCAGCTCTGTTATCAATACTTCATGCCCAGCTCTGGAGCAGCTGCTGGATGAAAAGCTTTTCTGCTGCCAAGGTTTTGAGCAGCTCTCCCGTCGTATTTTCTTGCTTCAGATGGTGGTGGTGTGGAACACTGCTCAGGTGACCCGTGGTGGAGGCGTGACTGTGCTGGCCAAAGCACACACAGATGTGGACATCCAGGCCATGAAGATTGCTTTCTTTGATGATACCAGGTAGTGTACTGGGAAAAGAAATTGAAGGTATTGATTCTTAGATATTGGGTAGAAATTGTTTCCTGTGAGGGTGGGGGGGCCTGGCACAGAGCAGCTGTGGCTGTCCCATATCTGAAAGTCCAAGGCCAGGTTGGATGGGGCTTGGAGCAACCTGGGATAGTGGAAGGTGTTGCTGCCCATGGCAGGGGGTGGAACGAGATGAGCTTTAAGGTCCCTTCACCCCAAACCACTTTTATTCAATAACTCTGGCATGGCTGGGGGGGAATTGTGCTGCTGCAGCCATCTGGTTGCCATTCCTGTTCTCAGTCCTTGCTGTCAGTGGCCCTTGTGGCACTGCCCTTCCCTCAGGGGCCTGAGGAGCCCTGCCCTGGTGCTCAGGCCACGTTTCCCGGGACAGGATGGTGTCGTGTGGCCGGGACAACATCAGGCTGTGGCGAGTGCGGAGCGGAGCCCTGCGCTCGTGTGCCGTCAGCCTGGGCGAGTACCATTGCCTGGACTTCACCGACCTGGCCTTCGCGGAGACGGAGCCCGGGCAGGAGCCGGAGGACCGCGCGCTGTAAGGGCCCGTCACTGTCCCCCGCCCTGGCCCCAGCAGCAGGGAGCTCTGCAGCTCCCCCTGCTTAGCCTTCGCCTTCCGCCTCGACCACGGCGCTCTGCTGGGCTTCCCCCTCAAAACACAGCTGCCTTCTGGAGCTGGGAGAGGCTCTCCCCTCTCAGCACGTGTCAGCTCCCAAAAGGGATTGGGCTGCTCGCAGAACAGCCTCTTTCCTCTTGCCACGCTGCTGTTCTGCCATATTTAGTGACTCTGTCCTCACCTGAAGCTCTCTGTTGGATTCCTGGGTCAGTGGGAGGAGGCTGGTACACATCCTCTTGCATACAGACACACACTTTGTTGTTTTATTTTAATCATCAAAGCCAGACCTTTGTTGCCACCCCATGTTGTCCCACAAAGGCAGAGCTGTCAGCTCAGCCAGCCTGTGGCAGAGGGAGGCTTCTTTCTGGAGTTCATAGCAAGCTTTTAGCTCTTTTGCTAATTTCTGTTCCAAGGGGTCAGGAAACGAGATAGGAAGCTCTGACTTCTTTGGAGGTGTGTGAAACACTTGGACACCGTGTTGACCCCTTATATTACTTGTGAGCCAGGATTGCTTTACACAAACCAGCTGAACCAAGGTAAACCAAGGTGGTTTTTTACTAAAAGCAGGTCTCCTGGTTTTTTTACAGCTTTGTGTGCAGCAGGAGTGGCCACGTGCTGGAGGTGGACTACAAGAACGTCTGCGTGCGGAGCGCACGGCGCCTGCTGCCTGCACAGCCCCGGGGGGACAGGGAGGAGCAGGCAGGGAACAGCTCAGGTGGGAGCAGGAGCAGGCAGGGAGCAGCTCAGGTGGGAGCAGGAGCAGGCAGGGAG
>VZSE01003499.1:0-20446 GCA_013398275.1 Promerops cafer | reverse complement strand
CAGCTCAGGTGGGAGCAGGAGCAGGCAGGGAGAGGGGGAAAACAACCAGGGACCACCTCCACTGCCATCGGGGTCAGAAATCTGCTCAAACCAACCAGCTCTTTACCTAGTGCTGAAGGATTATTTTGGAGTTGATTAGATCATTGCTATTTGCCTCTTAAGGACTGCAAATAGTCTTCCTTAGTACAGCAAAGTATCATTTTAAGAGAGATTTTAGCATTTTAAATGCTGATTGCACTTTCAGAGAAACACTACTTTTAGAAACATGAGACAAGGTCTTCATTTGCTGATGGAAGGCTTAATGAAGAGATGGAAAAAGAACTAAGATTGATGAAAAAGATGAATTTGGGGATTTTTTCATTATTCAGCTGGTGCAAAGCGTTTGGGGAATCTTTGTTGCTCTACATTAAGTAGACCAACTTTCAGCTCTTCCATTAACTTGAACAGCAGGAAGAATTCACTTTCAAGTGTGATTACTCTGATATCTTAAAACTTAGTGCATAGTTTGCTTTGGCAAATTGAGCTAATTAATCTATAATGTGGCCTTTGAGAGGTGTGTAACTGCAGTTCTCACTTCATGGGCAAGAAAGGGCCCAAGAGGAGATGAAACTAAGTCCTTGGTGCCTCCTGGTCTCAGTGCTGGCTCTGACTTATGGCATTTATACCTGAATTTAGGTTGGATATTGGGGAATATTTCTTGACTGAAAGTGTGATAAGGCATTGGAACAAGCTGCCCATTCTGTCCCTGGAAATGTTCAAAAAGCTTTGGGGACATGGGCTGGTGGTGGGATAATCATTGGGCTCAATGAGGTTTTCCAGACTTAATGGTTCTGTGAATCAAAACCTCCCAGTTTGTGGATCTGTATCTCCCTTCTGCAGAGAGGCTTTGGGACATGGCAGTGAAAGGGTTTGTATCTCAGGCAGTTGATCTGGGATATCCTTCACTATAGGATCCTGTTTGAGGCAAAAATATGGCAGGGGTAGGAATTTGCCGTGCCTGGCAAGAGTTTCACAATGGTAAAGAGGAGTTTGGAGCCCTGAGAAGGGCTGGCTGAGACCCTTCAGCCTGTTCTGCCAGTCACTGTGTGGGGTTCCTGCATCCTCCTCAGGCTCCAGCTGGGTGTGGGTGGACTACCAGACTCAGCTCTTGGATGCCCCCCTCTCAGGCTGAGTTTCCTTGTTTCACCTGTATAAGGAGGTGGTGGTTTTGGGTTTCCAGGCCCTGGGATTGCTATAAACAGTATCAGCATGTCCTTGACCTTCTGTGCCACGGGATCAGAGGATGGCTACATGAGGCTGTGGCTACTGGACTTCTCAGCTGCTGTCTTGGAGGCAGGTGAGTAGAGGTGGGAGCGGTGCTGCCGAGCTCCGTGTCGCCCGCTGCGGATCCAGAGCTGCACTGCCACAGCTCCCACAGCAGCCCTCATGACTGAGGGCTGTGTTATGTGTGCTGCCTCCAGGGCTGAGTGGCTTGGAAGTCTTCAGTGGCAATTATTCATGTTTATTCTTGTAACTGATAGGAGAGAGGCAGGATCTCCTGGGAGAACACAGGCTTTCCATCTTGATTTCTGTCCCTTTCTAGCCATGGCTCATCTGTCCATGAAAAATTAGAGGAGAAGTTGAGCAGTTCTTGATTGTTTTGATTGTTTTTGAAACAATCACCATTACAGCAGAGCCCAGGGACTTTAGGAAGGACAGAGGCTAATCTCTCTAATCTGTCAGTAAACTCACACCTGCAAGTGTTCGGTCTTCAGATTGTGGGCTGCTCACTCCTGGGGGCTTTGCTTTCCTAAACGTGGGTCTGTAGCTGTGTTCCAGCTGCTCCTCTCCCAGAGGATTTGCTGACTCCTGTGTCTTTCCCCAGAGCATGAGGCTTCAGTGAGTTCTGTCTGCATCAGCCCAGACAGCCACAAAGTCCTGTCCACGACAGCTACGGGGAGTCTGGGCTACCTGGACATCCAGGCCCGGGACTACAGCACGCTGATGCGCTCTCACGAGGGCTCTGTGCTGGGCTTCTCGGTGGAGGGGAAGGGGAAGCAGATAGCAACAGTGTCCCAGGACAACACCATCCGAGTGTGGGACCTCGCCTCCAGGCAGCAGGTGGGTGAGACAAGAGGCACGTGGTGGCTCATGTTTATTGAGAGTCTCTGGTCTCTGTTTGGTCCAATTATCAAAGCCCCACAGTTCAGGAGCCCTCCCTGAAGCGTGAGGGGTACTGTGGGCAAGAGACCCTTTGGAAGTACAGAGTTCTGAAGTATTGTTAGACAAAACTATTTCCTTTTCCTCCATCTTTTGAAGGTTGCTTTTTAGCACAAGCCATAACACCCAAGGGCTTTATCTGAATGCCCAAAGACCTGGGACTTCACTGGGCTTTGGATCCATCCAGGCAGGAGCAGGGACGTGCTCATGGTGGAGATGCGAGGCTGGCCAGTTGTTGGGTCCAGCTGCAGCTCCAGTCCTCTCCAGATTCATGCCTGTGGTGTCTTCCCTGCAGCTGTATGACTTTTCAGCTGCAGAGGAAACTCCATGTACTGTGGCCTTCCACCCCTTCTGGAAGATGCTGGCCTGTGGCTTCGACAGCGGGGTGGTGCGGATCTTCAGCCTGGCTGCCTCTGACCTCCTGCTGGAGCACAAGTGAGTGAGGTGGGAGCTACACGGGGTCCAGCTGGGTGTCCTGGTGATGAGACAGAGCAACAGTGACAATCATGGAGCTCCACAAGCCTCAGATCCCAGCTGTGTGGGTTTGGGGCAGATCTCGCTGTACCGAGGCTCCGGGTGGTGAAAGCCCAAGCTGTGAAAGCCACGAGGGCTTTCCTTGTGACTTCCCAGTGGACAGCAGTAGGAAAGAGCTTGTCCTAGAGAGCAGCTGGGCAGGGAGCCCTTGTGAGCCTGAGTGTGGGATTTGGAGGATGCTCCAAAGGGAGAGGGAGCAGGTTCCATCCAGGCTGGAGCCTGCTGCTCAGTTTTCCGACAAGTTGGAGTGTTGGTTGTCCTGGGCTCCTACAGGGGTGAGCACAGTGGGGTCCTGCTCTGTTCCTGGTTAATTTATTTTCTTGGATTCTTCACCATGTTACACTCAACATCACCACTGTTCCCTCTGTCTGCGATTCCTTTTTCTCTTCCCTTTTTCCATGTCTTCTGCCCTCTTTCAGGCAGCACCGCACCGCGGTCATCGGGCTGACCTTCTCTCCAGATGGCAATTTCATGTTCAGCTCCTGCTTGCAGGGAACTCTGGCTCTGTACAGCCTTGTGGCACGGAAAACCCAGGTTCTGAGAGTCCTGGGTAAGACTCTGGGGTTGGGGTTGCCTTTCTTCTTTTTCTGTATTAGCACAGACATCCTGACACCAGAGCCAACGCAAAGTCAGCCTGCTTGGAGTGATATTTCCCAATGAACCTTCTGAGCTTTGTCATTTCTCCCTGCACCAGGCATTGCTGAGGCATCTCCAGTCCTGGGGTCAGTTCTGGGCCCCTCACAAGACAGACACTGAGGGGCTGGAGCATGTCCAGGGAAGGAAACAGAGCTGGGAAGGGGCTGCAGCCCCAGGAGAGGCTGAAGGAGCTGGGAAAGGGGCTCAGCCTGGAGAAAAGGAGGCTCAGGGGGGACCTTCTGGCTCTGCACAACTCCCTGACAGGAGGGGACAGCTGGGGGGGTCGGGCTCTGCTCCCACGGAACAGGGACAGGACAAGGGGAAACAGCCTCAAGTGCCAGGGGAGGTTTAGATTTGATCATGGGAATATTCCTTCATGGGAAGGGTGGTCAGGCATTGGCACAGCTGCCTGGGGCAGTGGTGGAGTTGCCATCCCTGGAAGGATTTAAAAGACATGTGGATGTGGCACTTGGGGACACGTTTTAGTGGACTTGATGATCTTGGAGGTCTTTCCCAACCTTAATGGTTCTGTGATTTCTGTTTGTACCTTCTGTGTGAGCAAACCCCAGTGACTGCCAGGACTTCCATACCTGTGCTGGTTCAAACCATCTCATCCTGCTGGTGTGATGATTTCATTAATGTGCTGGGGGCACAGAGGTTTATTCATGCCCAAGCCCTGACTCTTTCCATTCTGTGCATGTGCAATTTAATTTGCTTGAAGTGGATTGTTGCCCTAATCCTGCCTGCAGCAGAGCTGCTCTGTGCCAGTGAATGGAGCTGGTGGAGAGCTGGAGGCAGGGCACGGGCAAGGCAGTTTGGAAAAATTAGTGTCACATGTAATGTACACTTTGGAAATGAGTTGTGACAGCACTAGCTTGGGCAGGGAAAGGGAGCTCTGGTTTTTATACAGTGCAATATTGCACAAAGATGAGGAACCTGCCCCAGGAAGTGTTCAGGAGAAGGAACAGGGGTTGGAGGAATCAGGGAATTCATCCAAAATCACCCGGGTTTGGTGTCAGTGCTGCAGCTGGACCTTCACGTGGTGACTCTGCTCTGAAACTGTGTTTGCTGCCTGGTCACGTTCCAGGGACAGAACAGTGGAATTATGGTCATGGAATAAATACAGAGAATTGCTGTAATTTCTGTGATTTTCAGACCTCTGGGTCTCTCTGCCCTCTGGGCTGACATCAGTGTGGTGGTGTTCAGCACTGACCTCATTCTGCTCTGGGTTCAGACACCCAGGCTGCAGCCGAGATCTCACAGAGCTCCTCATCACAGCCTCTTGTAACACTAAAAAATAAGCCCTAAAATCAATTTTATTCCTTTGACTTTGTTCTGCTCTCCTTGAAAACGCTGCATGTTCACTCAGGCAACAAGCTGTGCATCTCAACCTTGTTTTTGAGGTGGTTCACTGTACATTCTGGGTGTGTAAGTAAAATTTGTAGCATCTCCTACAGAACAGGTTGCTTTTATCCAGGCTGCAGGCAGCAGCAGCATCCGAGTGGTCTCTGCTCCTCCTCACTCTCTTGCTGTGTCCCCCAGGCAATGTGGTGGCCCGGGATGCTGGGAGTGGCATGGACACTCTGGTGGTCAGTGGGGACAGTCGCCTGCTGGCCTTCGTGGGGCCCTCCAAGTACGTGGTGACAGTGATGGAGGCCTGCTCACTCGATGAGGTACCCAGCAGACTGCCCTGGGGACAGGGCTGTCCCCTGGAAACTCCACAGGCAGCGTGCAGGGAGGTGGATCAGGGGGTGGGGCACCAGCTGACAGTGAGCTCCCTGTTTTCCCTTCTGTGAGACAGAAATAACAAATTCAGGGTTTCTTCTCCTCTGCCTTCATTCCCCTCCAGAAAGATAATTTGGAGAGGTGCTGTGGAGACTGTGAGCTCTCACCTGTCTCTTGACCTGCTCTCCTGGGCATTTCCTGGACCTGCAGCCCCTCATTAAATGGGAAGGGAAGGGTCCAGGGGAATCCAGAGCCTTGTGTTAGGAGCACGGGAGCAATCCTGAGGCTCCTGCAGTGTTTGTTCAGTGGCTCTTCATCCCACAGCTGCTGAGGGTGGACATCAGCATCCTCGACCTGCACAGCACTGTCTTGGACTCTGCAGTGAAGGTCTGCTTTGGTCCTGTGCCTCAGGGCGAGCTCCTGGTATCCACTTCCTCCAATAAAATCCTTGTGCTTGATGCAAAAACCGGACGACTGGTGCGAGAGGTAGGACACTGAAATTCATCCACGAGGTCTCCTGTGGGGGCTGGGCACTTCTTCTCTCTGTGGGAGGTTAAATGAGAGAAAAACTCCTCCTGGAGCTCACAGGCTTCAAAGAAACACAAGTGGGAAGCCTGCAGCTGTCCCAGTGTGCTCGTGCTCAGGGTGAGCCTGAGCTTGTCCTTGTTTTCCACGCTGTCACACTGCTGTTTTCTTGCTGAAGTGTAAGTAAGGATATGAACCAGCTCAGCTAAGGCTGCTGGTGCCATTTCTTGTCCTCAGGTGTCCCCTGTGCACAGGCTGACCTGTTCCTCCTTTGCACTGAGCAAGGATGGGCAGTACCTGCTCACTGCTGGTGACAAGGTCGTCAAAGTGTGGGACTATCGGATGCGCTTCAACATCAACTTCCAGGTACTGCCCACACAGGGAGAGAACAGGGGGGTGCTGCACTGCTGAATCCCCAGAGAGCAGCACATGGGCTCTGTATGACTTGGCCCAGTGTCCCCAGTCCCAGTTTGCCAGCAGAGAAATGCAGCCCCGATCTCACACTGTAACAGTGCCTGGCAGTGGGCACAGGCTGGGGCTGCCAGAGCACCCCAGTGAGACCCTCTGCAAAGGACAGAGGTAGGTGATAGCTCTGTGTTAGGGACGGGGCCACGTGGAGAGGAAAATGGTTCACCCCAGGCTTCAGAGGCAGGATAAGGCTTTGGACTCTTCAGCTTTTGCTTCCTTCCCCGAATGAGCGTGTTGGAGGTCGGCCCCAGGTGTGAGAACTGTAGGTGTGATAGATCCTCTTCTGGACCTTCTGCTGAGGCCTGTAGACCCTGGCTGTGCAGGACAGGGAGTGGAGTAACCCCATCCTGACAGGACAGGTGGTGATGAGGGATTCAAGGCGTGCTCTCTCCCAGGTGTTCATCGGCCACTCGGAGCCCGTGCACCAGGTCGCCTTCACCCCAGACCAGGAGCACGTCATCAGCGTTGGGGATGCCATCTTCCTCTGGGATTTCCTAGCTCCACCTCCAGTCAAGTCATCCCCAGCCAGGTAATGCTGCTGGGCAGCCTGTCTGTGTCCCCCTTCCCTGCCCCATCCCTGTGTGACTCCAGTCTCCTCGCCTTCCCAGGGCTCGTTCCCCTGCGTCCACGCTGGTGCTGAGGTCAGGTGAGTTTGCCTCTTCCCATGAGTTGTGCTGGCAGCTTTTCCAGAGGGTAGGGATTTGGGGGGATGGTTCCTTCCCTGAGAGAGTCATGTAGTGGGGGGCAAACCAGCTAATTAGCCTTGAAGGACAATCTCAAATTAACTGGCAGCACCTCTCAGTCTGCCTAGGTGGGGATGTTCTGAGCAGAGCCACTCTGGGGTTTCTGGTGGAGTTTCAGCTTTTGCCTTCTGTCTCTGCCTCCATCTCCTCTGTCTTCTTTCTCCCTCATTGTCCCTCTCTCTCTGTCCCTCTCTTTCTTAAAACAGAGAAGTGGCTTCTGTGGGAGCTGGAAAGCTGAGCTTGGAGGTGTCACCATCCAGAAGGATGAGAGGAGCATGGGGTGAAGGAAGTGACACCAAGCCTTTTCCTTTCCCAGACAGCAGCTCTGAGAAGCCCAAGGATGTCTCTGAGACCCCTCGGCAGACAGTGCCTCTTCCATTGCTGTCCTCCCCACCGTGTTTGGATATCAGCTCTGTCCACGCAGCAGGATTTCAAAGTAAGAGGAACTGCTTGCAGGAAAGGGGAAAATTAACCTCGTTTTAGGAAAAACTTGCCTAGTTCAGCAGCATCCTTGGAGCCATCCCTACCTGTGATCCCTTCTGGCAGACTGCCAGACCAGTCTGCAGTCCTTCCCCTAAGCTGGGCAAAGCCCAGAGGTGCTGGGTTCAGCACCCCTTTATCCTCTGCTCTCCTCCACACGCTGGGCTGCTGGCATGGCCTCTCTGACTGTGCTAAACACCTTGTTGCTCATTCCTAATAGGAATTGTCTGCTTTGCCCTCCACCCTAACGGCTGAACTGTTCCACAGAGCAGGGCAATGACACTGCCAGAAGTCAAGGGGTCAGGCACACATGAAGTGGCCCTGAAGGACATGGATGGCTCCATCTTCCCACTGATTTTTCTCCCCAGGTGCTTTCTCTGAGTCGGACGGGGAGGAGGAAGCAGATCTGCCAGGCAGCAGCAGGAAGGTGGCAAATGAGCACAAAGATGCCTCAGTCCTTGTGGTGGAGCCAGACGGGAATGAGGAGCCCGTTGTGAGGCCCAAAGTGAGGCAGGAGAGCCCAAGGTCTCCTGAAAAACCAGCAAATGGTAAATCAGGGGTATTGCCAGTCTGTACAGAGCTGCAGGCCTGCATGGCAGGCCCCAAACCAAAGAAAGATCATTATTTTTACGGGGCAGCGAGACCCAGAGTGCTCTGAGCTGTGAGGTGAAAGGCTGCAACACATCCCTTAGGAGTTTTCCCTTGGGTGTGACTTTCCAAGGCAAGTCAGTATTGAGGGAAGCTCACATTGATCCCTAAAACTCCTCCTTTTCCTGGCTGTTTCCCTGCTACTGCTTCTGGGCATGCCAGAAGCCTGTCTTCAGCCTGGAGCCAGTATCATCTCTGAGTGGCACGTCCCATTAAATCCAGCTGCAATTAAAGCTCCCAATGGCTCTATTAATAGCTGCACAGCCTGGGAGCTGCAGCGGTGCGTGGCGACCTGCCAGGAGCAGGCAGCTGCCAGCGCTCAGCCCCGCCAGGACTTGTTGGAAAGCCTCAGGATAAAACTGCCCCCAGTGCTCCTGTTACAGTCCTGGAGCTGGGGGGCTCGTGGTTTCACAGGGATGCCCAGAGCACGAGGTGTGGGTGTCCTTAGGCTGTTTGCAGTGTGATGTGGCTGAGTGGGAAAGGAACTGACCCAGGGAACGGCTGGAGCTGTGTCATGGAGGGTCAGGCTGCGTATCAGGAAAGGTTCTTCCCCCAGAGGGTGTTGGGCATTGATTGAACAGGCTCCCCAGGGAATGGGCACGGCTGCCAGAGCTCCAGGAACACTTGGACAATGCTCTGAGGTGCAGGGCGGGATTGTTGGGGTGTCTGTGCAGGGCCAGGGGTTGGACTCACAATCCTTGTGGGTCCCTTCCCACTTGGGATATGCCACATGTGACACTGCAATTTGATTTTTCCCTCGTGTGTGTTCACACATGCACAGCCCCTGAATATAAGCGAGCCACAGGCTGGGTGCTGCTCCCAAACCCTTCCCAGGAGCAGCATCCCATAGGTACCATTTTCTCCTTTGTGTGGCAGAACCCAGGAAGGGAACCAAAACTCCCAAGTCCCAGTGTTCCATCCGCCCAGACTCCTACCGGCATTTCACTCCTCGCTTCAAGGCATCAGTGCTCCCCCAGGTGAGAGTTGTGCTGGTTACCTGGTGGAGAACAGGCATTTTGGGGCTGGGGTAGGTGGATTTTCAAAATTGTTTCCATTTTGTTCTCTGTTGGAAAGCAATTTGGGAAATATGCCCCTAGGCTGATGTTCAGTGAGAAATCCTAACGTTAATTCCCTGTTCTCCTCTACATGTAACTCTTCCCAGACTAGTAAAAAGTGCGTTGTGCTCGACTCTTTTTGTGTTGCCCAAATCTGCATACATTTTTATTCAAAAGGAGTGGAAATGGCATGTGCTATTGAGAGCGAAAGACGAGTGAGCAATGGAGTGATTCATTGTGCTCCCATATTTGTGAGCAGCTGCATTGGCAGAGCAGGCTGGGGAAGGCAAATCCATGGAGCGTAGTGAGGAGAGGCACGGCACAGCTCCTGCTCTGTTAACAAACACAGCAGGAATAAAACAGAAACTTAACTCAGCCCTTCCCTAAGCTCTGCTGCTAGTGCTGGGAGAACAGCCACATCCAGATTTCACCCCCAGTCCTCTCCTCTGTCCCTCCACCTGGCAGCGTTTTTCTCCCAGTTCTCTTCCGATTGAAATATCTGCATCCCAAGTCAGCCAAACCCGTGGAACTCTTTCCCAGCAGGATTAGCAGCTGCTCCTCAGCTGGGCATTTGCTGCCAGCCTGTTTTGTGCCCCATCTGAAAGCATCTGTGCCTGGCTGTGCTGGGGCAGTGTCTCTTTTGTTATGGAACATTATTTGTCGCTAACGTTAGGGAATTGTGTGAGTATTGGCATGGATCTGTGTGGGATGTGTGTTTGAGGACACTCACTTTTTCCTGTGTGGGTGTTGATGCACCTGACCAGACCATTCTTGCAGAGATTATTTTAAGCCAGTGTCTGTTTTTCTTGCAGAGTTTCTTGTCTCCTCCAGCAGGCAGTGAGGTGCTGAAGCTGAAAGCAGTGATCGGCTACAATGGGAATGGCAGAGGGAATATGGTGTGGAACCCGGATACAGGTACACTGGGAATGCTCTGGAGTGGTGGGATGTGTTGCCAGAGCAGCTGTGGCTGCCCCTGGATCCCTGGAAGCGTCCAAGGCCAGGCTGGACAGGGCTTGGAGCAGCCTGGAATAGTGGGAGGTGTCCCTGCCTGTGGCAGGGGGTGGAACAAGATGAGCTTTAAGGTCCCTTCCAACCCAACCCACATGTGATTCTATTCTGTGATTCTAGGGGTGTGTACTGAGTGAAGTTGTGATCTGACTGTTGGATTGGGATCTTTGCTTGAACACAGAGGTTCTTTGTGTTGGTAAAATCCAGTAGCTCTTTGCTGTTGGCAAGCTTTAGTTGGTGGGGCAAACTCAGGCTCCAGCTGTTGAGTGGACAGAGCAGGAGGGAAGCTCAGAAAGCCCATCCTGCCTCCTTTCTCCAGCTGGAATGTTGCCCAGCAGCTCTGCTTTACTCAGGTTAGGGAAAGCAAGATTTCACCCCACTCCCAACCTGCTGCTGCTGAGCTGCATCAAAGAGTCAGCTTTTACGTATTAATGAATCATAGAATTTTCCACGTGGGTTGTGGTGGGGGCTGTATGTGCAGCCTTTCCATGAAAACATCCCCTCTCCTCCCCCTCCTCTGCCAGGCTTCTTCGCCTACTCCTGTGGCTGCGTCATCGTGGTTGAAGACCTGCACTCGGGCTCCCAGAACCACTGGCTGGGCCACGCCGAGGAGATCTCCACACTCACCCTCAGCCACGATGCCCAGGTGGGAGAGGCTGCTGCTGCCCCAGGCCAGGCTTGTCCCTGTCACTCTGCAGTCCCACAGCCTAAAATCCCATTGGTCTGTTCCTCCTCCTGCCTGGAGGCTATGGAAAGTATTTTGGAGTCAGCTATCTGTTGTGCTGGCTCAGTGTGGGCTGGAGAATGTCCAGAGAAAGGAACAGAGCTGGGGAAGGGGCTGGAGTCTGATGAGGAGCAGCTGGGAAGGGCTCAGTCTGTAGAAAAGGAGGCTCAGGGGGAACCTTCTGGCTCTGCACAGCTTCCTGACAGGAGGGGGCAGCTGGCAGGGGTCAGGCTCTGCTCCCAGGGAACAGGGACAGGACAAGAGGAAACGGCCTCAAGCTGTGTCAGGGGAGGTTCAGGTTGGGCATCAGGAAGAATTTCTCCATGGAAAGGGTGGCCAGGCATTGGAAGGGGCTGTCCAGGCGTGGTGGAGTCCCCATCCCTGGAGGTGTCCAAGGAGGAGCTGGATGTGGCACTCAGTGCTCTGGGCTGGGGATCAGTCACGGGTTGGACTCGATGATCTTGGAGATGTTTCCCCACCTCAGTGATTCTGTGTTTCTGTAAAGGCTTCCTCTGGGTGATGCTGCCTTTCCCTCCTGCCATCAGCTGAATGGTTGTTTCTCACTGAATTCTCCATTTGCCAACCACATCCCTTTAATGTGGGACTGAAAAACCGTTAGGGCTAACGAGCATTCTCTAATTAGTTACACATTGTTCTGTTAGGTTCTTGCCTCTGCCTCAGGGAAGAAGGATGGAGACTCCCACTGTCAGATCTGTATCTGGAGCACCCAGGATGGGGCCTGCACAGCAGAGCTGTTCCACCATGAGACACAAGTGCAAGCCATGGCATTCTCCTGGGATGGCAGATTCCTTGTCACCATAGGTGAGCACTCCTGTAACAGCAGCTGTGGGTGCAGGGGTGCACCCCAGAGCAGGCAGCTCATGGCAGGAAGGTGCTGAGAGCACCAAATAGCTGCCAGATGTGCAGCAGGCTCATGGGTAGGAAGCTGTTCTGTGGTATCCTTGGGACAGGGCAGCAGGGAGTGCAGCAGTTACAGCTTTCTTCTCCTGACTCACTGGTGCTTCTTAAACCCCCTGTAAATGGTTTGTGGTTACTATTTATAGTGTGCAGAGGGAAAAGCCTTCTTCTGGACTTGTTATTGCTGCCTAGATGGACTTGGACAGAAGTAGCCAGGCTCCCAACTGTGAGCCTCCTGCCAGGCAGCCATGCCAGCACAGGATGGATGCTCAAGCTGTCTGTTTTGTTCAGGCAGGGGACGTTTAAAGGACAACATGCAATTAGAAGGCTCTTGTTTTGCATGAGAGGGGACCTGTGGAGCAGGCAATACTCTTGCTCCAGGCTGGTGAGACTGCCTTTGGAGAGAAAAGCAGGCTTTGCTGGAGAGAAAGGGAGCTTTGTGCTCTTCAGCAAGCAGTGTGGGAGAGGAACTCTCCTACTCCAGCTCTGGTCTGGGCTGCAGGGGAGGGAAAAGCTGAAAGTCTCCACAGAGCTTGTGGAGCCTGGGAAAGGCAACAGGAGAGCACTGTTCTCCTGAGCTCTGTGGAAGCTTGGGAATTCTGCCATCACTGAGGCCAATGCCTTCCGCTCCCACCCAGCTGCGGTGGCTTCCGTGGAGGTCAGCTCCCACCTCAGCTGGGACCTTGGCAAAGGTGACATCCCAGTCTTTGTCAAGACAGGGTTAGCCCTGAGAGCCCAGTGTCACTGGGGAGTTTGTGTGGGGCATTCCTCAAGGTGTGCAGTGACTCCTAAGGATGGGGAAACAGCAGGAAAACTGCTCCGCCTGCTCTAGTCCCAGCCCTGGCTGCTCCAAATGACTCCACTGCCAGGACAGCTTTGCTACAATCTCCAGTGTGAAGTGCTGGGCCAGTTCTGTCTGTCCTTAACTTGGGCAAGCATCTGTTGTGTTGTGCAGCTTGTGCTGAGCACAGAAGGAGTTGTGTCCATGCCTGGAATGGTGTTTGGGACAGTTGTCTCCCAACAGCTGGATGAGAGAGTGACGCAGTTGACGTTTGTGTGCTGTGTGGATGCTTGTGAGCATCCTGAGGCAGCAGAATTCTTCCTCCTGTCTTTTCCATTCTCCTTAGGGGACTACAGTGACCAGACCATGGCTCTGTGGAGCACCCACACCTATGAGCTCATGCTGTCCACTCGTATCTCAGAGCCTGTCCACGACGTGGCTTTTAGCCCTTTCTCTCACCAAGACCTGGCCGGTGTGGGGAGGGGAGCTGTGATGTTCTGGCTGTTGGAGCAGCAGGGAGCTGCTGTCAGACTCAAGGTAAACCTTCCTTTTACCTTTTAAGATTTATTTTCAGCATCTCTGACTTATTTTCCAAGCCCCTGGTGAGGGCTCTGTGAGAGCTGATGATTTCTCTCAGTGAGGTGATATTGATTGTGCACAAGCAGCTTCTGGTTGTATTTGAGGCATTAACTGCAGGAATTGAGGGGAGGAGGATGTTTTTTTCTCCTGATGCATCTAAGTATGTTCATTTTCTTTGACATTCCTGGTTTTTGTGCTCTGGCAGGTTCATCGTGCCCCTGCCCCAGACGTGCTGGGGCTGGTGGAGCTGACATCTCTCTGTTACGGTGCTGACGCCCTCCTTTACAGTGGGACCAACTCAGGGCAGATCTGTGTGTGGAACACAGAGACCAACTCCTGCTTCATGACGTGGGAGGCTGATGAGGGCGAGATCGGTGGGTGCAGTGTCAGGGCTGTAATGGGGAATGTGCTGGGAAAGAAGCCATGAGCTCGCAGACTTCCCATTTCAGCTGGGCTTGGAAAACCAGTTTGCTGTGTTGGATGCAAGATGCATGGCATAGCAATGGATCTGTGCCCTGGGTTTCCTCAGGGTCCTGGGTTTCATGGGTGCTTCACAGAATCGTTAAGGTTGGAAAAGGTCTCCAAGATCATCGGGTCCAACCACTAACCCAGCACTGCCAGGTCTAGCATTAAACCATGTCCCTGAGCACCACATCCACAAACTGTTTGAATCTTCCGGGGATGGTGACTCCACCACTGCTCTGGCAGCCTGTGCCAAAGCACCTACAGACCTCTAGTCTGTAAAACAGTGTTGGGCTGTAGAACCCTTCCACTTTGCTGCCCAAGTGGCTGTCAGGAGCACCCTTGGAATGATGACAGGGAGCAATGGACACTGACAGGTGCCCTTCCTCCCCAGGTGTGCTGGTGTGCCGGCACAGCCGCCTGCTGAGCGGCAGCAACACGAAGCGCATCCGCCTGTGGTCCGTGGCCACCGTGCAGGAGCTGAGGCTGAAAGGGCCCGATGCCAGGTAGGAGCTGGTGGCCCCTCACCTGGCAGCCCCCAGGACCTGTCTGAGAGGTGGCTTTCTGCAGACAGACACCACATGCAACCACGCTGCTCCTGCTGCTCTTTGTCCTTAGCTTTTCTCTCCATCCCGTGACTGCTGATTCTTTCTGTCTGGATCTTTTGGCTGAATTATTGCCACAGGTAGCTGAACCCTCTTAATAGTGGAAGTGGGTGTTTATTGTGCCTGAAGTTTGTGCCAGTGGCTTGTAGGATTCCTTTAGGAGAATTAGGGAAAAGACATTGGCTTTGTTTCTTCTCTCATGCTATTGCATGCCCTATTTTTTTTCTTTCCTGTAAAAAGATGGTTGAAGTGGAAAACACAGAACCATGGAATGGTTTGGGTGGGAAGGAACCTTCAAGAGCATCCCATTCCAACTCTCCCTGCCATGGGCAAGGACACCTTCCACTGTCCCAGGGTGCTCCAAGCTCTGTCCAACCTGGCCTTGAACACTTCCAGGGATCCAGGGGCAGCCACAGCTGCTCTGGGCACCCTGTGCCAGGGCCTCCCCATCCTCACAGAAAGAATTCCTTCCTCATATCCCATCTAACCCTGCCCTCTGGCAGTGGGAAGCCTCTCTCCCTTGTCCTGTCACTCCAGACTCTTGTCCAAAGTCCTCCAGCTCTCCTGGAGTCTCTTTAGGCCCTGGAAGGGGCTCTGAGGCCTCCCAGGATGAACAACCCCAGCTCTCCCAGTCACTGTTTCATGGACAGGAGCCCCTCATTGAACTGGTTCATTAGAAAGTTGGATTTAAAGCAGGCAGAGTGGCTGTTCCAACATCTGAGCCAGTCCCTCTCCCACCCTGCCTTCCTCCAGGTCTGGCTCAGTGCTGCTGGAGCACGAGATCACCCTGGATGGGACGATTGTGAGCGCAGCCTTTGACGAGGCCCTGGAAATGGGAATTGTGGGCACCACGGCCGGGACCCTGTGGTACATCAACTGGGTGGAGAGCACCAGCATCCGACTCATCAGCGGCCACAAGAACAAGGTCAGAGGGGCTGGGCCTGCTTTGAGTTCTGCTGTTGCTTCAGGGTATCTTCCTGCTACAGAAAAAAAGGTTCAAATGGTGGGAGAGAAGGTGTTTTGTGACAACTTGCAGGTCATCTTGCCTGGTCCTACCTTTGAGGTTAGGTTTACTGTGCACAGTGCCTGGTCCTGCCTTTGGGGCTGGGTTTACTCTTTCCCATGATTGATAAGGTTGGAAAAGGCCTTTAAGATCACCAAGTCCAAGCACCAACCCAGCACCACCACAACATTCACCATTAAACCATGTCCCCAAGTGCCACATCCACACATTTTTTGAACACTCTTGGGTATGGTGACTCCACCATTGCCCTGGGCAGCCTGTGCCAGTGCTTTACAACCCTTTCTGTGAAGAAATTCTTCCTGATATTCAATCTAAATCTTCCCTGGTTGCAAGTTGAGGACATTTCCTCTTGCCCTGTTAGCCCAAAAGCAAAGCTCTGCATCTTCCTTTATGTTCCTCTCATCTGATGTCTCCCACAAGCAGAATCCTGGGGGATGAAGGGGCAGGGCAGCTGATGTGCTCTGGGCTGTGGCAGCCACAGGGCCCCTGTTCTCTGCCTTTTCCCTGGAGCAGGTGACCGAGGTGTGCTTTAGTCCCGACGAGAGTCACTGTGCCACGTGCGGCGAGGACGGCAGCGTGCGGATCTGGGCTCTGGGCAGCACGGAGCTGGTGGTGCAGTTCCAGGTGCTCAACCAGGTAAGTGTTCCTGGCACATCAGTCCCTTCCTCTTGGCACAGGGAAGTGTCCCCTGTGTCACCGGGTCTCTGCCAATTTCCTTGCAGAGCTGCCAGTGCCTGGCCTGGAAGCCTCGTCCCGTTGGGGTGTGGCCGTGTCCCAGCGAGAGCCAGCACGTGGTGGCAGGGTACAGTGATGGCACTGTCCGTGTGTTCAGTGTTTCCAGGACAGAGATGGAGCTGAAAATGCACCCCCACGCTGCTGCACTGACAGCAGTCACCTACTCCACTGATGGTGAGGCTGCCTGAGGTGACAGTGGGGACGTGTGACCTCGGGGAACGTGGCTTGGTGCTGCCTGGGTCTACCCTGACCTCCAGCTGCTCTGTGTCCTGGCCACCTGCCCAAAACCCCAGGGCCAGGGAGAGCTACAGAATATGTCTCAGTGAGCTCTGGTACTCTGCCAGCTGAGCACGTGGTGGGTGGGACTCGGGAGCTGCATTGCCTCTGGTGATAGCCAGGGCATTTGGGTACAACAAACACCTTTGTTTTATGATCCACTGTGGCTCTTCTTCACTGAGGAGGTTTAATGGGTGTCTCTGACATCTCATCGTACCCAGCCCTTGACTGGGATGTTCCCAGCCTTTCACACTGTTTCAGGACACTGGTATCCCACAGTCCTGGACCTTTATCCTCTGACCTTTTTTCCCTCCTACAAGAAATGTCCCATTCTTTCTTCTCCTCTGCCAACAGGGGAAATGATCTTATCAGGGGGCAAGGATGGGATAGTGGCTGTCAGCAGCCCTCGCACTGGAATGACCATCCATGTCCTGGCTGACCACAAAGGCTCCCCCATCACTGTTCTCCAGTGCACCAGGAAGCAGGTGAGACCTCAGGAGCGAGTCCAGTCCAGTCCCCCTGTGTCACTGCACAGCTCTGGGAAGCAGCGTGGTCAGCAAGTTTGCTTTGGTGTCCCTTGCTTTTCCTCTTTGGAAATCTTCTTCCACCCCCTCCAGCAACTTCTGATCAGTTTTTCCAGGGATATATCCAGTGGAATAAAGCTCCATGTGTTGCAGGTTCAGGGAGTGAGGCTGTGCCTGCAGGGAGACCTTTGGTGGCAGTTGTTGACACCCTGCACACAGGTGTGACATGAACCTGTGCTTTCTGTGAAGGGAGAACAGCACCCCTCAGGAGCAGCCCAGGCTGTGAGCTTGCAGCCCCTGTGCCCCATGAAAAGGCTCTTTGGCAGCCTGTACCATTCCTCTGTGGAGCTGGGAAGACTTGGCTGTGTGGCAGTGGGATGGTTTGAGTACCTCCTTTGTCCTCCTCTTCATGGAGAGTTTTTCCTTTGCACAGCAGAAATGGGAATAGTTTTCCCTAAGCTCTCAGGCTTTAAGATCCTCTACACTGCAAGGCTGTGTTTCCTGGTAATCTGAGACTGAGAAAATCCTCCTTGATTTGAGGTGAAGGACATTCTTAGGGGAGACATGGTATTGGAAATAACTCTCCTAGGAGAGGTGCAGATCCAGAGGGTGTCCCAGGAAAGAGAACTGTGTCGTTCAGACCAGGATTTGGGTTGGAAAGGACCTTAAAAGTCATCCATTTCCAGCTGTCTGCCACGGGCAGGGACCCCTCTCACTAGACCAGGTTGTTCCAAGCCCCGTCCAGCTTGGCTTTGGACACTTCCAGGGATGGAGCAGCCACAAACAGAGGTTAATCCTGGCTTTGATCCCCTAAACACAAGCCCCATGTTCCCGTGAGTTCCTGTCCCACTCTTTACTGTCCCCTTCCTTCAGAGCCTCTGTGCCCCCAGAATGACAGGGCTGTGCTTCTGCTCCACAGTACCACGACTTCGGGGTGGAAGGAGGGGAGCTCTGGCTGGCCACCAGCTCCGACCGCCGGGTCAGCGTCTGGGCCTCCGACTGGCTCCAGGACAAGTGTGAGCTCCTCGACTGGCTCAGCTTCCCAGCTCCTGCTGGCCCTGAGGTGAGTGTGGCACCTGCCAGGCCCTGCCTGCTCCTGGTATGAGGCTGGACACCAGCAGAGATGGAGCAGGGAGGCACAGGGCTCTGAGAGAGTGAGCGTGTGCTTAGCCATCTCTGTTAGTCCAGTTCACAGAGTATCTTGTCAATGCACCTTCTTGGGTGTGGAAAGAAAGTGTAGCAGTGCCAGACTGCCCTGGAGCACTGACTTTGAAGCACGAGGAGCCCTAAACTGCACCTGCAAAGAGCTGACAGCCCTGTGCCAGCAAAGCAGAGCCCGGGCAGCAGTGAGCACGGTGTGCAGGAGGGAGAGCTAATTACGAGCGTACTGCTAATTCTGACACTCCTGAGAAGTGTGAATATTCTGAGCCAGGAGCATGGTGATGGCTCCCCACAGCCAAGTACTCAGCCCTGTGTGTCCCTGCTGCTTGGCAGCAGCCTCTGGCTCCAGCCCAGGGGTAGGGTTTGGGCAGCAGGACACCTGCTAGAAAAGCAGGAGGATCTTTGTTGGAGAGGATGGAGATGGTCCCTGGTCCAGGTGACACTGGCAGACAGAAGGGAGCTGGGTGCTTTTGGGGGGCAAGAGGCAGTGCCTCAGCCTAGTCCATACAGCCACTGGATTCTGTCAATAATTCTGTTCATTTCCAAAAAGATGGATTTCCTCTGGAAAGAAGCTCACTACAGCTCTCCCTACTGAAGGTTTGATCTTGCATCCCCTACTCAGGATCTGCCTCCTGGGCCCTGTTTGCTCGTGTTAAACTGATCCATAACCAAATCCCAGCTTCAAGCCCCTGCAGCAATAATATCTCAGTGGGAATTCAATCCACTGTTGGACCCTCATGGGACCTGCTCCTACAACACTAAACGATTTGCTTCAGGTTTCCGTGGCAGGGTGTGGTGGTTCCTTGCTTTCCCTGAGCCTAAGATTGGAATGCAAGAGGGAGGAAGCAGCCTCCACCATACTCATGTCCCACTGCTCAAACACTCACAGCCCTGGGGTCCCTCTGTGCTCTCCTTTTATCTCTCATTGATCAAAATAAGAGAATCCAGCCTCAGTTTTGTTGCCTTTGGTTTCCCTCACCAGGGTCTTGACGTCCCGCCCAGCCTGGCCGCGTTCTGCCCTTGGGAACACAGTGTCCTGGTCTACGTGGGCTTTGGGCTGCAGAAGGAAGCTTTGTTCTACAGCCTGAGGAAGAAACAGGTACCTGTCCCCTGCCACGGGCAGTGGGGACAGTGGGGGATGGCAGAGCTGCCCTGTGTGTTACCCTCAGTCACAGGGGTGGGCTGGGCTCAGGCATCTGCTCAGGGAACAGATTTTCATCTTGGAAACTCCCAAGTGTGGCCCAGGTGAGCCGAAGAGCCCTGCCCCTGCCTCAGGCTGCATCCAGGCAGGCAGCCAGTCCCTGATCCCACTGGAGGGGAAGGCAGCTGCTTCCAGAGCGTTAACACTCTCTCCATTGTCTCCTGGATGCCTGGGGCAGCTTTGGGAGCTGTGCACTCTGAGTCTCCCCATTGCCCTCCTTAGGGCTGTGGCTGCACGGCTCAGGGCTGCCTTCCCCCTTTGAGCTGCCTGTGTTTCTCCCCTGGGCTGCAGGTGCTCAGGAAAATCTCCCTGCCAGCCTTTGCCACGTCCCTCAGCCTGTCCCCAGCTGCACCTTTCATGGCCATCGGCTTCGGTGGTGAGTGCTGGGGGTGCCTGGGCCCCTCCTTCTTCTGCCAGAGGGGAAACAAGTGACCTTAGTCCTCAAAACAAGAGACATGTCCTCAAACCTGGGAGCTGCGGTCCGGGGCAAGCAGAAACCTCCAGGAGACTCCTGGGTCAGAAATGAAATGCATGAGGTCAATCCTGCTTGTCCATAGGCAGGGTTTGTCACTGAAATGACTTCCCGGGGTTTTGGGCTGTCTCCATTTCTGTGGCTGTGTGAGCTGCAGCCCCTGAGGCAGCAGGGACCTTCCCCCAGCATGGGGACAGGCAGGACCCTGCTCCTGGCAAGGGCACCTCACTCCTGGAGCAGTTTGGATCCATCTGTCCTGTGTCACTCAGCTCAGTGACTCAACTTCCAGCTCAGCAGCGGGGAGAGAGCCTGGGGAGTGACTGGGAACAGGGCTGCTGGCTGGGAAAAGACATGGAGAGGGGCTGGGCATGACTGGGAACAGGGCTGCTGGCTGGGAAAAGACATGGAGAGGGGCTGGGCATGACTGGGAACAGGGCTGCTGGCTGGGAAAAGACATGGAGAGGGGCTGGGCATGACTGGGAACAGGGCTGCTGGCTGGGAAAAGATGTGGAGAGGGGCTGGGGGTGAGGAGGAATGGTGCTTCTGGTAGGGACTAGAGATGGAGAAGGTCTGTGAGTGACAGGGAAGGGTGGTCGTGGCACGGACAAGCGCCAGGGAGCGGGTCTGGAGGGGGATCGGGGACAGTCAGAGCCTCCTGGCCCAGCCCTGAGCCGCTCCTGTCGCCAGACCGGCTGCTGCGGCTGCAGCCCTGCCCTGCCGGGGACCCGCAGGACTACGCCGGCCATGACGACACCGTGCACCTCTGCCGCTTCGCGCCCTCCGGCCGCCGCCTCCTCACGGCCTCCCACAGCGCCGTCCTCGTGTGGGAGCTCACGGGCGCCTGAGCCGGGCTGACCCTGGACCAGCGACGCTTCTCCAGCGGGGCCCGCCCCGGGGCAGGCCCCGGCTCCGGCCGCAACCAGGCCCAAGCCACCGCCCCCCCGGCTGCAGAAGCCGGCGGCG
>VZSE01003491.1:0-17531 GCA_013398275.1 Promerops cafer | reverse complement strand
ACAAGGTCGCCATGTTGGGGAGGTCGGCGCTGAGGCGGAGGTGCTAGGGCGGGTCCCGTTCTCTCTCCCGCTCCCTCCCGGTTTCCCACTCTCATCCACAGCCCCGGGAGGCGCAGCTGGGGCACGGGCACCCGCTCTGCCCGCAGGAGTGCCCCCCAGCGCCTGCTGCAGCCCTGCCATGTCCCTGTGTGTCCCTCAGAAAGCTGGAGCCTCTGAGGGCTCAGCAGGGAGGCGGGATGTGACCTGTTCCTGGAGGGCTGTGGTGCCCCTCTTCCCACGGAGGTGAGGAAGGGAGGGAGCGGAGCCCATTCCATGGGGGAACATCCCTGTGCGGGGCTGTGGTTCGGCATCAGATCCCGCTGGCGGGTTGTGTGGGGACATTATTCTCCAGGGCAAAGGTAATCACTGCCACCCTGTCTGTCTCCCACAGACCTGCATCCCACATGGACGGGCCCGCTCAGCATCCCGGGCCCGCGCCCTGCCCGAGGGGATGCTCCAGAGGCCTCATGGAGAGGGGGATTGCCGGGGAGGAGCCGTGGCATGTCCCAGGTGCCCTGTGCAGGGCTGGGATAACCCGGGAGGAGCCAGGGGATGTCCCAGGTGCCCTGTGCAGGGCTGGGATAACCCGGGAGGAGCCAGGGGATGTCCCAGGTGCCCTGTGCAGGGCCGGGATAACCCGGGAGGAGCCAGGGGATGTGTCCCAGGTGCCCTGTGCAGGGCTGGGATAACCCGGGAGGAGCCAGGGGATGTGTCCCAGGTGCCTCGTGCAGGGCCGGGATAACCCGGGAGGAGCCAGGGGATGGTGCCTCGTGCAGGGCCGGGATAACCCGGGAGGAGCCGTGGGATGTGTCCCAGGTGCCCTGTGCAGGGCCGGGATAACCCGGGAGGAGCCTTGGGGTTTGTCCCCCACCAGGTGAGTACCCTTGGGGTGTGACACCACCATCAATGCCGCATTCCCAACGGATCCCACCTGTTTTTTTGGGATGCTCGGGGTCAAACGTGGCTGGGAAGGGGATTTTTTACAGCAGGATGGAAGGAAATGTCCAAGGGAACGCCACTGGAACGCTGGAAGGGATCGAGCCCACCGTGCCAGGCATTGGCTGCTGGAAAACTCGGGTCCTGCTGCCTTCTGGAAAAACCCCAGAGGATGGGCAGGAACAGCCCCAGGCTGCTGCAGCTTTTCCTCGGTGGGCAGCATTCCCAAGGAGGGGAAACGCCGTATCCCACCCCGCTGAGCTGCCAAAAGAGTTAAAATCCAAGGATTTAATGCCCACAGAGCGTTGCACAACCCCCAGACCCCCTCCAACAGTTCCACCTTGGATAAACAGCCCCCCAAAATCCACCTGTGGGGATGTCCGGAGGTTCCGTGCCCACATTTTGGGCTTGGCAGAGGAGCAGGAGACTCAGGGTCAGGGCAGACCACAGGGATCAGGATTTATTTTAGCTGGAGGTTTGTTGAGATATTTTTAGGAATCCAGTCGCCATCTGCTGGCAAACTCTGGCTTTTGGGTGGCAATCTGGGGGAAAAGTTAATGATTTAAGGGCAGGTTCTGTAACTCTCTGTGTGAAAATTTGGGCTTTTTTAGGATGCTGAAGGGGCAGTTAATTTTTGAGCGAGGCAAAGGAAATGCAAATCCCACCCCAAAAACCTGTGTATGGCTCGGAGCTCAAAGGAGCATTGGAGTGGTGAATATCTTGGATATGAATGAGAAAGGTTTAAGAAATTTTGGGGTCTTGAGGAATTTTGGATGTTTCTGAAGGCTGGAGCTGATCCTTGTGCTCCATAAGAGCAGCTTCGGGCTTAAATGAAGAGTCACAAATTGGAGGATGGAAGGACACATGGACACCTGGATGTCTGCAGGAGGCACCAGAGGTCGGATTCGTGGCTGAAATAGCCTAAATTTGGGGAGAGATTTGTCCAATTATCCAAAATTAGGGGAAAACGCCTCAAAATTAAGATAAAATACCCTAAAACTAAGAGAAGAGACTCAAAAATTAAGGGAAAATGAAACTATACAAAAACAAACAGAAAAAAGACCCCAAAATTAAGATAAAACATGCCAAAATCAAGGAAAAGCACCTCAAAATTAAGGGAAAACTCCTCAGAATTGTGGGAAAACACGCCAAAATTAGGGGGAAACACCTCAAAGGAAAAGCACGCCCAAACTAAGGGAAAACACCTCAAACTTTAAGGAAAACGCAAAAATTAAGGGAAAACGCCTCAGCAGTAAAACACCTGCCCCGAGCCCGGTCCTCCCGGCCGCCAGGGGGCGCTGTGGCGCCTCGCCCCGCCGCCGCTTCCCGCCCTTTCCGCGCGCTGCGCGNCGTCCGGCGGCGCGGCGGCCCCGCGGCGCTGCTAGGCCTCTTAAAGGGACCGCGGCCTCGCTCGGCGCGGGGGGCTGCGGGCCGCCCCCAGCCCCGCTGCTCGCCGGTTCGTCAGTCCTCCTTCAGGGCCCTCCTTGGAGCAGTTTCCTGCCCGTCCTCCGGCCCCCCTTGTGCTCCTCGGTGTCCAAACCGCCCTCGTCCCGGCGGGGTTGCGGCCGGGGCAGCGGGGGCTCCGCGGGGTCGCGGCCCAGCCCCGCACAAAGCTCCGGTTGCCGGGTGGGTGAAGCAGGACGGGGGAGGGCGGCGAGCAGAGCCAAAATGCGCGTGCCCCGCGTGGCGGTGACCATGGCGGGGCTCTGGGGACAGCGCGGGGGCTGCGGGCGCACACCCGAAGGCTTTTTCCCCCTTGAGCGGAGCGTGCTCCTTCACTCGGGCAGAACGGGGGGAGTCCCGGCCTGGCCCCGTGGAGCCGGGCCCCTGCTTCAGCAGCGGCTCAGGAACTGGAATTGGCATCGTGTCTGTCACGCTAAGAGACCCCGAGGATTTGTGAGTGCTGTGCTTGCAAATACAGCGACTGCTTTAGCAGGAGCGTGGGCGGGTGCTCTGCGGGGTGTTCGCAGGGAGAGGAAACTCCGCCAGGCACACTCTGCTTTTAATGAGTTCCTCGGGGTCGTGGCGGATCAGAGGGCAGAAGGACCTGCGGACAGGGCCTCGGTGAGGAGCCTGAACGGGATTGTGGGGAAGGGATTGGGTTACACCTGGCCAGAGCCAGGGCAGCAAAATAGAGCCTGTAACTCAACGCCCGAGAGGGGCCAGTGCCAGGCGGGCAGCGGAGCCGCTCGCCCGCCCCTCCTGCCAAGGCCCGGGGGCTGCGCCCAGCGGAGCCTCGTGCCCGGCGTCGGAGTTAATTCCAGCGCTCCCGAAACCGCTCCATGAAGGGACACGGCTGGAGCCTCGGGAGCCGATGACTGTGGCCTTGAGTAATGGTTTAAAATGGTCCCATTGCTCCAGTCCTGCCGTGGAGTGTCTTCCCAGTTTGTCCTTCCTGCTGGTACTGCTCAGGTGTTTTCCTCTGAAGGAAAACTCCCTGTCACTTGTCCTTTCTCCCACCCTTTTTCAGTCCAAACTGCTGGGAATTCATGCTCATAACCTCAGCGGTGCTTGTGCTGGTGAGCAGGGAGATTCCCTGGGGAATCACAATCCCTGAGGTTGGAAAAGCCCTCCAGGATCATCAAGTCCTCCTTGTGCCCGATGCCCACCTTGTCACCAGCCCAGAGCACTGAGTGCCACGTCCAGCCCTGCCTTGGACACCTCCAGGGATGGGCACTCCAAACCTCCCTGGGCAGCCCCTGCTAAGGGGAGGGAAATTCCTGCTGGTGCCCACCCTGAGCCCAGCCTGAGGCTGTTCCCTCTCCTCCTGTCCCTGTTCCCTGGAGCAGAGCCCGACCCCCCCGGCTGTCCCCTCCTGTCAGGGAGTTGTGCAGAGCCACAAGGGCCCTCTGAGCTCCTTTTCTCCAGGCTGAGCCCCTTCCCAGCTCCCTCATCCGCTCGCTGTAGGCCTGGCAGGAGGAGCAGCTGCTGTTGCAGTTGTTGGGCTCTGGTGTCTGTGGGAGCAGTTGGAGGGAAGCGAGCTGCCTGTGCAGGCTGGGAGAGGGGCAGGAGCTGCCCTGGGCTGTCCCTGGGGGTCAGGAAGGGGATTTCAGTCGGTGCCTGGCAGGAAGGAGCCCTGGAGCTGCTGGTGGTGCCTGCAGGAAGGGGATGCTGAGCAGGATGGAGCGCAGAAGAGCCCAGCCTCCCCTTGTCCCCTGGTTCCTGTGGTCCTGATGGATGCTGGTGCAGCTGGGGACAGTCAGGTGTCCCAAAGTCACAGCTCCAGGAGGCAGCAAGTGGGGAAAGAGCAGTGAGGGCAGGAGGAGGCTCTGCTGTGGCTCTGGCAGCGACTGCAGAGCCTCCTGAGGGGCAGCTCTGACCAGGGACAGGACTGAGGGAGCGGCTGGAGCTGGGCCAGGGGTGTTTAGGCTGGAGATCAGGGAAGGTTCTTCCCCAGAGGGTGCTGGACACTGCCCAGGCTCCCCAGGGAATGGTCCCGGCCCTGAGGCTGCCAGAGCTCCAGGAGGGTTTGGACAGGGTGGGATTGTTGGGGTGTCTGTGCAGGGCCAGGGCTTGGACTCTGATCCTGGGGGTCTCTTCCAGCTGAGGACACTCCATGGGTCTGTGATTTTCTTCCATCCGAGGCGGCACGAGATGGATCCCAGCACAAAGGCACAAGGCTTGGCAGTCGTGGTTGGTGCTCGGGAGGAGGCTGCAAGAACAGAGACACCAAGGGGCAGCTTCAAACACTTCCTGTTCTGACAGTGCCGGGACAAGAGGGAATGGGCAGGGTTAGGTGGGATACTGGGAAGGAATTCCTCCCTGGGAGGGGGTGAGACCCTGGCACAGGGTGCCTAGAGCAGCTGTGGCTGCCCCTGGATCCCTGGAAGTGCCCAAGGCCAGGCTGGACAGGGCTTGGAGCAGCCTGGGACAGTGGAAGGTGTCCCTGCCATGGCAGAGGTGGTACTGGATGGGCTTTAAGGTCCTTTCCAGCGCAAACCATCTGTGATTTTCTGATGCTGATACTTTACACTGTTGAGAACCTGAGTTATTTAATTCTTTAGACCCTTCAGCACATGAGGGAACAGTAGAGATGTAGCAGGAGATCCATGGTGGGTTTTATGGGATACATTACCTGTGTCCCAGCATGTAATTTTTTAATATTCCACCCACAGGGTGTTCCTTGGGACAGCAAATACATCAGATTTTTAATTCTGGGGGTTTTTGTTTGTAGTTTTTGGTCAGGCTGAGAACTTCTGCTCAAGGCCTTAAAGAAGGTTTGTCAGCAATAGGCAGCTCTGGGCTGAGCAGAGATCCCGTGGCCTCCTAATTAAAATGAATTTCATTTCTCTTGCAGCTCTCCTAAGTCAGGCACAGGGAATATCTCATTAGGTTGAAGAAAACCCCCAAAAACCCGACACAGCTCGGTTTGGTCGCTCTGGGAGCTGTAAAACAAATCCTCCAGTGGTTGTTTACGTGTCTAACGTGGCCTCCCCTTGTCTCTTGGTCTTGTGCCATCAGAATTGCCCCAAAAACGGAGCAGCTCCTTGGGAATGTGCCACCCCCGAGTGACCATGGCAGGCAGGTGCCCTCTGCCCTGGCAGTGTCCCCTGTGCCAGGAATCCCAGGGCCACAGGGTGCAGCAGAGCTCCCCGGGGCCTCTGGATCCCTGTCACCTCCCTGGTGTCTAATTAGAGCCCTGGAATGTCCCTGGAACGGGGAGGTTTCGCTTGTCCCGGAGTTACGGGTGGAAAAGCAGGGCGTGAGTAACGCGTGAGTTGTCCGAGTTAGGAGTAAGGGTGCAAAGGGCTTCAAAGGCCAGTGTGGGTCAGAAAACACTAATGGGGCTTCATTCCTGGTTTGTTTTTCTGTTGTGTTATGTGGCCCAGCTGGAAAGCACAAATGAGAGGTCAGTTGGTGACACTCAGGTCTGTTTACCATAATTAAATGTTAGGTGGGAAGCTGGGCTCCAAAACTGGAGTGTATCCATGGTCATGGGTGATCCTCAGCTTGGAGTTGGTGCTTGACAGATGGATTCATTGCTTATTCCTTTGCCAACTAAAATTTGAGTGTGTCAGAGTCTTAACAATTGATTTCAGGTTAGAATCTCTTTCAGCTTCATCCCAAGGGGAGAGACAGCTCTGATCCCTGCCCTGTGAGCAGGGACAGGACTGAGGGGGAGCGGCTGGAGCTGGGCCAGGGGGGTTTAGGCTGGAGATCAGGGAAGGTTCTTCCCCAGAGGGTGCTGGCACTGCCCAGGCTCCCCAGGGAATGGTCCCGGCCCTGAGGCTGCCAGAGCTCCAGGAGGGTTTGGACAGGGTGGGATTGTTGGGGTGTCTGTGCAGGGCCAGGGCTTGGACTCTGATCCTGGGGGTCCCTTCCAGCTGAGGACATTCCCCAGTTTTCTGCAGGTCAAACATTACTCTGGCAATCCAAAACAGGTTAAAAAATCATGGAATTAATCTCCTTGTGTGTCTTTCTCCCCCTGGAGTGTGCAGATTGAGCTCCCAGCTGCTGCCCCAGCCTCCCCAGTGGCACGCTCCGATCCCAGCCGTGCCTCAGCGGTCCCCCAGGAAGGGAAAACCCGCCCCGTGTCCCGGTTATCGGCCGCTCCGGGAGGGTGGGAGCAGCCAAGGGCTGGGAATGGACTTTGTCCTGGCCTGGGGGCCGGGGTTGTCCCCTGCCTGTGTCGCAGCGCTCAGGGAGGACGGGTCACCTGAGGTGGCAGAACGTCTCCTGTGTGTCACCTAAATGAACTGTGAGGGTGGGGTGGCTGTCACCAGCAAAGGCTCCAGGTCACTGGATCTGAAGTTTTCAGCTCCTGTCACTTGGAGCTGCTGAATGGGATTGAAGTCCAGCAGAGTCAGAAGGGAAGTGTTTTGGAGTGCCTGGGGGTGACCTCCCTCTGCTAATGACTGCTGTGGTCAGAGGCCACGGTAACGAGGGTGGGGTGTGGGAGCTGTGTCCATGAGGAAAACTGGGTTTTGTTGTCAGGGCTGTGAGGGTCATGGAATCCCAGAATGGTTTGGGTTGGAGGGACCTTAAAGCTCATCCCATTCCACCCCTGCCTTGGGCAGGGACACCTTCCACTGTCCCAGGCTGCTCCAACCCCATCCAACCTGGCCTGGGACACTCCCAGGGATCCAGGGGCAGCCACAGCTGCTCTGGGCACCCTGTGCCAGGGCCTGCCCACCCTTCCAGCCAGGAATTCCTTCCCAATATCCCATCTAGCCCTGCCCTCTGGCAGTGGGAAGCCATTCCCTGCGTCCTGCCCCTGCATCCCTTGTTCCCAGTCCCTCTCCAGGCCCTGGCAGGGGCTCTGAGCTCTCCCTGGAGCTTCTCTCCAGGTGAACATTCCCAGCTTTCCCAGCCTTTCCTCCCAGCAGAGCTGCTCCATCCCTCTGCTCACCCTGGAGCCTCCTCTGGCCTGGCTCCAGCAGCTCCAGCTCCTGCCTGTGCTGGGCCCGGGGCTGGGGCAGCTCTGCTGGTGGGGTCTCACCTGAGCAGGGCACAGGGGCACCATCCCCCCTCTCCTGCTGCCATCGTGCTGCAATGAGCCCAGGATGGATTTGGACTTCCCACACCAAAAGGATTTTGGGCAAACTTTCACCAAATGTTTGCTTTAGGTGCTGTAACAGGTCCAAAAAACTCTTGAAACTGGGAATGGAAGTTTCTGTTTCTGCTGCTGGGTGTTGCTTGGGCAGAGGGAGGTCTTTTGTTAAGAAATGGGAAGTTTGGAGGTTGGGAATGAGCAGTGGGAAGTGAGGGTTGCTTTGGGGATATTGCAGCAAGGGAGAAGGAGCTGCTGCCCTCCCAAGTGCTTCCCCCACCCATAGACGTCCGTGCTGGGAATGCCGCGTGGCGCCGGCAGGCTTGTTCCCAAAAATACCCCGTGTCCTGTTTCTCAGTGCCCTGGTGCCGAGGAGCAGGATCTGCCTGTGGAGACAAAAACACCTGGGGCTGTCCTGGGCCAGGCACTGCCAGGCCTGAGCGTGGCAGAGCGACTGGGAGAACTAATTAATGCAGCAGGCTGATTCCCAGTAGCCTCAGGAATTGGAATGTTGTGGTAATTAATAGATTAATTTCTCTTTGGAGGAGAGAAATAGGTGGATAATGAGGAGACCAGGGACTGCCCACGTCTTCTCTTTCCTGATGGTGTTTTGGGGAAGCAGTTCCAGGTTCAGGTCCCCATCAACAGCTCTGGTGACCTCAGATCTTAAAACTTGTTTTTATTTCCTCAAGAAAAGGACATTAACCAGGCTTTGGAGTTTGTCTCCATCTGGAGTTGCCAGAGCATGCAGTGGTGCTGTAATGAGCAGACAAGGACGTGGTTTCGGGAGGATCCAGTTCAGCCTCAATTCGCTCCTTCTGGGGTTTGATATTCCATGTTATTGGAGTGAGAAGGGGTAGAAGGTTGTGCTGGGAGTAAATACAGCAGAGAATGTGGTTAATGGTTTCCCAGAGCTTTGGAATGTTACCAGAGATCCAGGAGAGCACCGGGGCTACTGCCCTGTGCTCCGCTAGGGATCTCCCCTGGATTTCTGCAGAGGAATTTTGGAGGAAGAGGGGGAAATACCCACCCAGTGTAAGTGATTTATACAAAGTCTCTGCCTTCCTCACACCTTCAGTCGTGGTCACTCACTAAACTTGGGATAAAAACCAGCTAGGGCTTATCCTGTGGTTCCTTGCCCGGATCAGCTGAGCTTGGAGCTGCCGGCGTTTATTGTGTCTGGAGAGTCCCTGCTGGCAGGGGTGGGAGATAATGCTTTGTACATGTCCAGTGCATTGCAGCTATTCCCAAGAGGTTCTCTGGACAGCAGCGTGGCTGACTCGGGCCCCCTGTGCTTTCCAGCATTCTGGTTTTGTTGGGAATGTGCCTCCATCCCATGGAGGCTCCGCAGGGCTGTCCCTTCCTGAAGGACACCTTCCTGAGGTGCTGAGGGTCTCCAGCTCACCAGGAACACCCCCAAGGTATCAGCTTCGTGGCTGGGGTGGCTCCTCAGCATGCCAGGCCACGGGAATGTGGGATCTGAGCAGCAGCTTCGTGTCCTGGGCTCCATGTCTGCATTCCAAGGGCGGGCTATGGATCCTCTTTGATGTTTTCCTCAGGGGTAGGGGTAGGGGTAGGAAGGATGGCTGTGGTGGGGCTGGAGCTCAGTTTCCATGATGTCCTTGTCCACAAATGCAGCCTAAATGTCAGAGAACAGAGTCTCCTTCAGGCTGTTTGTTTGGGTCCTGTTTGGCATCCACAAATAATAGCCCTAAAAATAGGTGGGTGAGATTCCTGACTAATCTCTGGGGAGGGGTTTTGCACAGGGATGTGAACCAGGCTCAGTTTTTGGTGATACAGCTAAGCTTGTCTGGGAAGGGGGAGCTGGAGGAGCCCCTCAGGTGGTGGATGACAGGGGTTCATCCCCAGTGACCTGTGCAGGTCCTCGGATGCCAAATGCAGCTGCCTCTGCAGACAGCTCGTGTCTGTGGTGCTTGTAGTGCCTCTGGCACTTGCCCTCCGAGTCAGCTCCTAATTTTATCTCCTTACCCACGCGGTGACAGCGTGACACAGCAGAGCAGAGGGGGTGACATCAGCAGACGGATGGATCCGTGCGGAGCAGCAGCAGGGATTTGGTTTTAATTAAAAATGAGCAGTGCCAAGGTGATTCTGCTTTTAAATTGGTGCAGTGATCCCTGTCACGAGCTGTGAGGCTGCTCAGGCTGGGGCTGTCTCTGCACGTGGTGCTCCATTCCTACAATTCCAAACAGCCTAGTAATGAACGCTGAGCTTCCTGGAAAATGCGGAGTCAGTCCCTGTGTTTAAAAGAAAACACAATTTCTGACACGCCAAGAGGTGTGTGAGGTGGAGAGCTGCTTTTGGCCATCTATTTAAACACAGAGGGAGACGTTTTCTACCCAAAAGTTCAGTGGATGTCTGGAGGCAGCTGGAATCCCCTCAGCGCCAGGAATTCCGTGCATCCTGCAGGACTGACAGTTGTTGGGGTGGGTGGGAGGGATTTGTGTGTGTTTGGTGTGAATGGTTGGTTTATGTTATTCTGCCAAGATCCCTACATGTGGAGGAAGCCTCGTGTTCCGCAGAGAGCACAGTGCGTCCATCAGCTGCTGAGGCTGGAATTCAGGGAATATTTTAGCTGCTCCTGGCTTTGCTCCTCGTGCCAGCCGGGTGTGGGCATAGGACCTGTCCCCTGTGCTGAGACACCTCCAGTCCTGGGGCCCTCGTGGCAAGAAGGACCTGGAGAGGCTGGAGTGTGTCCCTGGAAGGGAACAGAGCTGGGGAAGGGGCTGGAGCCCCAGGAGAGGCTGAGGGAGCTGGAAAGGGGCTCAGCCTGGAGCAAAGGAGGCTCAGGGGGGCCCTTGTGGCTCTGCACAACTCCCTGACAGGAGGGGACAGCCGGGGGGGGTCGGGCTCTGCTCCAGGGAACAGGGACAGGAGAAAAGGAAATGGCCTCAGGCTGGGCCAGGGCAGGCTCAGGTTGGGCATCAGCAGGAATTTCCCCATGGAAAGGGTGCTCAGGCCTTGGCAGGGGCTGCCCAGGGAGGTTTGGAGTGCCCATCCCTGGAGGCGTCCAAGGAAGGGCTGGACGTGGCACTCACCAGGCTGGGGACAGGGTGGGGACCAGGCACAGGGTGGACCCAGCGATCCAAGGTCTTTTCCAGCCTCCATGATCCCATGTGATCCTTGGTGAGGAGCTCCCCAAGCATGGAGCAGCTGCTGAAGTGTGCTGGCACTGGTTTATGATCCCGGACCACATTTGCTCCCTGACCACTGGCAATTTTGGGGGTTTAGAGGCAAAGACACCCAGAATTTTGCTGGAAGTGACCTGCTCTAGAGTGGGAAAGAGCGAAACAGCTGTAAAGGAATTGTGATGGTTTTGAAGGATTCCTTGGAATAAGTTTTTGCATTGAGCAGAGTAAAGAGCTTCATTTTTTCTGTGGCAGAGGAGGCTGCAGGTTGTGGTTGGAGTGTGTGGGGCTGCCCGGCAGCGCTGGGGCTCGGTGACAGTGACGTGAATCACCTGTTCTCAGGGGCTGAGGTGGAGGTTCCGCTCTGCAATTGCAGCATCTCACAGTCAGTCCCACGTTTGGACCACGGCTGCAGCCCCAGGGCTCACCTCAGAGCCGGCACCAGTGCAGGAACAGCCCAGAGCCAGCAGCAGTGCAGAACAGCCCAGAGCCAGCAGCAGTGCAGAACAGCCCAGAGCTCAGCCCAGAGCCAGCAGCAGTGCAGGAACAGCCCAGAGCTCAGCCCAGAGCCAGCAGCAGTGCAGAACAGCCCAGAGCTCAGCCCAGAGCCAGCAGCAGTGCAGGAACGTGACTTTTGCCGAGGCCACCTCTACTCTGCCGGGAAGGAGGGAGCAGAACAGAGCCTCCCCAGGGCTCCTGTGGGGCTTGTGACACCTCCGTGCCCACGATCCCACCTGAGGGCTCAGCAACCCTGTTTCTACTCGGAATGAAATGATTTGAGAAGCTCCTGAGTGTGTTTCCCCCCTTTCCACCCTGTTTTCCTGTTGTCTCTCTCCCCTGTGCACTGGAATATTTAATAGGGGATATTCCAGCAGGGCCTGGGAGCTGTGGTGAACTCTTGGAGGCTGAAAACGTGGTTTCAAGACCACGATGTCACCTGGGCTGTCTCAGTGAGGAGCCAACCCCTTCCCCTCAGTTCAGCTTCCATTGTTTGCCACCAGCTGCTGCACAGCATCTCCATCCTCACCGGGATATCCACCTCTCTGCTCTCGGAGGGCAGGAGGCAGCTCATACACATTTTCCTCCCTCCTGAGCAGTGCTGGAATGGGACTTTCCTCCCTCCCAGTCCCCTTGAAGAGGAAGGAAACTGCAGGTGTTTGCCCTCCCCGAGAGGCTCTGGCTGAGACCTGCCTTGTGAAGCTCTGCCTGGTTTTGTTACCTCCCAGGACAGCGTTGGGTAGGAAACTCAACCTCCCACCCACCCTTTATCTTCCTCAAATGATTTATTCACTTGTAGGTGGAGGCTGCCGTGGCCTGCATGACCAACAGCCAGCACTGTGGTTTGGCATCTTGCAGTGACTTGTGCTCCTTCCCTGCTCACAGGGGCAGGGAATTTCTGTCCACAGCCGTTCCTTTCCCGGGCTGTGCCCGCTCTGGCTCCTGCCGCCAGCGGGGGGAAGCAGCCAGGCCTCCAAGAAGAGCAGCTGCCTCCTGCCAGAAGTTTGGAATTTCCTTCCGTAGTGCCAGTTACCAGCTGGCTAAACTAGGACACTCTCAGGTAGTGTTTCCCCCCTTCCTTGATGATTCAATCAAACACAAAAAGCTGCTTCGGAGCCTCTTTTAACGGAGCTGTCGTGAGGATCTAAAAATACCGGCAGGGTTGGGGCAGGTCACGTGCAGGGGGGTTGAAACCTGGCTTCGTTCTCCTCCTTAGCCGAGTTTCTCTGCGTAATTGCTCCTCTTGCGACACCTGGCCACCTTTGCTGAGGCGGATGCCAGCCTCGGGCAGCGGCTGACACGCCATGGGTGACTCAGCAGGTGTGGAAAGGCAGGGAGCAGCACAGGGAGGCTCCCGTCGTGCGTGTGGGGCAGGGCAGGGCCTTCTCCGGGCAGGAATGTGGCCCTGCCGGCCAGCCCTGCCCGTGGCCGTGGGCTCGGGGCTCAGCTCCCCCCGGAACCGCAGCGCGGATCGCTCGGATCGCCCCGGCCGCGGCCGCTCCTCTGCGCGGCAGGCCTGGCCTGGTCCCCGCCTGGGTCCAGGAATACCTCGCTGTGGAATCCCGTGGGGTTTTACCCTCACGGGCGGTTTTCGGCCAGCTGAAGTGGTTAAAATGAGCGATGAGCGCCCCGCGCCACAACCCGCCGGATCCGTGGCCTGCGGTGGGTGTGCTCCTGGTTCCAGCAAAATACTTGTGGTGGTGTAGCTTTTCTCTTGGGTTACCCGTGGTGGCTTTGCTTTTCCCTGCCTCTTGATCCCAAGTCATCCTCAGATGGACTCACACACTCCCCTCCCCCTTTATAGATCGGTATTCGGAAGAGCGAAATTGAATGTGTGCCCAGACAGGCTCAAACTTCGACCTCCAAACTAAGATTGGTCTTCATTTTATTAAAAACTTTGTGTTTTCACTCTTCTCTCCTTCTTTTCAAGGAAATAGACAGACGGTTGGAAAAGAAGCTGAAGATCACACAGAAGGAAAGGTAAAATCTTGATTTTCCTGAGGTGCTGTTGGACAGCTGAAAGCCTGGGGAGTGGGAGACAGCTTCAAACTGAGCAGGGAGCGCTGGGTTGGAGTGGAGAATCAGGGAATCCCTGTCTCCGTGCCACTAGGTGGCCCTTAGGAGCCGTGGCAGGGCAGCAGAAAGCTTCTGAGGGTGTTCTGATTTCAGAGCCGGTTCCTCCAGACTGGATGTAGCTCCAGCTTGGGGGAAGCCATGTAAGAAAGAGGCACTCGGGAAGAAGTGGGTGAGTCAGGTAATCCCAGCTCCTGCCTCTGGATTGACTCGCTGTGTCTTGCATCAGGGAGAATTTCTTTTCCTGCTTCCTTTGGGTCTGGGCAGGGGTGTGTTATT
Organism: Promerops cafer; assembly: GCA_013398275.1. Taxonomy (NCBI): domain Eukaryota; kingdom Metazoa; phylum Chordata; class Aves; order Passeriformes; family Nectariniidae; genus Promerops; species Promerops cafer. Next base: position 4,070 of record VZSE01003491.1, on the reverse strand, counting down.
TTCTCCTACCAGAAATATTTTTAATAATCACTGCTGACAAGTCCTTTGTTGTTGGGTTTTTTTTCCCCTTTGATTATTAGAGTCATGGGATTTATCCTCTGGGAGCTCCGTGCAGAAAAGGGACTATAAAACATTCAGATGGTGAGCTGGGGCCGAGGCTGGCTCTGAGGAGTGAAATGGCAGGGTTGGAGTGACAGGCTGGGTATCCTGGTGAGAGGAGCCCTAGAAATCCTGGCAGGGAATGAAATCAAGGTGCTTATACCAGTATCTTCTAGTAGAAACGCTAAAACTTTACCCAGTGTCTGTTCCCTTTCCTTCAGTAGAGTTTAATGGTGTCAAACACAGCAGGGACTGATTTTCCATTTCTTTCTGAGCTAATCCACTGCTCTAGTTTAGAGTTACAACTCTAATGAGGTCTTTAATTATTCCAGGCTGCTCTTAATCACAGGAACGCCATCTGAGCGTGAGGAGCTCACACGCTGGGCAGAAAACCCCCGTGGAAAACGAGCTCCAACCCCATTTTTTTCTTCCCAACAGCAGAAAGTCCAAATCTCCTCCCAAAGTGCCGATCGTGATCCAGGACGACAGCCTTCCCGCGGGGCCTCCACCCCAGATCCGCATCCTCAAGCGGCCCACGACCAACGGCGTCCTGAGCAGCCCCCACTCCGCCAGCCGCCCCGCCTTCCCCGTCAAATCGCTGGCGCAGCGCGAGGCCGAGTACGCCGAGGCCAGGAAACGCATCCTGGGCAGCGCCAGCCCCGAGGAGGAGCAGGAGAAGCCCATCCTGGACAGGTGAGAGCAGCCCCGTGGGCCCCCGGGGAGTTCCTGCCTGGCACTCGTGGGGATGGGCTCCTTGGGGAGTGCAGCCGGGCCAGCACAGAGAAAGGAGGGCTCTGTTAGCAGAGCCTCAGCTACGTGGGAGTGAGGGGAGGTGCCTGGTAAGGCCATAAACCATGGAATCATTGAGGCTGCAAGAGCCCTCCAGGATCAGAGTCCAGCCATTGACTGGCACTGCTGTGTTCCCCACTAACCGTGTCCCCAGGTGCCACATCCGTGTGCCTTTGGAACGCTTCCAGGGATCCAGGGGCAGCCACAGCTTCTCTGGGCAACATGTGTGAGGGCCTCCCCACCCTCACAGGGAGGAATTCCTTCCCAATACCCCATCCGTCCCTGCCCTCTGGCAGTGGGAATCCATTCCCCCAGGCTCTTGTCCAGAGTCCCTCCATCTTTCCTGTTGGCCCCTTCAGGCACTGGAAGGCCGCAGTTAGGTCACCCCAGAGGTTCTCTGTTGTAGGCTGAACAATCCCAGTTCCCTCAGCCTTTCCTCACAGCAGAGCTGCTCCATCCCTCTGATCACCTTGGCAGACTCCTCTGGGCTTGTTCCCTGTCTCTCCTGTGCTGGGGACCCCAGAGCATGTCACAACATTCCCATGGTGCAAGGGTTTCCCCAAGGCACTCGGAATTCCACACCTCATTCCCTCACCCCTGCTCCCGGTGTCCCCGCAGCTCCAGCCCTGCACCCTGTGTCCGTGTCCCTGTGTCCCTGCACAGCTGTGTCCCCGCAGGCCCCGCTGTGTCCCCTGTGTCCCCGCAGGCTCAGCTGTGCCCCGTGTCCCCACAGGCCGCCGCGGATCTCGCAGCCCGAGGACAGCAGGCAGCCCAACAATGTGATCCGGCAGCCGCTGGGCCCCGATGGCTCGCAGGGCTTCAAGCAGCGCAGATAGAGGCGGAGGCGCCGTTCCGCCGGCACGGACACACGGACCCGGGCCAGGGGACCTCCCGGGGTGATTTGCACTGTGACCCTTTTGCTCTGCCCACTGTGACCTTCAGCCCCACGCACTGTGACCTCCCCTCTCCACCCACTGTGAGCGGCGATCCCAGCAGGGCCGTCCCCGCGGCCGGGGCCACGAGGGGCCGCGCCGGACTCGGCCGGGCGCAGGGAGCTGTGCGTGTCCCACTCGGGTCGGAGCGAGCGCCAGCAATAACGTTTCTTGTACTCGAAACCTGGCATTTAAGGGGAAAAAAAAAAGATGGGAAGCCTCCCCGGCCGCACATGTTGTCCTCATCACTTCCAGAACGAGTTCTGTTTCCAAGCATTTTAGGTTTTTTATTTGGTTTTCTGTTTGTTTTCTGTATCTTGGATCGGCGGAGTGCGTGGGAAGGGTTTGAGCCGTTTGTTTGAGTCCAGAGAGGTAGTTGAGTGTTCTGAAGGGAATTCCAATGGATTTCCATGAATGTGATGGCTTGGGGGTGACAAGCTCATGCTTCTCCTTCTCCATTTCCACTGCCATGGAAGCCAACTCCTGGATACCCCCAGATACGTCGGAGTCGGACCCAGTTCTCATCTTTTCTCCTGTTAAAGCTTGGCTCCAATTCCCTGCTGGCTTTGAGGAAAGGCTTAAAATACATCCTTTTTGGGTTCTTTTGTATTTGGGGAGAAGGGAATGCAGAGTGACCCCATGAAAATGCCTGCTGTCCGGCCGCGGAGGGCCGGGCGCTGAAGAATTAGGGAGATGTGAGGAGGAGGAGAGGCTCCGGCGCCGCTCCGGCCGTGACGTCGGGCAGTGGGATAGCCCGAGGCTCCGGCCCCGGCGGCGCAGGGACGGTACGAGCTCTCCTGGAATGGCAGAACCGGGAACCAGACCAGCCTTGGAGACAGCCCGGATGATCCCTCTGTTGCCATGGGGGCAGCGAGGCTTCAGGGAAGGGATCGTCCTGCTCCGGCTCCCGGCAAGAGGACGGGGAGGCTGCTGCTCCCCAGGAACGGAGATGTTCCCCCTGGATGAAGCTGAGGATCACTCGGTATCAAGGGATTTGATGAACACTAAATGCTCTTCCTGGAGGGGCCAGGACCTGGAAACCCGGGTGGATCCCCACGGATTCCTGCATCGGCGTGCTGCCTTCAGTAGGTTCGAGGGGGAACGAGCCAATCTTGATGCGCACGAAAAGTCCTGCGTGGAAATGAGGCTGAAATCCCACAGAAATGGGAAAATAGAAACTACCTGTGTATCCAAGCGATCCGCTGGAACCTTAATGAGCTCCTCACAGCTGGTTCGGGGTGGGGCGGGATTCCCCTGGGATTCCGCTGGGATCCTGCTGACTTCTGGGGGATCTCACTCATCCCCATCAGGCTGGGGGCCGGGATGAGCTCCGGGAGGGAGTGGGAGGGAGAAGGACGTCAGCAATAACCGTAGTCACTGCGCCTTTCCTTAATTAATCCTAAAAATAGCATCGAATAGCCAAAAACCTCCCAAATCCACCGGATTTCTGGTGCGGCCGGTCAGCGCCACATCGCTGCCTCCTCCGTGCCCAGCACCGAAATTCCACCTCCGGCACCGAAATCCCCTTTTCCAGCACTGAGATCTCCTTCTCCCGGCTGTTCCTGCTGCGTCCCGGTGCCAGGACACGGTGCCAGGACACGGTGCCAGGACACGGTGCCCAGGACACGTCCCGCCCGCGGGCAGGGCTCGGCGGCGTTCCTGTGGGAAGCGCCTTCATCCCGAGGAGGGGGAGGACGAGCGCGGTACCGCGTGTTTCCGCCCCGCAAAAAACGTGCGCCGGAAAGAAAACATTTTATAAATTGTATTTTAAATAAATGTCTTTAAACTTTTCACGGCTTTATGGCTCCCTCCTTCCATCCCTGGGTCTGCCAGGGGTGGCTTTTTGGTGGCAGGCGCGTGAAAATCCACCAGGAAGGTAAAATCTGTGAGCTTTTGCCCATAAGTGTGCCATAAGTGGTTTTACCCAAAACCAGGGGATTTCACCCCATTTTTAGGGTGGTTGAGAGGAGTAGTCCGAGGAGGGTGGGAAGGGCAGTGCTCCAAGGGAAAATGTGGATCCCAAATGTGGATGTGAGCCTGGATTTCTCCCTGGAGGCGAAACAAGCAACTCAGTAAATTTAACTAATGTAATCTAATGTGACTATTTTGTTGCTCCATGCTGGGCTCCCGCTGGATGTCCTGCTCAGTAACCTCCAGAGAAGGTGCTGGAGGCTCTTGATGTGAGGAGTCTGCCAGCCCTGGCAGCTCCCACAGCCCCCGGCTCCCTCGGAATTCTGACGATTTTAAACT
>VZSE01003490.1:42226-66203 GCA_013398275.1 Promerops cafer | reverse complement strand
TGGGGAGCCACTCCAAGGCACCACCAGCACCAAGGACAGCTGAAATCCCTAAAAAAAGTTAAATCAAGCAATAAAATCCTGTCAGGGAACACACCCAGAGCGTGCTCAAGGCTCAGGCCTGCTCCCAACAGCTTTGGCCAAGCAGCTTTTCCTGGACTCAGTTCAGGAATTGTACAAGCAAGGCCACATAAATCCTCTCACTTTTAAAGTTCTTTCCTATATTTATTTGCTTTTATCTCATTTTATCCCATAGGAAGTAAAACTGAACTAAGATTTTTATTTTTACAAGGAGCTGGTGTTATTTTCTTTGGAAGGCAAATTTAATTCACTCCAAGTTAAAAAATATCTGCTCTCCAGAAAAGCTACTCCTCCTTTATGAAGCTCTTTCTATTTTTAAAACAACTTCCTTCACCCAAAAAAACCACAGCATGCACAGAGTGCCCTGCAAAGATAAACTCCAAGGAAGTGGAAAATGTTCCTTTTGTTCATTTTTTTACTCTCCCTATAGAGAACTCCTCCCCAGCTCAGAAAAGAGAATAAAGCATGATATAATTAAACATAAAAAATGCAAATGGAAGTGGAAATACCTATCAAAGGAGCGATTGTGGGAGGTCACTCTGCTGCCTTGGATCTCTCTGGTCAGGTGCCACATGACAGAGAATCTGAACAGAGCTTCCAGCCTTGTCCCCTTGGCAAGGAAAAAAAAGAGATTTAGGGAGGTTTCCAAGTTGGATGAGAATGGGAACACATTGGTATCCAGGCAGTGGTTAGTGGTGGAAAGCTTTAAAAAGGTTTGCAAACTTTTATGTTGCAAAATTTCAAGGACAGGAAAACAATAGCAAAGATTGGTTCAAGTTTTACTGTGCAAAATGTATTGTCAGCTGTTAAAGAACTGTGCTGTCATTATATTAGGGAAGGAAAAGAATTAATAACTGGCTGACTTAAAATACAGCTTATTGTGAGACCAAATCCTACAAAATCAAGCTAAAATAAAGTGATTTTACAGATATTGGTGGAGCTGGGGCAGTGGGAAATATTGACAAAAACTACAGGATTTGGGCTTGAACTAAAAACTCCAGCTAGTGATAGATGATGTATCCAGGGATTAAATCCAGCACTAATCCCATGCTGAACAAATCCCAGGGAACTGTAAAAGCATGGACAGAGCCTGTCAGAGTCTTGGAAAACACAGAAACCATGGGAGTGAAGACATGGAGAAGGGAACAGCAGGAAATTTAGGAATTTTGGAGGGGTTTCAGTGCATGCAGGACTTACTTTATCCCGATCCAGAAGGGCCTGGCAGATGATGTCCTCACAGATGTTTGCTGAGGGAGCCAGGCAGTGAAGTCTGTAGAACAATTCCACACAGGCAATGTGGTGCTCCCGAGTCTCCTTGTTCAGCTGATTCCAGAGCACACAGGCAACTCTCTAGGGAAAAAGAGCAAACAACTAAATAGAAATATAGTGATAATTGTATTAATTATAAGAGCCATTTCTTTCCTGGCTTCCTGTTACCAGAAGGCATTCCCAAATTGCCTCAGAATCCCAGGATTCTATGAATTAGAGGGTCAGTGGAGCTGGGCAGTAAAAAAGGAGAAGAAAATGGACACCTGGTAGAAATCTGTTTTCTCTGAGATCATCTTCAGGACTGCAGGAGCAATGGGAGGAAGGGTGACCATCTGCAGCTTGCCAAGGAAAGGGTTGTGGCCAGACACTTTGTACCTCTTCATCCTGTCCTCAATGACCAGAGCCAGGGACTGGGAGTGGTTGATGACCTCCAGCAGGGTGAAGATGGACACGTTCTGCACGTAGCAGTCGTTGACACAGCAGCAGATTGTCATCAGGGACTTCAGCCACAGAGGGACACTGGCATCACCTCCTGCTCACAAGGGAAGGCACAGAAAGGGCTTGGAACAAGCTCAGGGTTGGGGTCATAGTCCCAAAAATCCTTGGACCAAAGTGACTGCCCAGATCCCACCATCAAGAGCTCATGGGAACACATGAGGTTTGGGCTGCAAGGGACAGAAAGGGTTTGGAAGAAGTTCAGGGTTGGGGTCATAGTCCCAAAAATCCTTGGACCAAAGTGACTGCCCAGATCCCACCATCAAGAGCTCATGGGAACACATGAGGTTTGGGCTGCAAGGGACAGAAAGGGTTTGGAAGAAGTTCAGGGTTGGGGTCATACTCCCAAAAATCCTTTAAGCAAAGCTTAAATGACAGGACCAAAGTGACTGCCCAGATCCCACCATCAAGAGCTCATGGGAACACATGAGGTTTGGGCTGCAAGGGACCTTGAGGATGGCAGGGACACCTTCCACTACCCCAGGGTGCTCCAGGTCTGGCCTGGAACATTTCCAGGGATGAGGCAGCCACAACCTCTCCACGTTTTCCCTCCTTCTCCCAGCAGAAAGCTCTTGCACGACCCCAACACCTACAGGATTTCTGCTTTCCCCTTTCTGTTTCTTCCCAACCATTATTTAGAGCTGCTGTTTTGTTTTCCAAGCTCCACAGGGCTTGGGATCCATGGATGCTCTTCCAGCAGCACTGAGGCCCCTCATTGCAGGATTTATAACTTTATAACTGGCTGACATCAATCCAAGCCATCTTTTCCTGAGGAACAATGGAAGTGTTCCATGTCCATGCCATGCTCAGCCATGAGGATGATGGGAATATCATCAGACAGCAGGAATATGGAGTGAGGTGAGGAACAGAACCCAATTTTCCAGTTTCCCACCTCTCCATTCCCCACAAATCTGTTTGTGAGTTAACCTTCAGGCCAATAAGAGCTCCTGTTAAAGCTAAGGGATGAACTGGAAATCCAAGAACAAACAGGCCCTCCAGTTGTACAAAATTATTCTTATTTGTTACACTGAACTCCTTTCAGTCCTGAGGGTTTGGGATAAGAGATGAGCTCAAATTTTCCACCTACACCCATCTTCCTCTAAAATATCCTTTTTTGGGGACACAACCCATGGACAATAGGGATGGATATCCTGAAAATCCTGAACCTTGCAAGGCTGTATAGACCAGGAGGTCTTTGTATCCCTTCAGCTCCAAATTTTCTAGTGGAATTTTTCCAAAAAAATTTGAATTTAAAAAGCTTGGCAAAACTCAGCTACCAGACACACCCCAGATGCTGAGGTGGGTGAGGCTTTAATTCACAATTTACCTTCAGCCCTGTCCAAGGGGGTTTTACTGGCTCTGATCTTGAAAATAGCCAAGCTCTCACTGTTTGCATGCTAAAAATGCTCAGGAAAGGAAACTTTTCTTACCAGGCCCCTGAAACAGAGAGAGGTACAACTGGTCCATCTCCTCCTCGGACAGGTACACTGGGAACGTGGTGCAGTCCAGCAGCAGGTGACAAGCTGCAGAGAAAGCTTCCTTGCAGTCACCTCTGAGGGGTCCCAGCACCAGCTCCAAGTCCCACTCCTCCTCCTCCCTGTCCTTTTTGTGACCAGGGCTGTGTTCAGAGAGGACAGAAGTGGAATTCTTGCTCCTGAAGGGTGAGCCCCGGGCTGAGAACAGCTCTGAGAGCATTTGCTTGACCTGAGGCACAGTGATTTGCTTGGCATCCCAGGGACTCTTTTTCTTGTTGCCACTCTCAGGTAACCTGTAGCCATTCTCCTTTTTCTCCTTCCCACTCAGATTTATCGCTGCGATCCCTTCAGGACTCATTTCTTGGAGCTGCATCCCAAAAATGTATTTGCTGGAAAACTTGGCAAGCAGCTCCTGGATGCAATGGAGAGTTTTCTGGATGCTCCCTCCTTTTTTCCAGACATCATCTCTCTCCAGGGTCACCGTGGGCACCCCCAGGTGCTGGGACAGCTCTGGGGAGGAGGCACTCAGGCCAATGCCACTGTCCTCTGACCTGAGGGGAGGGAATGGAGCCTCCCCCTCCTCCTGCAGCACAGATTTGGTCTCCAGGGTTATGTCCACACCTTCCTTTGGCACTGGGCTCTGCAACAGCAATAGGGATGTGGTTCATGTGGCACTGCCAACAGAGATTTAAACTGGAGAACAGGTTTAAAGGAAAAATTCCTGACTGTGATTTCCAGTTTCAGGATCACAGTTGTTTATAAACAACAGCTCCTTTTATTTCCCTTTAAAAGCCAACAAATATCTGGATAAACCTCACACATTGACTCATCAAACAGAGGGATGTGTTCCCTTAAAACCAATTTCCCCCCAGAGCAGTGTTCCATCTGTTGCATTATTTCTGCTCAAATGCAGGTATTTGTTCTGCTGGCAGATTTTGGCAGGCTGTGCTTGTGGGGTTGCTTTATTCCATTTATTCCCCATTCCTCAGCATGGTCCTTTGCACACCAACAATGCCCCATTGTGCTCCACTGAAATATTCATTGAAAGCCCTGCAGACCTAACCAGCTGTGAAGCTGGGCTGCATTTGGCAACTCCAGTTTTTAGCTACTGCATTCTGTTTCCAAAACCATTTAAATCCCATCCTTCTCAGGGGCAGACAAGGCTAAACCCCTTCAGTGCCACAAATAATTCAAACAGGCCAGAACTGAACACCCAGTGAGAGCAGCAAGGCAGCAGAATGCTCTGGAAGGAGCCAAAGAAGGGAAGTTTCCAAAAAAATCTTTATGGTTGTACTTAAAAATTTCATAGAATTGTAAGTTTGGGTTGGAAGAGATCTTAGAAATGATCCAGTGCCAGCCCTGCCATGGCAGGGACACCTTCCACTGTCCCAGCTGCTCCAAACCCTGTCCAAGCTGGCTTTGGGCACTGCCAGGGATCCAGGGGCAGCCCCAGCTGCTCTGGGAATTCCATCCCAGCCCCTCCCCACCCTCCCAGGGAAGAATTCCTTCCCAATATCCCATCTAACCCTACTCTTCTTTAGTTTAAAGCCATTCCCTGTGTCCTGTCCCTCCATCCCCTGGAAATTGCCTCTCTCCATCTTTCCTGTGGCTCCACTCAGGGGCAATTGTCACTTAGGCTGAAGGAGAATTAGCATTTTAAATTCTGTCCCAAAAATTCTTTAAACCAAGAGTTTTAAAGGGTTTTACTCATCTCTGAGGGGTTGAAAATCACCTACCCCATTGGCACTCCCTGTGTCGACATCCAGGTAGGAGGGGGGCATTTGCACCTTGCTGAGCACCTTAAAACAGGTTTTTAAGGCATGAGTGAGTTCTGGCAGCCCCAACACTTCCATGTTTTCCAGGAGAGACTGCACCATGTAACTGAGCATCTGGGGCAGGTACTGAGTCTGCACTTCTGAGTAGAGCTCCTGCAATAAATCAGGAATGTTTAAAGGACTTATCCCACCTCATCCATCACTGGTCAGTGGCTGATGAAGCCAGCCTTACCAAAGGAATCACATCCAGCAGGAACACCAGCAGTGTGCAGAGCTCTGAAATGGTAGGAGGAGTGCTCACACTTTGCAGAGGATACCTCAACCCCGTGGATTTGTTTCTGGAGTGAAAGAAACATTCTTACAGAAGGTTTTTGTTCATGGCAAAATTCTGGTTTTACAAGCAAAAATCAGCACAAACTACTGAACTGGGGCTTCTAACACAGCAGGAGAAAATATTCTGTCAAAACAACCTCAGCTCTGTGTGGTATGATAATTTTCAGATTTCAGAATCTTTTTTTATCATTTTCTAACTCTAAGAAAGAAGAGATATCATAGAATCAGATGGTTGGAAAAGACCTTAATGCCCATTCAGTATCTTTATTTTTCTTCTATAAAGACCTCTCCACCTCCCCTCCCAACCCTTTTTTCCTTCTTCTGTTGATTTGAAAGGAATTTCTTTTGTTCCCAGGTTGAAATTTCCATCTAATTGTTTACCTGGTTGCATTCCTGAATTATCTGTGGGCACAACTTACAGATCTGGCTGGTTCTACCATGTGTGATGGCCCTTAAAAGCTTCAGTAAATTATTATTATTATCCTGAACAGACAGCTCTGAAGTGGCATTTTTGAGAGCACAACATAAACACCTGAAACAATCTTCAAAGCATTTGGTCAGGTAATCCCAGAGGAAATCAGTGCTTAAGGATGTGATCAACAAATTCACTGTTTTGACAATTTCTGAAGCATTTTTGTTCTCTTTGATTGCACTGGAAGGGAAAGAAAAGGAAAAGAAAAGCAGTTGTCAGTGAGGATTCACATCACATGAAAATCTCTTTTCCCCTTTCTCTACAAGCTAAAAAACGTTGATTTTTTTAAATTAAAGATTAAATCATTCTGCAATAGCTGGAGCATCTTTCAGATGATGGAAATCACAAGGCTGAGCTCTGTCAGCAGCCTGATGTCCCTGTGGTTACTCAACACCCACCACATGCAGAAAATTTCATTTTTTCTCTGCTAATCCAAGAGAAATTCATTGTGTGCAGGGAAAGGGGAAGCCAGAGAAAAAATTTCATCCTCTGTCCAGAAAGCCACTTTGTTACAACCCAAAACTTCATTAAACTCCTTCATTTTAAACATTTAGCTTAAAAAAAAAGATCCAGTTTCAGCTCAGAGTTGGAATTTGTCATACCTTGCCAGGGTGTTGCCACTTTGATTGTAGCTGAGTTTGAGATCAGATCCCAGGGTGTCTTTGCAGTAGGAATAAAAAGCTCTAAGAACTTCCAGGAACAGATCCCCAACAACCTGTGGGCCTGCAAGGAAAGGGGAAAAAGAATCCAGGAGTTGTCTACAGAGGAGGGGAAGAAATAATAATTTCAGTGCCCTAAACTTGGAATAATTAAAAAAAAAAAAAAAGTAGTGCATAAAGCATTGCAATGAGTGCTTTTAAAAATGAAAATATAAAAGTGTAAGTGACTAAGAATAGCAGAAAAGGTCAAAACTTGTTATGTTGGATTTGATACCTTTAAATAATTGTTGCATTGTTAAATCCATTTCTAAAGGGAGTGAAAATCTTAATGGCTTAAGGCTCAAGGAGTCAAACTTTAGGTGCTGACTGGAAAGATTAAACTGGATAATGCAGTTTAGCTAAATATCCCTGATTTAAAAGGGATTTATTCTCCCTTTATTTGTACTTTGGATTAATGCAGATTGTCAGGCAGCCAAGCAACACATCCAGTAGGGCAATGGCTCTCAGTTACTTTCTAAATTAGATTAATCAATATATTTATAAAGGAAACAATCTCTTTGGCAACATCACTCCCCACCCAAAATATTTTTAAAAATTTGTCAAGTCACTTTGGTTTAATTCTTTAGTGCAGAAAAGTGAATTTGCCCTTGATGGGCAGAGCCTCACCCTGCTGGAGCTGCCTGGACACAGCAGAAGAACTCCAAGGAACAAAGGAGCTGAATGCTGAGAGCAGGGTGGAAGTGCTTAAGTGCTCCTCAGATGCCAGTTCAAGGCACAGAATCCCAGAGTCAGCAAGGCTGGAAGAGCCCCTCAGGACCACCCAGTGCCAGCCCAGCCCCACCAGCATCCCCCAAACCCTGTCCCCAAGGGCCACATCCAGACTCCTCCTGAGCACTCCCACAGACAGTGACTCCAAACCTCCCTGGGCAGCTCAGCCCAAGGCCTGACCACTCTGCCAGGGACATTTTCTTTCCCAATCTCCAACCTGAGCCTGCCCTGGTGCCATTTGAGGCCATTTCCTCTGCTCCTTTCCCTTGGGACAGGGCAGCAGAGCCCGACCCCCCCGGCTGTCCCCTCCTGGCAGGGAGTTGTGCAGAGCCACAAGGGCCCCCCTGAGCCTCCTTTGCTCCAGGCTGAGCCCCTTCCCAGCTCCCTCAGCCCCTCCTGGGGCTCCAGCCCCTTCCCAGCTCCGTTCCCTGCCCTGGACACGCTCCAGCCCCTCCAGGGCTCTCCTGCAGGAGCCACAACTGGACACAGCCCTCGAGGGGCCTCTCGGTGCCAGCACAGAGGGACAATCCCTGCCCTGCTCCTGCTGGACACACAATTCCTCACCCAGGCCAGGTGCCAGTGGCCTCTTGCCCACCTGGGCACCCCTGGGCTCGTGTCCAGCCCCTGTCACCAGCACCCCCAGGGCCTTTCCTGCTTGAGCAGCTCTCAGGACACTCTGTCCCCAGCCTGTGGGGCTGGCACAAGCCCCAGCCTGGGTTGTGCTGACCCTACAGGAGGGCACAGATTTGCATTTCCCTCCCTGGGATCCATCCATGCTCTGCAGGGCTCTGTGGGGCAGCCAGAGAGATCCTGGAGAGGGAATTTGTTCCAGAGCAGGGCCAGGGCAAGGAGCAGCCTCCTGCACACTGCCCCACAACAAAGCCAGGATTAGGACTGTGCAGGGTCTTGTTAAGTCCTACTCAGATTTGGGACAAAGCCTTTACCTATCTCAGGTTTGTCCAGGAGGCTGATGAGGATCCGGAAGGGTTTGAGATAAGCTTGGTGCTGCTCCTCTGGGTCAGACTCTGGGAATTTCTGATGCAGAATCACAATTAAACTCTAGGAAAAGGAAAATATCACAATGGTACCCATCAGAGACAAACTGTTCATCTTATTAAGAGCTGAAGTGTTTCTAAATTTGATTTTTTTTAGGACTGACTAGAAACAAACTCCAATTTTCCATCCAGGGTAAACAAATCAATTCCATTTTCCCATCATCTCTACTCAAGGGCTGATGTCATCCAGAGAAACATTTTTAAATAATTCAGGTAGTTCAGCCAAGATGTTTCCCTTTGGTTTCCTTAGATTCCATAAGCAATCCAACATTGGGATAAATACAGCACAGAGGCTTTGAGACAGATGAAAATGTAACCACAGGGCCAGAGAGGGAAGGGCAAAGCAATAATTGGGAATAATTCTGGACACAGTTTGAGCTAAAATGTAAAGGATCATGAGTTTATCTGGAATATATCTGTATAAAATGAACACCAACCTCAACCAAAAGATCTTTAGAGTATTTTTCAAAGAAATAAACAGCATGGTCTTCAGAAGTGGTGGAATCTGGAGCAAAAGTGCCACCTTTAATATCAGAGCCTACAAGAAAACAGAGGCAGGAGGAGCTCAGAGAGCAGCACAGAGCACTGAGGGGTTTATATTGAATTTACACTGCATTTTTAATCTTTGCCATTCCAACAGCCCACAGGTCCCAGTTTGAGGGCATCCAGATGTTCAGCACAACACATAAATCAAAACCAAGGCCAAATACAGTGGGAATCACTACTTCTTCCAGAAAAAGAAGGTTAAAATAGTAACTTTTAGTCCTTTTGGTCCACTGAACCACTTCACAACAAGCTGTGGGTGGAAGCAGAATTTATCAGATACCCTGGGATTCAGAGAGAAATAAATTCACCTCTGAAGAGAAGCCCTGTTTACCAAATATTTCATTGTATTAAGGCACTTAACAAATGACAAATAAACACCACTTCACTTTATCATCATTCATTAACAGATAAAGAAGTGTATTTCAATTTTAAACACTGATTTTTTTTTTTGCTCCCAAGTATCCAGAACACTGAAAATCCCTGGATTTTGCAGAGTACCTAGCAGCCATGCATACAATCTCCTGTTGAGGGACATGTCTCTCCTCAGCAGTGTCTGAGTGGCTGCTGACAGGATATAAACCAGATCAGCCCTTCTTAGCAGGATGCTGCTTTCCTTGCAGTCCTAGGGAGGAAAAGAAAAGATTTTTTCAGCTGTTGGTGAGCACTGAAAGGAGTCAAATTGGTGATGGGCTGGGTTTTTGATCTGGGAATATTAATGTTTTGGGGAAAAGGTAACAAAGCAGCAACAGGAAAATGGTTTGTGTGCTAAAAATGTCAAAAGATGTGACACAATCTCAAGGGATCTGAGAAAAGTGGGATCATGGAGGCACAGGATGGGTTGGGATGGATCTTAAAGATCCTATTCCCACTTTTGTTATGGGCAGGGACACCTCCCACTGTCCCAGGCTGCTCCAGCCCCAGTGTCCAGCCTGGCCTTGGGCACTGCCAGGGATCCAGGGGCAGCCCCAGCTGCTCTGGGAATTCCAGCCCAGCCCCTGCCCACCCTCCCAGGGATGAATTTTTCCCCAATATCCCACTTAAACCTACAATTTTTCAGTTTGAAGCCATTCCCTGGGTCCTGTCCCTGCAGCCCTTGGGAATTGTCTCTCTCCATGGTTCCTGGGGCTCCTGCAGGCCCTGCAAGGCCACCCTGAGCTCACCCCAAAGCTTCTCTTCTCCTTAAGACTTAAAAATCCTTCCTCCATCCTAAACCCTGCCTGTCCTGCAGGGAGGTGAGGAAACAATGGGAACAACTTTTGTTTTAAATAAGATTTTCTCCCCTAGTCTTTACCAGAAATAACTTCATGTGGGTAATTCTAAATTCTAAAATCCTACTTGAATAAACTCCATATTTTTTCCACATGAGCTGCTCAGGCCTGAATAGTTCAAGCACATCCCAAATATCCCCCAAAAGTCCCTGTGAAATCATTTCTTCAGCCTTGGAAGCTGTAAAGACTCTGAGAATCTCCTCCACTCCTCAAATTGATGGGGCACAAGAAACCCCAAAATTTTTGATTTTGAAGGTTCAACATTCAGCCAGTTGGCAATAACAGAGCTGGGCTGCTTGCACAGAGCACACCTTCCATGGGACAATCCCATAATAATCCCCTTACCAAAGCTGTATAAAATGGGAAAAAGAAGAGGATTGCTTCCAGAGTGTTCCTCTGCACAAGGACATTGGAATCCAGCACTGACACGCACAAAGACTTTATCTGGAAAAAGAAAATGCAACATTTTATTTGATTTTACTATCAAATAAGCACAGGAAGGAAAGGAAGAAAATAAGGCTACTTATGACCAATATCTTGGTTAAATAAGAGGATAATTACAATTTAACTCCTGCACCCAAAGTGAGTTAAAACAAATTTCTGTGGATATGAAAATAATTGTTAATATTGGGTTTGTAACAGTACAAATTGTCCAAAAGTTACAAGATGTAGAAGCTCTCAAAATGCAGATATTACTCTAATTAGCCTTCCACTTATTGCATCACTCAACACTAATTACTCCCTACAGAAAATCTCCATTTCACTGGAAAAATGAAAAGACACAACATTTCAGAACAGCAAACACTTTGGGAACTGCACAGGAAACACTGACACCAGAAAAGCTGCTCTTCAAATGAAATGCATGAAGTCATTTCAGAGCATGGACCTTTCAATCTCCTCTAAATATTTTTAATTGCATGGCATCTTAATTTAATGCAGAGAAGGCTGGGATTATGGGGTGGAAAATGAACTTACTGTGAGTTTATAATCAGTGCCAAGCATGAATTTCTGCTGTTTGCCAGAGAGTTCCCTGTTGATGTGGCTGACAATGAAGAGGGAAGCAGGGAGCCTGATGGAGGGGCTGCCCAGGACACTGCCCCAGAGAGCTCCATAAAACACCTCCTGGCCCATCAGCAGGGACAGCTTCACCAGCAGAGCATCTGTTCTGTACAGACAGAGAAAAAACCCCTTTATTAGCTGATTTCATACCACAGAAATGGAATTATATAGAGCTGACTGAGTTTATTTGATGTTTTGCAGCTTTGTGTTATCAGTATTCCCCTCTATCACAGAATCTTGGGGTGGTTTGGGTTGGAGGGACACAAAAATCTTCTCATTCCACCCCCTGCCATGGGCAGGGAACCTTCCCCTATCCCAGGTGGTGATGGATGAATCTCACTGTACAAAAATAATCAAACCCACTCAATTCTCTGTCACTGAAACAAAGCCTCTGTTCACACACACTGGAAAATTCTCCAGGAAATATCTGCAAATATTTAGCTCTGACCAAACAATCAGCACCTCTGATTGCAGAATATTTATTGTCAGAGGTGTGAAAAGCTAAATTGGAATCATTTAAGCAGATGCTAAAGTCTGAAAGCCAGTTTTATCAGTCTAGGAGCTGGAGGTTATCTTAAAAATTCCAACTTTCAAACCAACAGGGTTAATTTTTAAGGCACTGGATGAAGAAAAAAAAGAGATGTGAAGTCCCCTGGATCCCTGGCAGTGCCCAAGGCCAGGCTGGATGGGGCTTGGAGCACCTGGGACAGTGGGAGCTGTCCCTGCCCTGGCCCTGGATGGGCTTTGAGGAACCTCCCAACCCAAAGCATTCCATGATTCCATGAGATAAAACAACAAACTGCACACAGGACACCCTGAAATCAATTCCAGACCATCCCACTGGAAATCCTGTGACTGGAGCACATTCCCTGCTCTGGAATACTTTGGTATTTTACCATAAAGGAGGAATTAAAACCTCACGTGAGGAATGCAAGGTTGAGAACAGAGGAAAAAGCCCAGCTCAGAAGAGGAACCACCCTCCCTGTGGGATGTTCTTTTCCATTTCTTTATCAAAAAATCCTTCAAAGCAGTTTTCCTTTTTCATTTTCTGTGTGAGTGCACAAACTCAGGGAAATTTGGAGCTGGAAATGGTGTCTAAGCTGAAGCACAACCTCATTTTGTTCACTTGCAGGAACAGCAGGAGATGGATGAATTTTGGTCCTCAATATTGAAGGTTCTGAAAACACTCAGTGGAGAGCCTCTCATGAAAAAGAATTGAAAATTAACCTAACACATCTTCTGACAAGATATTCTTAACACAGAATCATTGCAATGAGTAAACAAAAGAAAAACTCCCTCATGTAAATTGGTATTTCACATAAAACCTGAATAAATTAATTTTAACATATCTATTTCCCAAGATTTATGAAATATTTCTCAATTCCTGTCAGATCCTGTTTGTTCAAGGCAAAGAGGAAAATGATGCCATCAAAAATAGGGAAAAGAGGTGTAAATCCAGAGGTCAGATCTTGGAAGTTCATCTGCAGTTCCCATTAACTCCCTGCTCCATATTTTTGTCAGATTATACAGAAATATTGGAAAGAATTCAGCTGCTCTCTCATGTTAGAGAATTCAAACAGAATTTATCTCCAGAGCAGTGGTTTGGGGGCTCAGGTGAATTACTGAGGAGTCAGAGGAGCTTTAAGAAATCTTTTATTCTTTTCTCTCAGCATTTCTATTTTTAANTTCCTCCTCTCTTTCTTTTAACCCTCCTCTTCCTCCTCTCTTTCTTTTAACCCTCCTCTTCCTCCTCTCTTTCTTTTAACCCTCCTCTTCCTCCTCTCTTTCTTTTAACCCTCCTCTTCCTCCTCTCTTTCTTTTAACCCTCCTCTTCCTCCTCTCTTTCTTTTAACCCTCCTCTTCCTCCTCTCTTTCTTTTAACCCTCCTCTTCCTCCTCTCTTTCTTTTAACCCTCCTCTTCCTCTTCTCCTCTTTTAACCCTCCTCTTCCTCTCCTCTTTCTTTTAACCCTCCTCTTCCTCCTCTCTTTCTTTCAACCCTCCTCTTCCTCTTCTCTTCTTTTAACCCTCCTCTTCCTCTTCTCTCTCTTTTAACCCTCCTCTTCCTCTTCTCTTTTTTAACCCTCCTCTTCCTCTTCTCTTTTTTTAACCCTCCTCTTCCTCTCCTCTCCTCCTCCTGGGATGAAAATAGAGAGGAAAGGGTTTTTCTATTTCAACATCTTTCCAGGTCCCACCATTCACCCCCCCTTTAGAATCTCTTTTATCTATAGAAATCTGACAGAAATTTCTTGAGAATTCTCTAGAAAATCAAAATACTGGATATTGCTACAATGAATATGGAATAATGAATATTACCTGTCATAAATTTCTGATCCTTCTTCCAAGCCAGGCAGCAGCCCCATTACAAAGGCCTGGAGACCAGGCAGGAGGGATTTTTGGAGAGGGAGAAAATATTTCTCATACAAGCCAAGGAGAACAGGTCTCACTGACATTGCTGCATTTGCCAGCAGAGGGAACAAACCAGAGCTTTGAATCCAAAAAAAAAAAAGACAAAATGAGTTAATTAAAATACTTTGAGATGGTTATGCCTTAGAAAAAAAAAATTAAAATTAACTGGACAAAAATAAATCCTTGGCGAGCTGTTTTGTGCCTTAGAAAAAAAAAAAAATTCAAATTACCTGTACAAGAATAAATCCTTGGCAAGCCATTTTGTGCCAATGATTTTAAAGATTATTTCATAGGTTTCTAAAGCCTTTAAGTGCACCCCACTGGGCAGGGCTGGGTGCAAGCACTGGGATAATCTTTTACTGATGATCAATCTTCTGGGCAGCAGAGAATATTTCAGGTTACTCTGCAGAGCCTGGGGGAGAAAGGAGAGGAGAACAAACAGTTATAGTGTGAAATATAAAATATTTAATGGCTGTTTATTAAAGGTTGAGGAGGATGATGAGAAGAGTTTTAACTCCTAACTGCATTTTGTTACAGCAGAACTCTGCAGCTGAATTTTTATTTGGGATCAGCCATGGAAAATTTAGAAAAGTCTGGTCTGAGTCTGCTTAGAGGAGGGAAAAGGAAGGCAAAGGACAGGATTGGGACAGGGCATCCTTATCCCATCTGCAGGGAAAAAGGGAAGTGACAAGAAGAGCATCTCAGCTTTCAGGGAATAAAGGAAAAGATTTCTCTTTCCTCATAAATTCTCACTTCATGGATGGAATGATGGAATGGGTTGGAAGGGACCTTAAAGATCATCTTGTTCCAACACCTTCCACTATCCCAGAATACTCCAAGCCCTGTCCAACCTGGCCTTGGGCACTTCCAGGGATGAGGAGTCCACAGCTTCCCTGGAAAACCTGTGCCAGGGCCTCCCCTCCCTCACTGGGAACAATTTTTTCCCAATATCTGAAACAAAAAAAACCCCAAACCTTCCAACCCAAGCAGAGATGATTCAGTGGGACAGAACCCTCTGATGTGGAATTCTCCATGGCTGCACTCCCTGAGTTGAGTAACTCACTGCATCCATGTACAAGGAAAAGATGTTCAGGACAGGAAATACTTAAATAAGATTTGCTGCTGGTTTTAGGAAGAATTCTGCCTCCCTTCTTGGGAAAGGTAACTCCTTTCCTTGAGCCACCAGAGCATTTCAGCAGGGAAATAAATAAGTTTTCTCTTCAAGTCAGGGACAATTAAAAAGAAAATTTGCAAGTTGAGGGCACTTCAGGCTTTGCTCAATGTGCAAACACAAACAGATGCTCCAGAGCACGTGGACATTTGGGATATTTTCAGGATCAGGCAAATTCTTGTATCTTCCCAAAAATAAATCATGGCCTTATCCTATGGAATTATTTTCAACTGGAGGTTCTTCAATTTTGCTTGGAAAAGCAGCAGAGAGGGGAATAACCCTTCCTGGAATAAACCTAAACCAGGTCACTAAACCCTGAGCACTCCTCAGCAGGAGGGCAGGAGGTAAAATCCACACCTTTTAGTAAGAGCAGCTGGCAGGAAGTTTACCCAAGAAGAAAAAAAAAAAAGGTTGAGAGTTTATAACAACAGCAAACAGAAATGCCACCCCATCCTGGCAGACACACAGATGTCACTTAGAGCCACTTCATTTCCCTCCTTCTCTCCCCCAGCATGGGCACAGCTGCATTTAATTGATAATAAAAACCAGAATCCAAAAATAAAACATTATTTCATGTATTTGTGGAGTTACCTCTTTTATACCTTTTATATTTGAGACATTTACCCATGTGTTACATGAGGAATATTATTTTAATATTAAAATCCTTAAGAGTTGTAAGAATTTTGAAGATTTCTGGAAAGCTGGACTTTGAAACTTTCTATTTATATTGCTTGGCATGTATTTGCCCACACCCTCTCTGTATATTTATAGATATAAAAGGAGTTAATTACAAAAAAGCAGGCCAGTGGTAAATATTTTCCCTCTCAGTGTTCAGACTGAACAAATACCATCTTAATATTCCAACAGTTTGAATTTAAGTATCAACCAGGCAGAAAATGGAAACATTCACTGTTTATTCCACAGAGAAATCAGCTCCACCACAGAAATAATGGCACCTCAGCAAATGTCTGGTTTGGCTCCAACATCTCCTAAGGATTTGAAGGAAATAACTCCCTTCCCCAAACATCAGGGATAGATAAATTGAATATTTAGAATCATGGAATGGTTTGGAAGGGATGGGCAGTGACACCTTCCACTATCCCAGGGTGCTCCAAACCTCATCCAAAATTCCCTTGGACAAAATATCCAGGGATCCACAGCTTCTCTGGGCACCCTCCCAGCCAGGAATTCCTTCCAAAAATCCCATTTTATTACAAATTCCCAGCTGTCCCAGCAGATTCAGGGATTTTAAACCCCATTCCCACATTTTAGAAGGCTGTGGTTGCCCCAAGAGCTCTCCCTGGCTGCTGCTTTGCTGCAAGGTTCAGGTTCTTCCCCAGAATTGCAGATCCAAGGATTTTAAAAGGTTTGGAAGGCATTAATTAGCAGAGGGATCTCAAAGTGCTCACTGAAATAACAGTGAGGTGGTAATAGATTTCAAAATGCTAATTAATCCCCTCGAGCTGACAGGTGAAGTTGAGAAGTTGGACTTTTAAATATCCTGAGCTTCCACAAGAGAAAAAAAGAACAAAAGAATCAGGATCCAGGAGTGCTGGAATTCTAACTTTGGCTGGTGGAGGTGAATAAACTCGAGATCCCATCCCACACCTTTTTTCCCAACACTAACACCTAAGGATGCTCAGAATTTCTCTGAAATTGGGCTATAAAAATACAGAATTGTCTACAAAAGGAAAATTTGCTATTTTTTGCACCTGTGCCTTAAAATTAAACCACACGCACAGAGGGATATTTGCATTTCCTCAGTTCCTGGTTTAATTCCTTCTGCACTAGAAATCTGTTAAAAATAATGATAAAACCCCCATGCAAATGAGGTAAATATTTTTATTTCCATCACTAGAATTCCAGGAAAAGGCAGCATTAATTTCTTTAGGAGATACAATAATTCTTGTTTAAATAAGTGAGGGGAGGGGGAGAAGAAGAACCTATGATTCTATTTTCCACTGATTCATTTTCCAAGTAAAAAAAAAAAAAAAAAAAATCCAAACAGAGCTCCAGCTTCCATAGAAACACCATGAATAGAATCAATTTGAAAGTAGGAGAATTAATTTTTAAATTGGTTGTAAGGAAAGTAGGAGCTGGAGTTGGATTAAAAAAGGGGAGAAAAGGTGTATAAAATATCCCAAATCCTGGACATTGCATTTGTCTATTGGGTTTGGGGAAAAAAGAAAGGAACTTCTTAAAAGTAGAAATAAGATTTGTCTTCAGCATAAATGTGTAACTGAGCCAGCAGTTGGTATAAAGCCCTGGATGTCTGAGTTTTCATATGAAGCAAGTGGTTAATTAATGGCTGCACTCATTAAATCCCTTTTCAGAAGAATCCTCCTCTTCTCTCCCTCAAGAGCAGCCAGATGGGGACACTGAGGGCTGCTGTTCAAACAATGATTGTGCAGCTGCAAGGACTTTTGGGGTTTGTTTTCCTTTCCCCTCCAAACAGAACAAGGATTTGGGTGAGATCAGATTCACCCCGAAGTTTCTGAGGCAAGAAAAGCCTCAGAAACCAAAAAGTCCCAGATTTATTTTCTGTTGGAAGTTTGATTTTTTAAAAAAATTGCTTTGAAATTGCAGAATAAAGATTAAAACTTGGATTTACAGAGTCGTGTTATAGCCAAGGATGAAAAGCAGTTTGAAAGTGCTCTTTTAGAGCAAATAATACTCAAATTTCTGAATGGATTGGGTTGGAAGGGACCTTAAAGATCATTTTGTTCCAACTTTTGCCATGGCAGGGACACCTCCCACTGTCCCAGGCTGCTCCAGCCCCAGTGTCCAGCCTGGCCTTGGGCACTGCCAGGGATCCAGGGGCAGCCCCAGCTGCTCTGGGAATTCTGTGCAGGGCCTCACCACCACAAATTCCAGGGATTTTTTAAAACTACTCCTTTCCTTATCTCCTTACAAAACCAAAATCCAATATTTTCTACTCCTCAGTTCTCCATTTTGCCAATTGTGCCACTTTTCTACTACTCACCTACACCCAGGGTTGGTATTTATGAAAACACGTGCCCATAATCTGGATAAAAAACCCAAATGCAAACTGTGCACTTGGATTTTCCTAACTTCATCATATTTTTATCCTCTTAATTGCCTGAAGTTCCCAGTACATGAACATTTTAGATATATTTGCTATTTGTTTATACTCTGAATACACTGACAGGCATTTTGGATATAAAACCAATGTTAAAAGCATTTATTGACAACCTCACCTATGCTGAACCACCAGCTATTTTTAAGTTTAAAAGACAACATCCCTCCACCCCAGCAGCTTTTTTATCAAAGTATGAAAGTGATTTCTCACTGAAAATGAAGCTGAAATCTCTTTAAAACACTGAAATCTGTATTTACTGCCTGTTTCATCCACCTGTTTGCATTTATATTCTTATTAGAAATATTACTTTCCACTGTTTCTCATTTCCCATAATGATCTATTACAAACAAATTACTCAAAATAACCCCCCAAGATCTTTCCCTTGTAAGTTTGGGGTGTAAAATAAATGAGCAAATTCTGCTAATTCTCTCATACCTGCAGTTTTTTAACTCTGAAGGGGAGATTCATCTCTCCAGACCTCAAAAACCCAAAAAACAGCCCCAAAAAATTGGTAAAACTGCAGTAACTCCTCAGGCTCTCCATAAAATCCACGAGGAACACACACAGTCTTAGGACAACATTCCTCTGACCTACTTTAAGCAAGAGATGAGTCACAAAACAAAAAAATAAACCCCTTTATTACCTGTCTAAAAGCAATTCAAGGTGAAGCTGTCTGTGCTGAAGTCATGTCAAGTCACATAAAGCTCATCCCCCTTAAAATAAAATCACTGCAGATCTGCAAACTGAGCATTCAGATGTTGCTTTCCTGGTTCTACAAATCACCAGAAAATATTATTTCAAGCTGTAGAAGCAACAGAGATACTGAAAAACAACCTCCAGTTTATCCTGAGTAGAATCATGGAGGTTGGAAGAGATTTTAAGATCATCAACGAGCAACAGAGAAGCAGCAGAGTTTTCTCTTCACCAAGTTCCATTTTTTAGCTCATTTTTAAGGAATAAGAGCCTGTCTTGCTTTTTCCAGACCTTGGATTACCTGGAGGGTGATGCCACTGAGCTTTATGGAAATAAGAGAGTGTTTGTGTCTCAATGGTGCCCACAGGAGAAAGTCTCAAAAAATATTACACCCATGTGGGAAAAACCAGATTTCACACTGCTCTGGAAAAAAATTTCTGAACTTCTTGATTTCTTGTGTTTTGTCCTTCCCTTTCTCAGCATTTTGATGTGGGATTAAACTCAGTTATCCCTGCACACAAGTGACTCCCAGGATCTTTAATATAACCACGTCAAGTTTGTAAAAACAATTTTATCACTGATCTCCTTCCTGCTCATCCACCTCCACCACGACTGCAGGAACAAGGAGGTTTTTCTGCCAGAAGCACCTCCCCCAGCCCTGATCAAACTCAACAATATTATTTATATTTGAGGCTGTTGGACACCAAATAATCCCAGGAGCTCAGGGAATGGTTACTGACATCTTATTTCCCTTTTGGCAACACCTTCCCCTGCCACATCCATCCTGATTTTCAGCTAACACACAGGGATGAACACTGGGGATGATTTGCTCCAGCAATTCTTAAGCTCCTAAAAAGATTAAATCCATAAAACCCCACAGCAGATGGACTGCTGGATCAGCTGAAAGCTTTTCCTTTGGTTTCTGCTCTGCTGCCACAGATTTTGGCAATTCTGTACCTGAATGAGAGGCTCAGGTAGGTGCTCAATGTTCATCTAGGTCAAGATAAAAGATCAAAGCCTGCCTCTCACTCTAATTATTTCATGTTTTCCCTTTGGAGAAAAACCTTTGGAAGGCCTCTGGCTCTTGATGAGAGCCAGAATCATGATGAAAAACTGAAGGCAGAAATGTGGAACTCCTCTTCCAAAACAATATTTCTGTTTCTCTCCACGGTCATACAAAAGACACCAAATTTCCCCAAATCCAAGGGGAAGGCACAGCCAAGTAAATGTGACCTTTAAATAAAAGCTTTGGGTCAGAAAATATTCTAAAACTTGTCACTTCCTGTTTTCTAGGAAAGCTTTTTAGCTGCTCTAGAGTGAGGGTTTCTTTGATGCAAAAATTAAATTAAATTAAACTGCAGCACAAACACAGCAAATACCATTTGCAGGAAAGCTCTGCTGGTTTCACCAGAATTCCTCACATTTATATAAAAAATACTGCCTTAGCTCCTTCCATTATTTTTCTTGAGTGAATTTTCAATTGTTTCAAGTGTAGAAGTGACAGAATAGTTCATACCAATACAAATATCACAAATAAATGATAAAAATTCCCCTCACACTGTACCTTATTGAGTTTGCCAAGGGAAGAGATCAGATCTGCCCATTCACTGGATGACTCAAAGTTCCTCAAAGCTTTCTCAATTGCTGAAGAATAATTCCTGTATCTGTAATCCCCAAGTAAATCCTGCTCTTCTGGATCCATCTTGGCTTCTCATAGCAAGGTGGGACCTTCCTGGTAAATTCAAACATGCAAAGAGTTACAAAAATCACCCAAATTTCAGTTCTGCCACACCTGAGATAATAAATATGGAGAAGCACTGACAGCACAATCAAGAGGTCACCAGATCAAAATTTCAACACAAAGTTCAAAAGAATTCCCTGGGCATGACTTTGAGTCCCCACTGCCTCTCCCAGAAGATTTTCAGTCACTTTTTCCTATTTCTGGAACGTGTTTTCCCCTCCCATGCACGTGGCTATCACACAAAAACCAAGGGGAGGATTCCAAAATCTCCCTCCAAGCACTGCCAAGGAGTTGGGGAGCTGGGAATTGCCTTCAGAACTCACCCTCTGTGCTCTGCAAGGTCACCTGGAGCATGGAATGGGAAATATTCCCCAAGCAAACAGAGCTTCCCAGAGGAATCCTGCTCAAGGGCTCTCAGCCCACAGCAGGAGCAGCTCTCAGCTCTCTGCAGCTCAACCTGGCAGCAGCAGCTGCTCAAGTCCAAGGTGTTGTGCCAAAATGCCAAGCCATGCATTATAATCTCCTTGTATAGCAACAAAACATATCCTTGTATTTTTATATTTAAAGATCAGCTGTCCAGACCTGATTTTCCTGTGTTTTGCAAGGCATTTAGGTTAAAAATTCACATACACTTGGTTTAGAACAATGGAATCCAAGCTTGGTTGGATTTTCACTACTTAAAAATCCTTCCTTCTCTCCTTTGCTGCCTCTGACACCAGTTCTGTTAGAAAACAGAAAAATATTCTTCTAGAATAGTTTAAATATGCTTAGGTTTAGGTCAATCTCTGATACAGAAAAGAAATCACAGCTCTGTAACAAAATATTTTACATTTCTGAAGGTTATCTGCATTCAGTCTCCTGCTGTTAGGACACAAAAATAAACCCAAGCCATCCTCCATGTCCTTTAAAACATTAAATATGTTGTAATAAACAACTTGAACTCCATCAATAGAAGAGTTTTGGTAAGAAACTCTCAAAAAACAGAAAAATGCTGGATGAGATGAAAAAACAGAAAGGATTTTAAGTGCAGGTTTAAGCCAGCTTTGCACTCCCCTGAGCAGGATTGAGGCATTGCCAATAAAATCACTCTGTGCCAGCCAAACCACATCCACCTCCATGGAAAAATAAAATTATCACACAATGTCATCAGGGCCAGATTGGGTTGGTTTGTTTGGCCACAGAGAGGATTTAATTTTGTCTTTATCAGGATGTTTGCAGTGCTTCTCACAGCAGAGAGAGCGAAATTAGGGAATAACATTTATCTGGGATCCAGCTCTCCTTGTTCCAAAAAGAAAGAAAGAAAGTCAATCCTCCCATAAAACCCAACAAAGTGGAAAAGCTGCAAGATGCTGTCAGCAAAAATTAAGAGTAATCTGATACAAACACTGGGCAAGAAATGGAACTCTATTTCCCTCATCTCATCTAAGGATCTTAGTCATGGGATTGTTTCTACTCCTGAGAACAAAGCAGGAGCTGGGAAGTTTTTCCAGTGGCTCTCTGCCACTTCCATGAAGAAAAGATTTGTCTGGATCATTTAGAATCAGGCAGCTGGTTTGCTGACAGGACACATCAGTTCTCAAGGTATTTAATTTGGATTTTTGCAGTGAAAAGACAGGTAAGGAGTTGGTTTCCACCCAGGAAAGCAGGGATGGAAGTAATGATTCAGTGTGGATTGATATTCCTGCACTTCAGCTGCCAGATGTCAGCAAGGTTTGATAAAATCCAATAATCGAAATAAGGTAAATAGAGCGTGTTTGTGCTTGGACACAAAGGCAGGAAATAAATAATAATATAAAATAATTAAAAAGCCATACAGAAGCCACTTGCCAGTGACCTTTAGGCACGTAACCCCAATCCCAGGTCACAAACTTCCTTAGTAAATCCCGATATAAATAATTATTCATCAACTTCCACCACTGATGGTGCCAGGCTCTTTTCAGTGGTCAGGACGAGGAGCAACGGCCATAAATTAAAACAAGAAATTCCACCTCAGCATGAGGAAGAGCTTCTTTCCGTGGAGGTGGCGGGGCACTGGAACAGCCATGGAATAAGGCTGAGCTGGGGAAGATCCATCAGGATCAGCCAGTCCGAACCGCGGCCCTGCACAGACCCCGCAGCAATCGCAGTCCCCGGCAGCGCTGCCCAAACGCTCCCGGAGCTCCGGCAGCCTCGGGGCCGAGCCCGTTCCCTGGCTGGAGCCATTCCCGACCCACCTGGGCGCCCTCCCGTGTCACCTGCTCCAGGTGCCCGCGCCTCGGCACGGGTGGAGTGGGCGATGCCCTTCCAACCCCGGCCATTCTGGGATCCTGGCGTTCTGTCCTGGGCCAGCGCTGCCCCCTCAGCCGGGTCCCCGCCCGTCCCCTCCCGCCCCCGCGTACCTGCGCAGGGCCCCCGCTCCTCGCGGGGCGCCGGCGGCGACGTGTGGGAGCCCGGGCGGCGGCGGGGCGGGAGCGGCTCCCGCAGCCCCTGTGGAACGCCGGCCCTATGGACAACCAACCCTACGGAATGCCGGTCCTATGGAATGCCGGTCCTACGGAATGCCGGCCCTATGGAAGCCCGGCCCTATGGAAGCCCGGCCTATAGAACACCGCCCCCGCCCGCGCCGCCAGGCCTGCAGCGGGACCGCACCACTGAGAGCCGCGCGGGGAGCGCCGAGGCATCGCAGTGCAGGAGGGCTCCAGCTGTCCCTACAAGCCGAGGCCGCCGGCGTTGTCACCCGCTGTCGTTGTCCCGCGCTGTAGCTGTCACTTTCCTCCCGGTGTCACACTCTGTCGCGTCGCGCCACAGCCTGCAGCGCGTCACCTGACTCCCCCCCTGCGGGGAGATGGTACAGCCCTGCGGGCGGGCCGGAGCGCCGAGCGCCCTCTGGCGGCGCGGGCAGGGACGGCGGCTTCGCGCTCCGCCCGAGGCCGCTCCGCTCTGGGAGAGCCCCGGGAAGCACCGGGAGAACCCCGGGATGCATCGGGAGAGCTTCGGGATGCACCTGGAGAACCCCGAGATGCACCGGGATGCAGCCGGAGAGCCCCGGGAAGCACCGGGAGAGCCCCGGGATGCACCGGGAGAACCCCGGGATGCATCGGGAGAGCTTCGGGATGCACCGGGAGAACCCCGGGATGCATCGGGAGAGCTTCGGGATGCACCGGGAGAACCCCGGGATGCATCGGGAGAGCTTCGGGATGCACCGGGAGAACCCCGGGATGCATCGGGAGAGCTTCGGGATGCACCGGGAGAACCCCGGGATGCATCGGGAGAGCTTCGGGATGCACCGGGAGAACCCCGGGATGCATCGGGAGAGCTTCGGGATGCACCGGGAGAACCCCGGGATGCATCGGGAGAGCTTCGGGATGCACCGGGAGAACCCCGGGATGCACGGGGATTGCCCCGGGGTGCACCGGGAGAGCTCCGAGGTGCACCGGGAGAGCCCCGGGAGAGCTCCGGGAAGCACCGGGAGAGCACCGGGAGAGCTCCGGGATGCACCGGGAGAGCCCCGGGAAGCACCGGGAGAACCCCGAGATGCACCGGGAGAACCCCGGGATGCACCGGGAGAGCTCCGGGAGAGCTCCGGGAGAGCCCCGGGAGAGCTCCGGGAAGCACCGGGAGAGCCCCGAGATGC